>JAOTQP010000755.1:1287412-1309581 GCA_026413545.1 Cichladusa arquata
CAGCCCCTGTTGGTCACAGGTGTCCCCAGCCCCTGTTGGTCACAGGTGTCACCCAGCCCCTGTTGGTCACAGGTGTCCCCAGCCCCTGTTGGTCACAGGTGTCACCCAGCCCCTGTTGGTCACAGGTGTCACCAGCCCTGTTGGTCACAGGTGTCCCCAGCCCCTGCCATGCAGTGCTGAGGATTCCCCAGGCTGAGTGGGGCAGGCAAAGACTGGGACTCAGGGCTGGTTCCAGTCCCACAAACATGGGGTGATGGGCACAAATTACCAGACTAAGCCAAGAACTGAGCTTTGATTCCATGAGTCCCACATGGGACTCCTTCTCTCCTTCCTCATTGCCCATTTCTAAGGGAAAATATTTTTTTTTTTTGATGATGGTATCAGTTGTGGGTATGCAGTACAGTGCCCACAGCTGTGTGTGTGATTTACTCTGATACATTTCACAGGCTGCTTATTTGGGGTGACCTTGGCCATGTGTTTGATTCAGCCAGGGATTATCAGCTTTGATAGGCCCTGTATTTAATTCTGTAGCTTGGTTGAAAGCTACACTGCTCTGCATTGATTTCCATGTGCAATTAATACGTTTTGTCAGCAACAAATGCGTGCAGAGATAATATACTCAGCTCATTTTAATCTCTCCTGTGTACATTTTAAATCAAAATAGCACCTAGTGGCCGAGATCTCCTGAGAAGTGGTGGATTTAATGTGGAAAAGGAGCATTAAGAGCTGCTTGAGTGATATTATCATAGTTTTCAGGAGTGAAATAACAAATAATTCCCTGGAAATCTGAGTGACTCAAAAGCTTAGACACCTTCAAATCAACACCATGGTTAAATGGCTCCTTGTGCTGTGTCTTACTCATGCTCACAGTGCAATTGAATGGCAAATTAGATGAGTAAGACAAGAAACAATCCCCTGAAATGTTGTAATGCCTTCAGTCTGGTGCTCCTCCAAGACATGACCCTTGTAGGACTGGCAGGTAACAGCATTTCCTGCTTGTGTTGGTGTCCTGGAGGGAGCTGGCTCTGCCATGGGATTTGAGCTCCTTGAGGATGTGCCATCTCTTACTCTGGGCTTGTTCCAAAAAACAAAAAAACCAAGCTGGAATTTCTCTGAAGTCTCAGAGATCTTATTTTAACTTTGCTGAAATATTCAATTTTGCTTTTTCTGTCACATTCCAGCTGTATCTTTTTGACAGGTATCACTCAGCATATAATCTAAAAATCAGAGCTACCTAAAACATTCAGCTCATGCTTCAAGACAAACAAATGTTTCAGCCTTATTCAACAGATTTTTATCTACAGTCTTGGAGAGATCAAGATCTGCTTGTGAAGAGCTTCAATTCAGTCAAATCTGTGTTTTCAGACATTGAGAAGTGCAGTCAGCTCTGTGAAGCTGCAGATTTTTTCATCTGCCCAATATAGAAATGGACCTTGACTGATAAGAATGTTTCAGGACTGCTCCTGTCAAACTTCACAGAACTGAGACCATTGGAATGTAGATCAAAATCCTCTCCCTTTGTTTGTTTCAAAACCAGCCAAATAAAAACGTGGCTTTGTAGGATTGCCTTTGATATTGTATGGAGCTCCCTTTAGAGCTGCAGTTCACAGGAACCTTTAATTTCTGACAGGAAAAATATAGAGCTAGTGTTGAAACCTAGAGCACAAATAAATAATAACAATTAAAAAAAAAAAAAAAGCAACCCTCTGCCTTTTAAAAATCTGTTTATATTCTTAGAGAGCTGTTGTTGGTAAAATTGCAAGTGAAACAGGAATGGATGATGTCTTCAGTTCAACAGTGTCACTGCAGATGTTTTTCCCAGTTTGCTGACAAATTTCAGAGAAAGGGAACAAAAAATGTTGAGGCTCATGTCACGTAACTTTGGACATCTGAAAAATAGATTTCTGGCCTAAATAAACTAGACTCCCTCTACATTCAGTAAATAGAAAGGGACTTTCAGGGGATGATTTATTCTATTTATTTCAAGAGGTGTCATCTGTCTTGTGGAGGTGACCTGGGCAGAAAACAGAGTTCAGAGAGTGATGTGGGAACCAAAGGGATCTGCACAAGGTGTCCAGGCCTGTGGTGTGGGGATTAGGCTGTAAATCCTCTACTGGAATGCTTTAATTTGACTGCCTGGTGGAATTTTGAATTTTGCTTTCCCTACTTCGCCAGTCCAGTCAGCCCTGGAGAGCAGGACTCTGGTCAAAGCTGGATGTGATGACCTCAGAGGTGCTTTCAGCTTTCACAGCTCCGTGATCCCATCACCATCCTCCTGCAGTGCAGTGCACACCTGCAGCAGCTGATCACAGCCCCACTTCTCTGGGAGCATCCTGGACCCCTGGGGGCAGAGAGCTGAGTGGGGATTTACCCAGCCAGGGTCTGTGTGCTCCTGTTTGCTCAGAGAGGAGCTGCAGCCCTGCCAACCCACCCATCCTGCACCCAGAGCTGCTTTGCCAGCTGTGCTCACCCCTGCTCAGTTTTTCTCCATCAGCTCTGACAGGGGCTGTGCTGCTCAGCTCCCTGTGCCAGCAGTGCCTCTGGCTGGGCTCAGGGACGTGGTGCCATTCCCTGGAGTGGCTGTCCCCAGCTGGTTCCAGTCTGTCTGTCTGTCCTCCCCAGTTCCCTGAGCCAGTGCTGGCAGCTCTCACCCCGCCTGGATGTTTCCTTGCACAGATGTTTGTCCTGAGCCAGCGTGTGCTGCTTGCCAGGCACAAACATTCCTCCTGCAGATGTTGCCGTGGTTGTGCCCTCCCATCTTTGCCTCTGTCCCTCTCTCCCATGAACAGATTGCTGAATTTTTGCTGTTTTTCCCCTCCAGAGAGCTAAATCCCAAGGCAGCCCTCTAGATTTTCCTTGCATACTCCTGAGCAGCAGTTCATGCAGGCACATGGCTTTCCCTCCTTCCTCACTGCTTGGACAGATGTTTTCCCTTGACTCACTACATCCTTAATCCACGAGAGAAATCAGAACATTTGCATGATTTGTTAAGAAAAAAAGAATAAAACCAGCTTATTTTGGTCTGATGCAAACTGCTTCCCAGTTCCAAGTCTCTTTTATGCTGTGATCTTCATATCAAAACCAGTCCATACAACAAGACCAGAGGTTTGTTCTGGTGCCAGCTGAACCCCAGTGTGGTTCAAAAACACAAGAAAGATTTCCCTCTGCCTGAAACAGCTTCTGCACCAGCAGAGGAGAGGATTCCAGGTGGAGATGAGACGTCTGTGCTCCACATTTTCAACACCCCCCTGCCTAATTATAATGATTGGTTTGTAGGTGAATGTTTGAGGGATAAGGAGTTATTAGTAATAAATGTCTGATTAAGGGCAGGCAGAAAATGCTGGAAGTGTATTTAAACAATCAGGCTAAAACCTTTGGAATTACTTCTGGGCCATTTTAAGGTCAGCATTAGCTGTAGTTTTTGAAGAATTCATTTTCTGCTCTATTCATCTGCTATCGGGGAAAGAGGAATCTTGCTATACTCCCTGCTTATGTGAAAACACATTTTCTTACACACTTCTTTTATTTGTTCTTCATCTCCTTGTGTTTCCCAGACTGGGGCAGGATGAGAAGGTGAATATTGGGGTGTGCAGCAAACGTGGGGCAGTTCCCAGGCCAGCAGGAGCTGAGGTGCACATGGGCAGGGCTCTCCATGGCTGTTGTCTGTCTCTTTCCAGACAGAAATGAATGAAAGATGCTTCTCCAAAGCCTCCATTCTCCACTTCTTGCCACAATTTCCTTATATTAATGATTACAACCAAGATCCCTCGTGTTCCTCACACACATTGACACCTCCCACCCTGGCAGCTGAGGGAGCAGGAGTGAGCACAGCCCCCCTGGAACAGCATCAGAGATTTATTCAGCTTTATATCAGATTTATTCAGCAGATTGGGATGCAAGGAGCTCCTCTCTGACAATGGGCTGATGCTCAAGGTGATTTCCCTGAGCCTCATTCAAGTTGTCTTCTGTGGCTGGGCTGAAAACAGGAGGCTGGTGGCTTCCTGAGCTGAGGGATGAGCTTCATCTCTGCTTGCAGAGATTAATTTTATTTCCTGGTGCAGGTCACTGTCCCAGGTAACCCCACTGAAATCAGCTGAGTTGGGGTAGAGGATGGACTCAGGAGCACAGAAATTCTTCTCAAAAGAATGATTCTTATCCTCCAAATGTCATTTATTTTGGTGGGAACTGCTCTGTTCAGCTGCAGATGTTCCTCAGACTCCACCCTTGTGGCCCAGTATTGCTCTTTCATTAAACCCCAATACCAGCAGATGGTTTTTAGCCTCCTGCTGTGAATCTGTGTGGCTGAAATGCTGCAGCAGGGATGTTTGGGTGAGGAGGGGACTGGGGAATGCTCCCCTGCACAGCTTCAGCACTGCTCTGGGTGATTGAAAAGCAGGGAATAAATAAAAATACCCCCCCACACCCCAGTGCTGGGTGAGCACGGAGTATTTATTTAAATGATGAATAAATTATTTATTATTTAAATGATCAGCTAAACGGTGCTGCATGGCCTGGGTGACTGCAGCCACCCCCTAATCAAAGCTGACAGCTCCACTGCCTCATAATTATGGACTGCCAGAGGCACTTCTTAGACTATCAGTACTTTTGGGATAGTTTGCATCTAAATTAAAATTGAACTTCAAAGCGGTTTGATGGAGGGAGATGTGTTTCCAAGGAGTTTCAGGAATGTGGAAGACACTCCCTGATTAGCACGATGCACTGTACCAGCTGGTTGCTACTGTAAAAAAATAAAAGAAAGAGTAGTGCTGATAATCAGAAAGTGTGTCTTGAATCCTATTAATTTTCTTTTGAATTATTTATGGGGGTTTTGTTCCAGTCGTGCATCTCTTTTCAAATGTTTATTTAGTTTCTCCATAAAGGAAAAAAAAAAAAAAAAAAGGTGGAGGAAGAAAGAGAAATCTGGAAAATCTCCAAGGGTTAGCTCACCAGCAATCTGTTTAGATGTCCTCTTCTCAACTGAGCCCTGCTCTGCTAAATATTTATGGCAATGTTTAACAAATAAATGTCACCCACCTCCCCATTTACAGTAAAGCAGAAAATGGAGCTGCTGGGAGGGGGGATTACCTCTCCTCTGCACGAAGGGAACAGGAATTCCGTGTTTGTTAATTCCTGGGGAAAGCAGCTAAAGCACAGAGCTGCCAGTGCAAACATCTGGCTGTCCATGTTACAGATGTTCTGCCTGGAGGATTTTTTCTGATCCCATCCCCAGCATTGTCTGGACATCCCTGAGCTGACCTGCCTGCTTCCCACAGCTCCTGGGCTTTGATGGGAAGGATTCTGTGACAAAGATCCTTTTCTGGGTTAATTGTTTTAGCTGTACTTCCCCACTCTGCAGGATCCACCCATCTCCAAATCCTCCCCAGGATTTCATTCAGCCTGTCAGACCAACCCTCCCTGTCCAGCAGTGCCTGAATTCCCCACAGGATTGCATTTAAACCACTGGGGTCCGCAGATTATATTCCCCCAATCTATTTATTCCTGGCTGCAAACAGTGACTAGATGGAGCACTTCTAGGAGGATTTACAGGACTTGAAAATTTCATTGAGTCTGATGGCTGTGGGAGAAAGAAATACCAGTTGCATAATTCAGAGCTGCACAGCTTGGCTCCTGGATTTCCAGTGCTGTCGATTGGGATCTGTGAGGCCTGTCAAGATTTTTCTCAGGATACTGAATCCATGTGAATGCCTCCACACTTATCTGCCTGCCTATATTGTGCCAATCTGTGCAAGTGTGGTGCCTGCAGAACCCATGTAAACAGCTTGTGCTGAGGAATTTGAAGCTTAACTTACCATTAGACCAGTTTTTAGGAGATAACTTTTAGCAAAAGTATCTAAACTTTTATATCTGATGGACTGATTCCCACCCTGACTTGTGTATTAGGAGCACCTTTTCAAAAAAACCCAATGTTTCCTTCATAGTTTCATTATTTTTGCTTTCCTGCTGTTGCTGACTTTGGATTTATTTTGTGTTTATTCATGATAATTTATTCATGACTTCATTTGCAGATGGGGCATATAGTTAATAGCATATAGGAACTCCTTCCAAAAATTCAAACCTGTTAAGTGAAACAGCTTCAGGACTGCACCATCCCTGTTTTCCAAGGCAGAGCCTCTGTTGTCACTGAATTGCTTTGCAGAGGTTCTGAGGGAAAAAGAGATGGCCAGAAACCAATGAAATGTTTTCTGAGAAGGTGTTTATGTTTGACAAGAAGGGAAATCCAGCAGCTATCTTTTACAAGGAAATGATGGAAGTTCACCAGGTGTCTTTCAGAAATGAGACACTTCACTTTCATGGAGGCCAGGTGGATGTGCAGAAGTGCTCAGGCCGTGCACACCTGCCCAGGTACTGCTTGTGCACAGCTGAGCTCATTTCCACCCCTGTGAGCAAATCTGGGCCCCATCAGCTGCAGACCTCTCAATATTCACCTTTATTGGGGTGAATGGTGAGGAGCACAAACCCAGATTTCAGTGGCAGCTTGAGCTGCAGGTTGGGGTGCTGAGCACTTAGGCTTGGAAGGATTAAAGATCCATGCTTGGCTTCCCCAGTTCTGCCTGGATCCCTGGAAAAGGTGTCTGATCCTGGCAGACACTTCCCAGACTGAGAAATCATTTGTTGCCCAGTTCTGCTCATTCCTTCACTCTGCTGACACAGATTCTGTGACCCACTAGCACAGCAGGGTTTTGCTTTTCACAATCCAACAGTGTTCCTCCCTGTAGCATCACCACCACAAATCACTGCTGGGGAAAGCTCTTTTTTACCAAGAACTGACAAGTTATTAAAGAAAAATGCTTGAAGACATTTGAACAGAAAGCTGGCATTCCCATTTACCTGCTGGCAGCACATCAGCTGCTCCCACAGACAGGGCAAGGCAAATTTTTTTGGAGCCTCTCTGCTTCACTGCAGACACTCTCCTTCCCTCTTTCTCACTTACCACATGGAAATTCAGAACATTTCCCCAAAAATAGAGCTCAGATCTGAAGGCTGGGGATGTCTGTGCTGGTAACTTGTGATTCCTGACACACTTTTGGTGGTTTCAAAGGGCACTGGCAGCAGCCAGCTCAGGGCTGGGGATCTGAGCAGCACCATGCCTGGTGAAAGCCACCAGAGAGCTCTGAAATGGGCATTTAACAAAGTCTGTCCATCTGGGACCTTCTCCCCACTCTCACTTTGCCCTGATTTACCTGCATTTACCTTCTCCCTACCAGGACAGCTTGGAAAATCAGCCCTGGCTGAGTGGAAGATAGAAATCTGCAGAAATTCCCATGTGCCAGGGTTGTTTTAACTGTGGCACATCCTCTTTTCATATCTCCTTTTCCCTCTTTGCTTCTGGCTGGCCAGTTCAAGGGAAAGCCAACACAAAAAGCTGTGTTTGAAAGGTGTCCCTGTCCAGAATACTCTTCAGTGGGATGTGCAGAGATCCCCTCCCTTCTGGAACTTCCCTGAGTAAAACATCCCTCAGTTAAATGTTTTAGCCAATAGCAGCTTTTAAAAATTATTTGGCACCCTGGTTAAATCTGTGTATACACAACTCCTGTGCTTTTGATTTCTGTAGCAATTTATTTATTTATACAGCACCTTCTTCAAGCAAGGGTCTGTATGTGCACATGAAATGGTATTAAAAACATTTCAATGATATTATAAACATTTCAATGATATTATAAACACATCAATGATTTATAAGCATTTCAGTGATATTATAAACATATCAATGATATTATAAATACATCAAAGAAATTATAAGATTTTAATAATATTTTAAGCATTTCAATGATATTATAAATATTTCAATGATATTATAAGCATATCAATGATATATAATATCAATATTATAACCATTTCAATGACAATATAAACATACCAATGATATTATAATAATTTCAATTATATTATAAACATATCAATGATATTGTAAGTAATTGATAATTACAAGATTTCAGTGATATTATAAACATGCTTAATCTAAAAAGGAAGCATGGGAAAATCTTTGCTACCTCGAAAGCTGCAGGATGAATCAAACTCCCTATTTTTAATCAACCACTTGTAAGAGGATTTCCTGCCTTTTAGGGGAACATTTCTTCTAATTGAACCTGGATAAGTGACTTTGAGACAGCCAGCACAGGCTGAAATCTACCCCAGCAGTGTGACTCTGTTCCTGTTGGCTCAGTCTGAGCCTTGGGAACATATGGAGTGAGAATGGATTCAGTGCTGCTCTCCCTGTCTGCTGGCTGGGAAGTAATTGCAGCAGAAAAAAGAAGAAATCACCAACTTGTCCTGGCATGTCCTTCTGCCTGCTTGGATTTATAAATGTAGGTGTCCGTGGCCAGCACAGGCTTGGCAGGGAGTGAGTGCTGACTGCAGGCAGCTGTTCTGAGTGAGGTGTGCTGGTGACAACATTGGTGTTGCCATTTGGCTACCAGCAGCTGCTCTCAGGCTATTCCAAAACAATGGAATGGCCGAGCTTCCCAGAAGCTCTCTGGCCTGCTATGGCACAGGGTGAACCAGTTTAAGATGCTTTGGTGATTATTATTAAAAACCCAGTTTGAAATGCTCCCAGCTGAGTTGCTGCTCGGCCACAGAGGTTGGCTGAGTGAGGACACACCATGGAATGCCCTGTGCCAGGCAGGATGGCAGGATGCTCTGCTGGGCACCGTGGCCATGGGTGATGATAAACCAGCCCAGCAGTGCCAGCTTGGGGCTGGGGTATCCTCCTGCAGGTGGAAGCTCTCAGCCAGAGGAGAGCATTTCCCCACAGCATGGGAAGAAGTGCTGCTTGTGGCTCACAAAGTCACTGCAGGAAAGAAGGAAACAGCTTTCCTGTGTGATGGCAGGTTCACACCACAGCCACAAACCACAAAAAAGCTGCATCTGCTTTTTTTGGGGTGAGCTGACATTGGCCAGCTGCCAGACACCCACCCAGCCATTCCCTCACCTCCCATCCTCAACAGGACAAGGGAGAAAAGGGAAAAATCCTGGGGTTCAATAAATGGGCAGAGAAATGGCTTAAGAACCACAGGCAGCAGGGGTTGTGGTCAGTCCCTGCAGCCCCCTCCCCTCTCAGACCCTGCCTGGCACCTGCAGCTCCTCCTGGCTGGGCTCAGGGGTGTTTCCACAGGTTTGTCCTCATCCATGCAGGTTTTCCCTGTATGAAATGTCCTTTCATAGTGCTGGGTGCACTGGGACCAGCCTGGACCAGCTCCAGGCTCCCCCCGAGAGCCCCCAGCCCCTGGGGGGAACTGGCAGAGAGATCTCTCCAGGCAATAAATCAGTGTCCATCCCTCTGCTCACTGAACAGCCAGCCCATGGCTCTGTGGGAGCAGGAGATGGATATTCTTCTCCTGTAGAAGCTGTAGGGAATGAGGGAGCTGTGCTGATTGGGGCTGGGAGTCCCTGAATGATTGATTTGAGAGCATTTTGTCCCCAGGGGCTCTCTGATCTTACTACTAAATGCACTAAATGCTAATGGGAAGTAACACTGTGTGTGAAGGAATGAGGCACTGGCAGCTTCACATCTCAGAGCAAAATGCAGGCAGCTCCAGATACTTTGGGAAAATGATGCTGTGGCTCCAGCTCAGGGAGGAGTGAGCTGGTGAAAGGTCTGAGATTGAGATGCTGGAAAACATCACAAGTGAGAATTTCAGTCTCAGCTCCTTGGAGATGAATTCAGTAGGAAAATGCATGTGGCTGGTACCAGGAGCTGTTCCCAGGATCAGGACTGGGTCCCAAACCCTCTGTGGCTCTCTGAGCTCCTCCCAGCCCAGTTCCAAGCTCTGTGCAGGGAGGGTTGCACCTGGGATTTCTGCTGGTCACAACCAAACCTGCCCAAACCTTGTCCCTGGGGAGTGGGGGTGCCCCAGCAGCCCCAGCAGGGTTTGAGCTGTGCAGATTCCAGGGAGAGATGGATTCCTGCAGGAGCAGCAGCATTTCAGCCTCAGCTCACCTCATCATTCACCATCAGACACCTCTGCAGCTCAGCACCCCTTGGATCTGAAATGCAGGGGAGAGAAATGAGCACTGGGAAGGGGGAGCAGAGCCTTTCCTTTGAGCATGGAAATTATTCTTCAAATGTCTTTGTTGACAGCTGGCGTGGCACAAAATAAACACAGGTCTGTTTGCAAGTGAGCAGGAATTACCATAAACAGCAGCTGCTGTATTACCAGAAAACATGTAGCAAAAAAGGAATTTTTTCTGCCTTCAGAAACAAAGGTAGGTAAAAAGCCTGCATGAAATAATGAGTTAGTTACCCACCTGTTAAGGGCCTGAGCACCAACAAAATGAAAGAACTATTTGTGGATGACATAAGTCCTTTTTTGAATAAGGCTTTCTGGTTGAAACAGAACCTTTCCTTTTGGCTCTTCATAAAATCCAGTATCAAAAATATCTTTTTTCTCAGCTCTTCTCTCCCTCAGATCAGGGGATTTCCTACACTTCTCATTTGCCTTCCTGCTGCATCAGGTAATAATTTCAAATTTTTCTGAGGCTGTTTGGATGTGATTTCCAGCTCCCTCTTTCCCAGCTGCATAGAGCAGAAAGGCAAGTCAAAGCTCGGGGACATAGAATTGTATTTATGACCAGATCACATTCTGCAGGATAACTTTATGGTCTTTTGTCTCTCTTTCTTTCCCTGCTAAAAGCCAGTTAGGAGAAACTCAACAGCATTGTCATATTTTAATAAAAACTAATGACCCAAGGCAGTGCAATGCAGAAATGAGAGCAGAAGCAATTTTAAGTGCATCGTTTTCCATTGATGATGCTCAGATTTATGGCTTAATCTGCTTCCCATGGAAGGTGCCTTACCTGTCCAGCTCCCCTGCAGGGGAAGCTGTGCTCCTGGCCATCTGCAGCCACTTTGGCTTTGGGCTCCAGCCTTGGGAACCACATCTGGTGGGCACTTGTTTGCAATTGCAGCTCTTTGTGTCTGGACTTTTCTGCAAACAGGATTTTTTTTCTTTTTTTTTTGTTAAATATTACTACACAAAACAGCCCTATTTGGAGTTTACACAGAGATTTGCACCCACAAAAAGTCACTTTAACACAAGGCTCAACAGACAGCCAATCAATTTCAGTGTTTCCACAGCAAGTTTGGGTTCAGAGTCAGATCTTCCTTACCAGAATATTCACTTTGGCTCCTGAGCTGGTAAAATTAGCTGAGTAAAACATCACTGAGTAAATAAATCTGGTCCTTGGGGGGAGGATGAGGGGCTGTGATTTGTTATGGCCCCAGTGTCAAAAGCAGCATGAGAGAGTTCAGGAGTTTCTTGTTTCAGGTCCCATCTTCTTTTCATTCTTTCCTCTCTCACTGAGTTTAAAACAGAGTTTGTTTTGGGTTCTTGCTGTCTCAATAGACACTTGCTTTAGCTGATAAAGGATTTTGGACAATATTTGGTATGGGAAGATTTATGTGGCCTGTGTGGGATATTTGTGAAAGAACACATTTTTCATTTGATCACAGTTTCGTTGTATTTCTTCTGTTTCCACTGTCAGCTTCTGTTTTCAAGGTAACCATATTTCAAAAGTGTGGTATCATTTCGGTGGGTGAAATACTTTGGAAGCTTTTGAAGTAAAAAACACACATAAATTTTTCACAGCAGGTTTCTTTAACAGGCAGAGAGAATCAGATCTCACAATTTGCATACAGATTGGGCCAAGTTTTCTTCAATACCAGTTATTAAAAACACATTTCTGTTTGGCTGTGGGCTTTTCTGAGGGCGTTAAAAATCCAGTTATTTACATTATTGATGGAGACATCAGCATCCCAACCATGGAGAGCACAGGACTTTTATTGTGATACCATTCACAAAGGGTTGTTTTGTTTTTTGGTTTGTTTTTTTTTTTTCTGGAGTCTTATTTTGGATTTCTTTTTCTTTCTGAAAACATTTCATCCACTATATCTGTCTGCTGGTTATCTTTATGTCTGAAAGTGCCTGGGCACGTGAGCCTGTTTATCATGCAGAAAGACACACAGAATCCTTCTTTTCTGGCTACAGAATAAACTAAAATAAGTGGAGTCTTTACACTCCCAAAGCAGACCTCATTGTGGTCAAATGCTATTTTATTTTAGGGGAGATCATTTTAATCTCTCTCTCCTTACACTGATTCAGACTCTGCTTCTTTCCCCTCCTTCCAACAGCCCCTCAGCCCTGGGGAGCTGGCTGTAATCTCCATGGGTTGCTGTAAAATAGTTTGCAATAGATGCAAGAACATCTTTGGTCTCCTTGGCTTGACAGTGACAGCAGCAGCTGAACGAGATCTGATCAAATCTCAAGTCAAAATGGGAACATTTGCATTTGCTGTATCTGTTTTATATCAGATATCAATCTGATACCAGATTTAAGTTCAGACTGAAAATAGAAGAGTTAAGATCCTGCCAGATTAAGGTTTTCTCACTCTACAGAAGAGAGAAAATACTCTAAGTGGGAAAATATGTCAAGGTGTGGGAAGGGTAGCAAGAGAATGAGACCAAACCTGAACTCACTGAAGATGCTGAAGTTTTTCTTTTGATTTTAGTAAGTTCAGCATGCTGCACTTGAATTTAACCCTTCAGTGGACCCTCTGAAAGGTCTGGTGTGGTTCAGCATGAGCAGTGCCAGCATCTGTTCCCTCCTCTGTGATGTTCTAATCCTTTCTTCCCACATCAGGCTGGTGGGAGAAGAATCCCTTTGGGGACTGGGGGGTCAGGAATCCCAGTGATTTCTGACAGCAGCAGATCTGTCCAGTGTGAAACCAGCATCATCTGTGGCTGCACACTGGGCTCCTCTCCAGAGTTATCTCTGTCTGAGTTGCACTTTTGGGGGTTGTTCTTTGTCTTTTTTTTTGACTGTCCAAACTTGGGTTTCCCTCAGTGGCAGCAGCCAGACCTTGAGCACAGGGAACAAACCCTCTCCTGAAATCCCACAGGAACAAATCACGAGGAGAATAAATCTCATCCAAAATTAAAAATTATTAAATATCAAGAGTCACTTTTCTGGCAGATGAATATCCCTATTTCCATATTTCCTTTTTCACACCAGGCATGTAGATCAGCTCCTGATTCTTTAACTTTCCTCAGGCTCTTACACAGAACTGCTGTGTCTGTTTAGACTCTTATTTATATTTATTGTCCAAAGGCAGTGAACATCCATCATGTGTCTCCTAGGGCTGGTGGCAGGCACTTAGAGGGTGAGAAATGTTTTGGATAATTACTCTGAGGTGCTGCACAGAATTCCACAGTGGGACTTTAAAAACATTTGCCTGTGTCCAAACCTCACAGCCCAGGGAGGGATTTGTCACTTGAGCATCCCCAGTTCCTGTGCTCAGAGTCAGGCAGAAACTTCGAGGAGGAAAATCAAACCACGCTGCTCTTGTTGGGAAAACTTTTCCTTTATGTTCTGTTTGTGCCTGGGCCTCCCCCATAATCAGCTTTTAATGACTGTTCCCACTGCTGCCAGAGCAGCTGATGCTTTGTGTGCAGCCTTTGTTTGCTGGAATAAAATCCATTAAGCTCCTTGTTTCTCTGACCCCATCTCACACTAAGGCTTTGCACAACAACTGCAGCACGTTTTGGTCCTAATTTTTGGATTATTTTGGTTCTCCAGGCACTGCAGCAAGGCAGGTGTCAGTGCAAGGATTCATTTCAGTGCAACATGATGTGTGTGTGTATTTAAATCTGCACTGATCTAATTATTACACTTACATGCTTCACTTTTGCAAAAACAATTTAATGAGCCCATGACACCTTTCAACAGCCTTCTTGAATATTTTTGTTTGGTGAATATTCCAATGGACAAAGTGATAATTTTATGGCAGGCAATTTTGAAGATTTTCACAGACTTAAAATACCGAGCTGTTGGAAAGATGCTTCTAGAACACAACACTAAACTTCTGTTGCTTTTTGAAATACTTTGTTTCCAAATTAACTTCAAGAAAGTTGAGCATTTCAAATTAAAGTTTTTAGAAGATGAGCTTTTGTAGAAAGATTTTTTTTTTCCCTGTCAAAACTACTTCAACTTATTTTGGGCCAGCTTTAGAGAAAACATTCTTCAGTCACCATGGCTGATGGCATGATCACTTCATTGTGATCAGCTCTGCCCTTTGCATTCTGTTTTAAAATTGCTTTTGACTTTAAGCAGGTTATGGAACCTAATTGATCCTGCAATCTCTTGCTGCTAATTGGCTCGATGGGAGGTGATTAAAAAAAAAAATCTTTGTACCAGAGGTTCCCTTTTCTCATCCAGTGCAGCATCTGTGCTCCTGCAATAAGTCCTGAGAGCAACCAGGAGAAGGAAAAGGCTAAAGGAGCCTCTGAGTTTAGTTTGTTCACAGAAAAGTCCTATCCTACAACTATCAAGATTTAATTAAAAAATTAAAAGAACAGAACCAGACTGAGCTGCACTCTTGGCTGTGTTATCACCTGTCCTGCCTTGGCAGTTCCTGGAATATTGAATAAATTGCTGTGCTTGCTGTGATAGCCTCTGTTGAAAACATCAGTGACATTTCACTTTGAAAATGGAATTCATTGTTCACCCCAAATGGGATTTTCTGAAAGCCACACTTCCCTTTCATGTCTGTAAGCAAAATTTTCAAAGAATTTCGTAAATAATTGGACAGAGCTATTCAGGGGACTGCATTGTCTTCAGGAAAGTCTGGTTTTGTTTATGAGTGGGACGTTCTTGTAAAAGGAACAAGAACCTCAGGGTTACAGGCAGGTCCTGCCTCTCTCCCTGTGGGAAATCCCAGGAGTTCACCAAGGAGAAGGAATTTCCCAAAGCCCAGGATGGGATCATAAATCAGAGCCCATCACTGCCCAGCCCCTGTTTCCCAAACACAGGGACACCAGTGACCCAAACCCAGCAGTAGAATGGGGACATGGCTGATAATTGTGATTAAATAACTGTAAAATACCATATAAATAATAATAATATTATAGAAATATAATAATAATATAAATAATAAATACATAATATAAATAGAGCATTCCTCTTCCAGACTGAAACATGAAGATTTTTGTTTTTCAAGGGCAAAGAGTCAATTCCACAAGTGCCATGTGAGACTGGCAGCTGTGCCTGTGCACTCTGGGCTGTGTTTCCTTTCCAGTCTGGACTGGGAGCTGCTGCCACAGCCTGGGCTTAAAATATCTGTGCAGCAGAGCCTGACAGAGAGCTCCAAGTGCCTGAGCCTCTGGTGTTTGTGGAAATGCTGCTGGATTGTGCCCAAGAGCGAGCAGAGAGGGACAGTAAAGCCTGGATGGCTCCCAGGAGAATAAGGGAATAAGGGAACTGTGGAAATCATTTGATGAAATCTTTCCTCAGCCAGTCCTGGACTGTGTCTTGTGCCCAGAACCTCCATGAGAGGAGCCAAAGGAGGGCACAGGTGACAGAACATTTTACTGCAGCCACTGACACTGTGCTTGGCTGGGTGTTTCACTGGCTGCTCACTGGGATGCTGCTCTCACCACTGCAGAGCTTTGCTGTGGGGAGGTGGCATTTCAGTGGAGAAAGGAGCTGCTTTGGTGAGCAGCTCCTGCTCTCAGGTGCTCCCTGAGCCAGAGAGAGCTGCTGCCTCTCAGCAGCGTGCAGAGCCAAATTCTAATTATTCCCAGACATGTATCTGAAAAGTCCTCTCGCTCCTCTGACACAAGCTGTAATTATGAGGTGGAGCAAAGCAAAAAGAGGAGTTGAGCTGGGATTGTTCTGTTGCTGCTGGGACTGGCTTTGGTGCACTAACATCCCACACTGCAGCTCCTGGAATTCCTGCAGGGCCCCCCAGGCTCCCCAGCAACTGCACCCTCTGCTACCAGCAGATGATCTGCTCTGGACAGGCTCAGGGAGAGCCTTTGTCTCCTCTGCAGACTGCAGGAGCTGAAAAGAGAGCCAAGAAAATTAATAGGAATATTGCTGATGGTATTTAATGCAGCCTGGAAATTGAGAACAAGGACAAATAATTTTGTGGGTGTAACAGAAGTGTGCTTTAACACTTGTAGGCATGACCATGGAGCTGGAAGAGACAGGTTTGTGGTTTGGAGCATCAGGGATAACTCAGCAGCTCCTGGTGCTGCAGAACTGGTGGAGCAATGCTCAGCAGATCCAAGAGCTGATGGAATTACCTCTAATTCCTTTGCATCCTCCCATGATATTCAAATCCTGCTTACTCTTCCACAGGGGATGGCCCTGCTGACAGAAATGGGACTTTCTTGCCAAATTTCACCCAGCACAAACCTTTTCTCCTTTTTTTCTGTGTATTTCTGCCTTGCCACCCTCACTCACATCACAGGGCCATCAAAGGAATTGGATCACTTGTTATTCACACCCTTAACTCAAAGCTTCTCTATACAGTATACATCTCTTTGTTTTCCTTAATTAACCTTAAACATTTCAAGTCTCTTTCTGAAGTCCCTCCAAGTGAAGTGACAGCCGTAATGGGGCTGTTCTGGATTCTGATCGTTATATTTCTCTAAAAATAAAAGCTCAATATGAGATTCATTTAGAATTGTGCACCTGGGGAAACTCTGATTACTGCCTGCGGTATTCAGGGCTATTAAAATATTCACAGAGTGCCTCTGGCAGCCAGGGAGGATTTCAGTGGGTGGAAAGCAGTGAATGTGTGACTGCTGCCATGGCACAGGCCTGGCTTGCTTAGGAGGGTGGTGTGGCTTAAGTGGTGAGGCAGATCCCACATCCAGAAGTTCCTTGATGAGGCAATTCAGCTTGTGAAGTTTTCCTTCTCCTGGCAAAGAAACAATTTGGCCCCTGGAGCTGCTTGAGCAGCAGGGCTTGGTCAAGGGAGCACTTTTGGTGATGCAGGAGGTTTTAGCTGTTGTGGAATTTCTAGGTTTGGCCTCACTGTGAACCCCAAGATCACAGCACCAAAAGAAATGTGATTTTCCTCAGGATTTTTTGCCAGTCTCTTTGGAGCTCTGTGTTTACAAGGATTTCTGCAAATCCACTCTAAGTGTCCTTTCCATGAAAATGCCAATTCCTGCTCCTGCCTTGGAGCACTTTCCTCCTCAGCTGTTCTCTCTCATCCAGCACAACACAAAGCCAGAAGGATCAGGACCACTTTTATGTTTACTCCTTTCAAGTGGAAGCTGTAAGAAAGGGCAGTGAAT
This sequence comes from Cichladusa arquata, assembly GCA_026413545.1. NCBI lineage: Eukaryota > Metazoa > Chordata > Aves > Passeriformes > Muscicapidae > Cichladusa > Cichladusa arquata. Next base: position 1,304,514 of record JAOTQP010000755.1, read on the forward strand.
AAATATTTGTTGTCTCACTTTCAATAAGACTAAAGCCATGTCAATACACTGAAAGGAAAGCTGGGATGTGGCTGTGACTGGAAAAAAACAGGGATCCACATGGGGAGGAGAGGCAGAGGATGGGTCCAGAGGAAAATAAAACTGTCCAGAGGAAAATCAGGCATTCAGAGGGGAGCTGTGGGCTGGAACAGTTTGTGCATCTCTCAGAAATTGAAGTTCATTCAGGTCCACACTGCACTGGGTTCTTGTTTGGTTTCAGTTAAGTTAATACTGAGTGTTTACTATTTGTCTTTGTATAACTCAAGCTCTTTTAACACAGTTTAAAAATTTGAGGAAGTCCAAGGTGTTGCCATTTTCACATCTTGAACCATAACAGTGACAAAAAAGAAAAATTATTTATTAAAGTCCCCTCTCCTTCTCTTATTTAGGCACTAGAGAGAGCTGGAAAAACTATTAAAATGCAATAAAGTTCAAGCAGAAAAACAAACTAAAGAGCTGAAACATAATTATCTCTCCCTGCAAATGATGCACAAGCAGCATGTAAAGCTACCAAACAAATGATTCGAGTAATTTGATGGTGTGAGAGGACACTGAGGAGATTTAGAGAGAGGACCAAAGCACACTCAGATGAAACAGCACCAACACCATTGAAACTGAACTCAAAAAGGGTTTGTTGTGCAGAGTAGTCCTAAGATTCTCTGGGGCTTAGCCTATCATTCTTAACCTGCCTTAATTAAATATTAGGCACGTGTGTACTTTGTACTTCAGGGCTAACAAATCTGAATTTTGAAAAGCTGTTGCCTAAACTGGCTTTTCAAGCACAATAAGCAAAGGAGCCCCTGGTTCTCAGCTAATTACCACGGACCTGGGCTAACCTTGCTCTTGCTGTTGGGAGGAGAAGAATTGTCTGAGAAGCTTCCATCATTTCTCTGAAAATATCTTTTTCTTTCCACTGACTGCTCACCTTTTCAGCCTAAATATTTATTGGTTTGGGTATGGTGGTGATTTATTTCTATTTGTTTTTAATTTCCTCGTGCAGTGTTTCAAGCAGTACCACCAGCCATGAATGGATTGCTGTTAAATCACGTGGAGGTGCCACATTGCTCTGGAGTGCATGTTCCTGATGAGGTTATTAAAACTTCCACAATACAAACTGCCACAGCAACCAAAACCATAAATCCACAGCCTGTTCCAAGCCCAGGAGTGTGGGGATAGCTCAGAGCAGTCCGACACAGCTCGTGTGCCTTGGCTCCCACCCCCTCACTGTCCTCACACACATCAGCAGCATTGCTCCTCCATCTCTCAGCCAGGCAAAAGTGGTGACTTTGTTCTTTTTATTCTTATTTGATCCAGCTCCAGCCCTTGCTGGTGACCTCCCCAGTGACCTTTTGGTGATAATTTGAGTGTCACCCTCAGCCAAAAGCAGAGGAACAAACGTGTGGGCAGGGCTGTGGCTGCTGCAGGGCTCTGGCTTTGGCTCCCATCTCAGCCCTCATAAAACAACTTCTAATTTTTGGTTTTGTGTTTTAAGAGCTCTGTTTTTGGGATGGCTCTGCAGTGCAAGGTGCTGTAAAAATGCTGTAAATCCTTATTCACAAACAGGTGTTAGTTAGGAAGTCCCAGCACGGAATGGAATGCAGGAATTTCTCCTTTACAGCCATGGAAAAGCTGGAGGCAGAACCTGGACTAGAACTGCTTCCATCCCTCCCCCATATTTCACAGCAGTCATTTTACGCCTAAAAACTACATTTTTACCAGCATCCAGTAAAAAATACACCTGGGTGGCTGCAGGAAATGCCACTGGCAGCTGCTCTGTGTGTGAGGAGTGAGGTTGAAGTGCCACCTTTCCTCTGCGTGCTCAGGTGACCTTGATTTTATTTAAAATGCCTGTGTGGTTTGTTTGGAGGTGAAGGATGTGTCTGGAGGAGCAGGGAGGGCTCAGAGCTCAGGGGGGTTTGGGGCTCTGCTGGTTATTGATGCAGTAATTTCCCTGGAGTCAATAGCACAGAAGTAAGAAGAAGTGATCTGGGTGAAATCCTTACAGGGTCAGCAGTGGGCATTATTCGATATCTCTGTGGTTTATGGGGCAGCTCTGCACTCCAAGGTTCATGGGCTTTATGAAGGTAACCCTGCTCATGCTCCTGTCTGCTGCTCTGCTGTGCAATCACACTGCAGAATTTAATCTGGAAATCTGTCCCCACTTCCCTCAGCCCTCTGACTCTGCCCTGGTGGTTATTCCACACCTCTGAAATCTGCTGGGGGCTGATTCCCTGCTGAAAGTCCCAGGTTTGACACTGCAGGGGTTGGAATTCTCAGCTCTGCACCTGCTGGGAAGGAGCACTGTCCCTTGGGCAGACAAGGACACCCAAACTGCAGCAGGCAACGAGTTTGGACTCAGCTGTGATCAAAATGGGCACTACAGATCCCCTTCATGGTTTGATTGTGTGATAGATAGATAGACAGATAGATATATAGAGAGATATAGATATAGATATATATAGATATATAGATATATATAGAAATAGATATATAGATATAGATATATAGATATATAGATATATAGATATATAGATATATAGATATATAGATATATAGATATATAGATATATAGATATATTGATATATTGATATATTGATATATAGATATATAGGTCAGTTCTGCTTGTTCTCGCTCTGCTCACAACATAGACCTGTAAAATCCCTCAACATAAAAAAAAAAAGAGGGACATGGAAACAAAATATTGGTATGAAAATGTTAAAGTGTTTCATGTTAATGCTGTTTGGACTACAGTAGTTTGATGTTTCATTCGAAGCAACAGTTTTTGATATAGAAAGGAAGCAAAATTTAAAAACAAAATTGAAAGGAGTTTAATTGTGCACAACAGATTTTGTTTTATTTGAATGAACTGTCAACTTGTTTAGGTTGTTTTCATCTAAGAGGGAAATACTTGTTTTGGTGCATTTGAAGATGCTTGTTTCAAAGAGTGGGGGAGGATAGTAGTCTCTACAGTTCACATGTGGCCCCAAACCTTTGCATTTATACACCTGACTCACCCTCACTTCTTGTCCTTTCTGAAAAATTCCAAAAAAGCCTGGTTTGGGTCTCCTGGCCCTTTGGATCTCAATACCTCCCTGTGGCTCATCCCTACTCTTTGACTCTGCCACGCTTCCCTGCGTCTTTTGTCTCACCAGCCCTCAGCTAATGGACCATTAAAAACGTGTCAAATGTCCTTGGACTGATCAATGGTTACTATCTCTGCAGCCTGAGAGCGCTGAAGAGTTTATTTGAACATGTTTGTTTGCACAAAACGCATTCTTTAGCAGTGGTTTCTGTGCATTTCCCCTCATCAGGATCAGCCCCTCCTAAACCTGCCTGGCAAGGTCATTTTACCAAACAACATCCTCTATGATGAAACATCTCAGTAGGGGCCTTTGTTTGGCTTTTGACATGGAGAAATAGAACAGCAGCACTGGTGCCAATCCAGCTTTAAAAAAAAAAAAATTATAAATAAGAACTGCCTTACTTTTATCCTTATTTTTTATCACAAATAGAGCAAATTATGCAACAAGCAGCTAACTAGTGAGTTAATCAGCGTGAATTTTCTAGTTTGTATTCATCAGCCATACCACCAGAAGCCATAGCCAGGAAGAAACTTTTTATGCTATTGTTCTAAAACTCACAGCTCATGCATTAAGTGAGAGAGAGAGAGAAAGAGAGAGAGGGGTTGCCTGACTGACCAACTGATCGAACCCCAGTCTGATTGTGGAGGAAAACTTGTGAGGCTTTTATAGCTGCTGGGGAGCTGACAACAAATGCTCTGGTGGTGTAATTCCTGTTTGAGCTGGAACATGCAATCATTTCATGCAAAGCTACAGAGGGGCAGAATTCCACCTATTTGTTTATAAGGTCCAGGAAAGGCAGGTGGCATTGAAAGTGTGAGTGTGGAAACATAGCACACGTTGGGGAGATAAAGCTTTTGTGGCTGAAATGCTCCCATAGATACTGCATCTGAATAAAGAAAAAGGAATTGATGACAAATGTGACCCACACAGTCCTCATAGTAGCTCTTCTTTCTAAAGAGATACTTTTGACTATTGTAACGGGACCCAATAATGTATAAGACTCGCTTTGTTCCAAGGAGCAATATGTATTTTTTAAAGACCATTCAAAAGGCTCTGCTTGTTCAAGTGGATGCTCTGTCAACAGCCCCCTTGGTTGCTTTATGTTTTTTATTTTGCAAGTTTCAGTAGGAACAAAGGCTAGTTGTGAAAAGTACTTTCTGTGGAAGCTCAGACAGAACTGAGTAATAAATAGCGTCTTCTTACAAACAATAACTACAAATACATTTGCTTACTCAGTAGCCTTGAGCTTGGTGGGATAAGTTGTAAATTGCCTTCTTTTCTGAAGAACTTTAGTTCTCTGTTGCCCCTGGTTCATGGAAGTCTTTCCACTGGCTCTGGTAGGAGATAACGATTGGAATTAAAAACATCCTCAAAAGTTTCTGTATCCTCCAGTCTAGTCCTTACTCATGGGCAGTCCGTCTGGCTGCCTCAGCCTGTGGTCAGAGAGGGGAATTTCAATGGAAGAGGACACATGTGAGAAGTCCAGCACAAAGTGTCCAAATTACAGCAGTGGAGGGTAAAATCTAAAATAAAATCTGAAATAAGCAACCACTAATGAGCAGTACTCAGTACTCAGTACTCAGAATGGCAGATTCATGGTGGCAAAGTAGAAGAGACTGAAATTAATTCAGCCTGGTATAAGATTCAAGGTTGATTTTTCAAGCTATAAATACTTTTCTAATTTTAGGGTTCAATTTTAAATTACTCAGAAAACACCAAGAAAAGGAAAATACCACCACTCAGCATTTATACCTGTTCCATATTTTTATTGATGACGTGGATGAGGGTATTGAGTCTTTCATTAGTAAATTTGCAGATGACACTAAGCTGGGAGTGTGTTTCCATCCATTGGAAGGCTGGATGGCTCTGCAGAGAGACCTGGAATGGTTGGATGGATGGGCAGAGTCCAGTGGGATGAAGTTTAATAAATCCAAGTGCTGAGTCC
>JAOTQP010000755.1:1309681-1327304 GCA_026413545.1 Cichladusa arquata
ATAGATATATAGATATATAGATATATAGATATATAGATATATAGATATATAGATATATAGATATATAGATATAGATACAGATATAGAGATATAGATATAGATATATAGATATATAGATATGTATAATAACCAGCAACAAGGTGTTACAGTTCTCCCAAGAACAAGAAAACAAGAATCAGGATTCCACAGCAAAGTACATCCTTTAGAACCTGCATAATCTGCTTTTATATGGAGCACATAATCAGATTCATGTCATGGAAAAAAGTGCTAATCTTAATCTTATACCATTTAAAAATTTAAGTGGTTTTAAACTGTTTCTTTCTTTGTTAATAGGCTGTAATTCAGCTTCAGAACAAACAGCAAATCCTAATCTGCAGAAAGTGTAACGTGGCAGATTCTGTCCCACAGCTCATTTGGTTTATCCCTGTGCCTAAATACCAGCAAATAACAGAACAAGACTCCACTTGTTGAGAACTGAGGAAAAAACCTCCTGGCACAGAGGATCTGCATGCAGTCAGAGCTGCTGATGTGTTTTACAATTACCATCGTTACAAAACTCTCAGATTCCCATTTTCCCAGCACTTCTACCCTCCAGTGGGAAATTGCTATAATTTTACTCTGTAAAGAAAGTCACTCTTGTCATAGCTGGAGTTGAACCCCGAGATATTTTTTTTTAATCACAGCAAATGATCCAACTTGCCCCTCTCTTGATTTCCTCTGCAAGCGAGAAAGCAGTGCCAGGTTCCATTTCTTTTCCTGGCATCAGGAACCAGCAAGAACATCACCTCTTCTGCAATACTGGGGGAGAAAAAGTGAGTTTTCAGCCAAAATTCCAACTATTCTATTAGCAAAATTTAAACAAAAATCTGTTTGTGCCAGACTTGTCAAACATTGTTGTGACAGTGAAGGAAATGCTGTTATTCCTTCTCCTGCAGCTGAAGCACTGCCCCAGCAAAGCAACCAAAATTCTGCACTAAGGGTTCCCAGAGAGCTGAAATTGCCTCTGCCATGGTTGTAGGGGATGGAAAGGAGGACACACAGAGCCACAACAAGGATATTTTTCCTTTTAAGAAGTGTGGGAGGAACTTGAGAAAGTGCAGAGCAGCAGCTCTGACTTTTCTCCTGGATGAAATGGTAGAAAACTGTAATAAACAGAGTTGATAGACACCCAGATAAATATCCTGGGGAAGGGACAACATTGTTTTTGTAGAGGGAGGTCATATTTCACAAACCCATTAGAGTTTTTGGATAGAATCAATAAATATGTGAAGGGTGATCTGGTTTGTGCTGCATTAGATGGATTTCCAAAAATCTTCCTGGTAAGATTCATCAGAAAAACTTTTGAAATAACTGAGCTGCCATGGGCTGAGAGAAAAGCTTTTTCTGTGGACTGACTGCTTGAAGAAATAGGAAACAAAGGAATTTTTTTGGTGCTTTGTAGTGTTTTAATATCTTATCCCTCCTTTGAGCAGGGCTGGAGCAGGTGACCCCCTCAGATCCCTCCCATCCCAAATTTCACTGGGATTCTGGGTGAGGAAGCTGCACAGGGGGAAGCAGGGGAAAAGGGACAGGATTGAATCACTGGTGCCAAACAGGACCCAGGACACCAGGCTGGCATCACTGCTTAAGAATAAAGTGCTTTTTCAAATTCAAACTTTAAAATACACACATAAACATATATTTATATATAAAATATAGTTATTTTTCCTTAACTGCATGGTCCTATTGAAGCCTGTCAATCCATAGAATAACTGAGAGTGCAGACTGGAAAAGCTTTGAAAGAAATTGGTGTTTTGGAAGGAATTGTTGGTCCCTCCAATCTGATTTTCATGCTGGTGCAGTGAATGAAGTGATCATAAATTCTGACCCAGGTTCATAGGACCATCCAGGTGATGGAGGTGACTGTCTAGGGGAGTTTTCTCTTGATTTGAATTTGGATAGGAATGCTGAGGAGAGATTTGTCAGAGGGCCTGGGCTATGGGGGAAGGTGGCAGCTGACAAAAGAGATCATCACACTGAGACCTGACGGTGCAGGCAGAGGTTAAAAAGAACATGATGGGACCAGAATCATTTCAGAGAATTATCTAACATCACAAAACACTTTATTTTCCTTCCCCCACAGTAAACTTGAACGATCTTAATGACAGAAAATGAGATCCAGCAGGTGTAAACTACAGCAGTTAAATATTCATGAGAGAAGGAAAAGCAGAACTGAATTTCAGCTCGGGGTCAGCACAGGGTGAGACTTTTCAGGGCACTGAAGCAGAATATCTGTCAGCCTGCAGTGCAGAAAGAAAGTGGTGATGGTCAAAGTCAGTGTATTGATAAAGCCATGAGGAAGGCACTGATTGGAAACTGTTCCTGGAATGTGGCTGCACCATTTCCAGGGATGGGGAATTCAGTGCCTGAGAATTCAGCAGAAGCCCAGGGGCAGAATGCACAGGAGATCTGAAGATCAGAGTCAGGGGATGACTCCTGACCTTTCCTGGGGTGCTTGGGCACTGTGGACAAACCTGCAACCTGTCCCAGAACAGATCCATTCACCCAAATCCTCAGGGTTCTCCCTGATTTCCTTCTGGGAAATGTCACTGGGCAAGGAGAGCAACCCTGAAAGTGATACAAGAGTGAGATCAGACATTCAGAGTAAGAAAAATAAGCTGGAGGATTTAAACTGAGACCTGGCTCTGTGGCATGATTGGAAAAAAGGCTTTTTTGCCTGGCAGCTGAGCAGGACTGATTGCACTCAGGTCTCCCATTCCCTCTTTGTGCCTGGGGACAATCAGGGATGGCTCGTGGGGAGTGGCTGCTCCCCAGACTGTGTGCAGGGGGCAAAGAATCAGTGCCTCTCAAACAGCAAAAGTTCACCCAATGTGGCCCAGAAATGCTCAGTGGATCTGGTGATTATTGCAGAGTCCAGAAGGGTTCTGGCTCCAGACACCCCTGTGCATTTCAGGAACTCCTTCTCAGACATCCCTGAATGCCAGCTCAGTAAAAGGGGGGGGAGGCTTCCACCCCTGCAGTTTGAAATTGTTATTTCATTTTTTTTAGAAGCTGGTATGAGACATATTCCAGGCCTAAATGTGCATCAGAACCTTCCTAAGAGAGCAGAATTCCCCCCCAAAGGCAGGAGGAACTCTATTGGCAAAGATTGGACTGGGAGGTGTCACTGGCTTCAGTTTAAAGCAGCTTTTTCATCTGGTCACCTCAACCAGTGTGCACCCACAAAGGAGGCAAATTCATTCTCTAAATGTTAATTCACAAAAGAAATGAGAGAAACTGACCCTGTCCTTGAAAGATCATTAAATCACAATGTGACATCTGAGGAGTTAGAAATGGAGCTGTCATCAAGAGAGTTAAACCAAAAAAAAAAGTTCTAGAAGTCATCCTGGCTCTCCTGGGATTGCAGATATTGCTGGAGAATATTGGCTTTGTGTTACTGGCTCTGCTCCAGGTGGGCAGTGCTCACACACCCCAGCCACGGTGCCCAAAGCTGGATGCTGAGGATATTCCCTCGTTAGTGGAATTGAATTCTGCAGGAGCTGGGACTGGCATCCATCCTGCTGCTGAGCTCTGTGGAACCCACCCACAAAGGCAGCCAGACCTGCTTCCCTGTTGTGGAACACTGGGGAGAGGAATGGAGCACTTATGGCAGAATTTTCAGCCTGTTTATAATTTTTGGATGAGTGTTGGTTAGAGGCAGAAGGCTGGAAACAGTGGGGATTGTCTTGCATTTATAAAGTATACACTGTTCCAAAGGATTCCCAAGCATGTCATAAAACTAAATGGGATTTTTCAAGAGTAAGTTTTAGATAAGAATAAAATCTGCTGGGGAGGGAACAAATCAGATGAAGAAAATCTATTGACCCATTCTTCAAAATGGGTGCAGATAGCAGTAGGATTATCTCTCTGCTGATAAAGATATTTGCCACTCTCATTTTGCAGTTTCCATCAGAAGACTTTCAAACACTTGTAGGAGATGGGTGGCATTGCCCTGTTCTTGTGGAAAAGGAAACTGAGGCAGGGGGACTCAGGATGAATTTGCCAAGGTTATGTTGGAAATCACTGCAGAGGCAGAAGGAATATCCTGATTTTCCCAGGCCCACATCAGACCTTCACCTCCTGGGTCTGGCCTTTGGGTAATGGTTTAATTAATAAAAATCTCTGTATTGTGGCCAGGAATGAATGGAGAAGGGGCACTGCTGTGATCCCCAGCTCTGTGTGCCACACATCCCAGTTGTTTTCCCTTTAGAGCAACAACTGGGAATGAATGGGGTGAGTGCAGCAGTGTGTGGCTCTCCCTGTCCCTCCAGCAGGATTCCCACTGTGGGATGGACACCCCAGACACATCAGCCACTGATCCAAACCCTGCTCCAGCTGTTCCAGCTGCTCAGGGGAGGCAGCTGAGCCCACCCTGGGAATAAGAATTGTCATGGTGAGGGAGTGCTGTCCTTCTCTGGAAGAGAAGCTTTTAGAAACAGAGACTATTGTGCAGGAAACAAAAGAGATTGTTTCCATAGCTACTTAGGTTCCATCAGGAAATTGCTCCTGGGAATTACTGGAAATCAGAGGGCTTGGATCCTGTACATAAACTGTGCTTTTGAGACCGAGCATAAAAAAAAAATGAGATGCTTTTGTGTACAGATCTCAAGTTTTCTGGGAAGCAAGAGTGTGTGACTGAAAGCAAAGTGAAGGATGCACAGGATGGGGCAGTTTTGCTTGGAAATTTAAATTGTTTCTCGGCAGCTCAGCATTATTTCACAGAAATTCTCTTTCACGAGATTTTCACCTGTACTGTGGCCAGTGAGACCTCAGAAGCACCTGCATTGACAGCAGCAGCAAAATGAGTTATTCCTGTGGCAAAACATAAAACATGTGACAATGTTCAAGCCATTATGACAATCCCAATATGAAATATTTTAGAGGGTGTTTCAATAGATCAGAATCAGCAGGGACTTTGCACTTTGGGGGAGGATTTGACCCCCTTTTTTCCTGAAGAAGAGCCTTCTCTTCCTGGCACGATGCTCCCCTTGGGAATGCTTACACATTTTGAGGCACTGAATATGCTCAGAGATAAAATAATAACTGATTACACCCAGTGCATTTTTATTAACACTGCAGTAATGCAGGTCACCTTCAAAACCAGATTCCTTTCAGGAAACGTGGGGAATGGCAGTCGAGCTGGGATTGGAGGCAAATTGCTATCTGGAATGCTCACTGTCTGTTTTGTTTTTATAAAATAATAATGTTGGAATAAGTCTTCTTTTAATGACGCTGCAGGGAGGTTGGAGGTTTCCAGATAAGAGGGAAAAGTTGGCATGCAATTTTCAAGCAGGATTTGGGAATTATTCAGAGTTCCATATAATCCTTGATCTCCTTTGTAAAGTACTGGGGCTGATACTGTTAGCCCTATTTTACAGATAATGAGAAAGTGGCATGGGGACTTAATAACTTGCCCAGGAAGTTCAGTCAAATTAATTGATAACACAATATCAAAACAGAAGTGGATTCAGCCCCTACAACTTGGAACAGAGAGGTTTCCAAAGCCCCATTTCGTTTTGATGAGAAATTGCATCTATTTGTACAACCCTGCAAAGGATTTATGGTTAGCATGCATTCCCCTCCCTTTCTGCCTTCCTGCCTTGTTTGGGACACAAATTCATGGATTTGTTTGCCTTTTTGCTGCTTGTGTGGTTGGCTGGTTGTATTTTGTGTCTTGCCTCCACAGGAATACACCAATTTTTGGGGAAATTCTGGGCCAGCAGCACAGAAGTGCCCACCTCTCCCCTGTACCATTGATCCCCTGCTTCACAAAGGGCTGTGGAACCAATTAATGATAAATTCTGGATATTGGCAGCTGCTGTGCAGTTTCCTCCAGCTGTTCCTCACACTTGTTCTGATTTACATAAGTTCACCCTAAAAGCAGACAAGACATTTGTCCATGCCCTTTTGCTGTGAGTATGGGAATTCCACTTCCAGGTGTGACAAACTGATGCTTTCCTGCCTCCTCGAATATCTTAGTGTTAAATTTAAAATTCCATGTTAACCCTGGGTGAAATACAGAATCAGTTTGAAGCTTTTGCGGCCAGACCTGGGGTTGAATTTGCTGAGCTGAGCTCTCCTGGTCCCCCCCCTGCCAGCCTGAAGGTGACCCCCAGGGGTGGCCATGCAGAGATTTCAGGATGAATTATCCCAACCTGCATCATCCCCTGACTCCTCAGTGCTAATGGACAGCAGATGACTCATTCCAGAGCACAGACTCTGATTTTTATTTAAAAAAAAAAAAAAATTAAAAATTTATCCTGTCACTTTCAAAACTATCCAAACCTTCCAGAACAATGAAGAGCAGATGAAAGGGCTGCTGGGCTTTTAGGGTGAGGCAGCCCTGCCACTCTGATATTCCCTGCTGGTAATTGCAAGAAGCACCTGAGTTCCACTTTCCCCACTTGTTTAGTTCCCAGAGCTTTGCAGGGATCTGTCCTTCCCCCCCAGAACTGAGCTGTTTGTCCCACATGCACCTGCAGGCACTGAGCCTCCACCCCCAGCATCTGGGGACCAGTTCTGCTCTCCATGGGGGTTTTTGGTGTTCTCATAGCAACCCTTCTATGGGAGATGTTTGTGGGATCATAGCAACCCTTCTATGGGAGATGTTTGTGGGATCATAGCAACCCTTCTATAGATATTTATGGGATAATAGCAACCCTTCCACAGGAGATGTTTGTGGGATTATACCAACCCTTCTACAGGAGATATTTATGGGATAATAGCAACCCTTCTACAGGAGATGTTTGTGGGATTATACCAACCCTTCTGTAGATATTTATGGGATTATACCAACCCTTCTACGGGAGATGTTTGTGTTCTCATAGCAACCCTTCCACAGGAGATATTTATGGGATTATACCAACCCTTCTGTAGGAGATGTTTGTGGGATCATACCAATGTTCCTACAGGAGATGTTTATAGGATCATACCAACCCTTCTATAGGGGATGTTCATGGGATTATATCAATGTTCCTACAGGAGATGTTTATGGGATCATAGCAACCCTTAGATGTTTATGGGATCATACCAACCCTTCTATAGATGTTCATGGGATCATACCAACCCTTCTATAGATGTTTATGGGATCATACCAACCCTTCTATAGATGTTCATGGGATCATACCAACCCTTAGATGTTCATGGGATCATTCCAACCCTTAGATGTTTATGGGATCATACCAACCCTTAGATGTTCATGGGATCATTCCAACCCTTAGATGTTTATGGGATCATAGCAACCCTTCTACAGGAGATGTTTGTGGGATCATACCAATGTTCCTACAGGAGATGTTTATGGGATCATACCAACCCTTCTATAGATGTTTATGGGATCATACCAACCCTTCTATAGATGTTCATGGGATCATTCCAACCCTTAGATGTTCATGGGATCATTCCAACCCTCCCTCTGCTGGGGCCATTTGAGGTTCTGGTGCTGGAAATGGGTTTAGGGACTTCCCCCTGCAGATGCTCCCACACCTCCCGTGGTCCAGGTTTGTGTGGAGCCAGGGGTTTGCTCACCAAAATGCACTGAGGAGGTTTTACCTCTGAAATGCTGCTTAGAGATCTGAGAGGATTGCTGCATTTCAGAAAGGGAGGAATGGATTTTGTCTTGTTTAGAAGATTTCTTTCTGGTTATTCTTTCTTTTTTCCTTTTTATGATACTTCAAGTTAAATATATATATTTTAAGCTGTTTGCACGCAGCAGTTTTCACATCTGAGGGAGGATGGACGTGGATTATGAGGATTTTTTTCCAGTAAAAGGCTTCCTGACAATCCTGCATTTATATTTTTCTATTACATTGCTGTTTACACTCCCCACCTCTGTTACAAAAACAGTGCTGCAGAATGTGAGACGCTGCTCAAGTTCTCTGAATCTCAGGATAACCTCAGGGAAAATTCAATAGATTCATTCTCTAACACCTTCACACAAAATACAAATGCTCAACCCCCAGCTTAAGCTGCCAGACTGTTACAAAACTCAGCTAAAACCGAACATTATCAAGTGTGCTCCTCACACACACACACAAAAAAAAAAATCTCAATTTTGGTGGAGATGAAAGTTGTAATTATTTTAAGACAACACAGAGCATCAGTGTGTGCTGAGCTACATCTCCAAACCCTGAGTCTGCTGGCAGCAAGGGGGGATTTTGATTAAGCAGGCCAAGAGCACTGGAAAAAGGAGAAATTCTGTTGAGCCTCTGGATTTGTCTCTCCTGCAGACAGAGGTGGGTGAGCAGCTGCTCCAATGGATTAAAGGAGCCCAGGGTTTGGGTTTCTGCTGTTCAGGGGGAAACAGAGCAAGGAGGAAGCTGAGAGAGGAAATATTACCAGCCCCCTGCAGATCCAAGTTTTCTTTGTTCAGCAGGGAAGGGTCCAGTCCCTCTGTGATTAACTGAGAGTGTGGGTTTGTGAAAAGCTAAAGAGAAAACTCAGCTTTGTTACCCAGCAAATACCACACCGGCATTTCATAGACAATTGGAACTCTCTGATTAACTTGTTCTTGCTTGAGTGCCTTTTCTTTGTGAGGAGAATTGAAGGAACTTGGAAAAGTTCAAGACATTTCATTAAAATCCTTGATCACCCAATAATTTATCACATGGGTGCAAGTAAAAAATCTGTGAGAAAATTTGCTGAGCTCCCACCTGCCCAGTTGATGACTTAGGATATCAAAACCTTTTTTCTCCAGGATGACTCCCCTCATCTTTCACCCATTTAACTGTCAAGAGCATGGGGTGGTCCTCAGGGCTTGACCTCAATTCCAATCCAGTTGGAGGGGATTTTATTTTACAAAATTGTTTCTTTGTTTCCTGGTAATTGTCCCTTTGCTTCCAAGGTAAACTTGAGAAGGCAAAATAAAATTTACATGTGGTAAGGTTACAAAAGGAAGACTTTGAGGAAGGAATAAATAAATATAGCCAGTGCCTTGTGTAATGTGAAATCCATATTCTCACCTGACAAAGTAAAAGATCTACTTGGAAATGCTCAGATTTGAGAGGTTTTTCATTCCTAAACTGGATCCTGGACCTGTAGGATGTAGAGATGGTCTGAAGTCTCACAAGTGGCCTTGGGAGTGTAACCTAGAGTCTGGATTTTATTACTAAATTACCTGAATAATGGCCATTCCTAGATGAAGATGATTTCAAAGGCATGGATGTTCTCAGTGTGAGCTGTGAGGGGAGCTTGCAGAGATTTTAATCTGTGGAGAGGATTCAGTGTGCTCTCCCCTTTTGGGAGTTTCTGAAGGCAATGCTGGCAGTGACTGGCACAGCCAAGAGCAGCACAGTGCTGGGGGATGATTTTACCAACCCTGAAAAGAGCCCTGCTGATCTAGTCTGAGTCCAGCTTCTCAGTGCAGGCTCCTTGCTCCCTGACTGCTCCATCTGCCTTGGCTGGAGTTTATCCAGGAGCTCTGAGTTTCTGACCTGTCCGTGCAGCTGTGGGCTGTGCACTTCATTCAGATTTATTTTCCTAAGCAAGAGCAGCAGAGGGGAGCAGTGTTGGTTTGCTAGCCCTGGAAAAGGAGGTGGGTAGAACAAATGCCAAGCCTGCTCTTACCATCATTCCTGCCCTGCAACAACCAACTAAAAGTTGCTCAGCAGTGCTGTGGAGGGAGGGACTCAGAATTTGGTCCTCTTCTACTGAACTGACAGAACATCTCCCTGCCAGCTGTTTATAAGCACTTCTAAAAATAGCAGAAACTTTTATCTAGGTACACAAGCTCCATGTGATTTAAGGATTTCACAGAGTAGCCAGACTTGCCCATTTACATGTGGAAAATTAAAATAGCAGATGGCAGCCAAGAAGCCCAAGGTAACTCTGCAGACCAGCAGCAGAGCTGATAATGGAACCTCTGAACTGCAGGCAGTGCTCTGCCCTTCAAGTGACATAAATTGTCACTGATAAATGTCACTAGCAGTGCTCCCACCACGTCCATTAACTCTCAGTGCAGCAGATTCCTGCTCAGGGCAGCACAGGGGATGTGACTTGCAGTGACTCCCCTTGTGAAGAGGAATTTGGGGAGGGAAGGGCAGGGAGCAGAGATCTGTGAGCCACAGATCAGCTCAGGGACAGGGGTTTGGGGTGTGCAGGGGGGGCCTGCAGGGGGAGGAGTGTTCTGTGAGCTAGAAATGAATAAATGGAGAGAATGGAACTTATTGGTGGGGCTGAGAGATGGAAATGTGCACAAAGAATGACAGGGGAGGAAAAAAGAGCCCAGCTTGTGTTGCTCTCTGACCTGAAATACGCAGCCATGAGCTAGTCAGGTGAGAAATCTGCACAATCTTGAGAATAAAACTCAGCTGTCATCTCATAATAAAAGTGACTGGTGCCTCTGGGAATGAAGAACAAGCTCTGGCTAAGCAAATTGCAAGGGCTGTTTATCACCACGGTGTTGGACGTGCTTTTCATTTACTTGTTACCTTTTTCCCCCCACTTTCAAATTGCACCCATAAGTCATGGGAGGGGAAAAATCTCAACACTCAGCTTCATTAGACAAAGTTATTCTTTGAAATTCAGGGCAAGGAGCATATGGAAATTTCTACAGCAAAGAACAGACACGACACCCAGAATAAGAATCAGCGTGGTGCAATATTGAAATGAGTGCCATTATGGGTTATTTTGAGTCAGACCATGAGATGATTGAAATTCAATTACCTCTCCTGCTTTGAAGGGCCAAGCAGCTCAGAGAACACAAAGTTAGATCATAAGGATCAAGAGAACAAAGAATCTGTGTTGGTTGTTGTTCTTGACAATTCTCTTGTGGCTGTAACCTGTTCTGAGAGCCCTGGGGTTCTCACAGTAAATGCTGTTTGTGCCATGGCTGTGTCCAGATTTCCTGCTCAGAGGCTTTGGACAGTTGATCTCTTAAGCAGTCAGAACCAACCTTGTTTGTAACTCACTCTGAATCTCTGATTTGTCCCAAAAACTTTTTGAGTAAATTACTTTAGATCTACTTTGCATATTCTTCTTTTAGCCTGCATTTCTATCTCTGGTCAAAGGCTCTTCTCTTCTCTTCTCTCCTCTTCTCTCCTCTTCTCTCCTCTTCTCTCCTCTTCTCTCCTCTTCTCTCCTCTTCTCTTCTCTTCTCTTCTCTTCTCTTCTCTTCTCTTCTCTTCTCTTCTCTTCTCTTCTCTCCTCTTTTCTCTTCCCTTCTCTTCTCTCTTCTCTCCTCATATGAATCTTGCCATTAAAATGGGGTGTGTACAAGTAGGGTGAGAGCAGTCCAATGGTGTGGGCACAAACCACACTGCTTTTATAACCAGATGGGTGACACTGGATGCTCCAAACTCTGTGGCTGTGGCCCCTTGCAGTGCTGGGTGACAGCAGGACAAGCACTCACATCTGCTGGCCAACAGGATTCACTTTTATTTCTAACACAAATTGTTCTGTTAAAATTTTGCTATGACTTTTTCCAAACCAAAACATTTGATTCACGGTGGGACTGAGCAATTGGCACCCTGCTCCCCGGGAAAAATTTAAGAATTCTGAGGCAAGGTGTTGATTTAGAAGATAAATCTCTTTTCTCTTACACTTCCATGCTGCTCTAAATCAAAGTTGTCCTCAAAAGAATCCTTGTGCAGGAATTCCACTCTGCTGCCTTTAGAGCTGAATCTGAATCTGAGACCTCTGCCTGCAGGAGCAGGACATCACTGTAACCAGACTCTGCAGAGTTCCTTGGCAGCTCCCTGGATGCCTCTGGCCACGCTTGGCTGCTCCAGTTTCAGAGCAGGGACGATGTTTTCCAGTCATTCCTGACACCCCCAGCTCAGCAGCCCGGTGTGGGCTGTGCACTGATGTTCTGGTTTGGTGTTTCCCATCCCTCACCCCATCCTGACACGTCTGCACCAGCATGGGCAAGGCAGAGCCCCAGGCTCAGCTCAGGAAATCTTGGCTTTGTAGCCCACAGAACCTGAAGAGAAAGCTTAGGCTGAGCTTTGTGTTGCTAAGGGGATAATGCATTTGTGGCAGATTTATTCATTGCTTGCTCCTTTGTAAATATTTCCTAACTCACATGTTAAATATGGATTCTATTCCTTTCTTACACACCCTTTTAATGCAGAAATGTGGCTATTGGTATTTTTAAAAAATAATAACTTGTAATGATCACAGCACTATAATGGAAACAAACTGAATTTGAATTCCATTTTAGGGCTCATTCAATGTAAAAATAGACTTCAGGCATAAATGCAGCCTTTGCACATGCCCCCACACTAACAGAGATAAAATGCAACATTTCCTTAATGGCTCTAAAAGCAACTAGAGCCAAATAAACCCCTTTAGGACAGAGAGATGTACATAATTAGAGTTGTAGATCTCAGATTATTCCATTTATCTTTGACTCCTTATGAGATGCATTGTCCTTTGCCCCTGCACAGAGTCTGGCTCCAGCAATTGCACAAAGGCAATTGTTATAAATGCCTTTGCCTTCTCTGGAAATTAGAATTCAAATTTTGTCCTTTCAAACACTCAGCAAAGAATGTCTCTGAAATTACCATTCAATAGGTAACATGGGATTATTGCCACATCCATTTCCTGCAGCTCAGCCCAAAAGCTGTTCCTTGGTCAGTCCAATCACCATTCCCCCTTGGAAATGCACAGCCTGTGGCTTTGCTCCTCTCCCTGGATTCCCAGAGCTTTTGATTTTTAAAGGCAGCCACATATTCTGCAGGGAGGCTGCTGCTGTCGTGGCTGAAAATTGGGAAAATAATAAACAGTGCTCTGCTCTGAGCTCAGTAATAATGCCTTACAGAGGGAGTGGGATGGAGGAGCAGCTTTCGTGGGGTTATTAAATTTAGATAGGATCTTACTTCAGTTTACATCAGAGTCTGGCTCCAGAAGCACCTGAACAGAGGCACAGAAATTCCTAGAAAGCAGAACCTGACCTGTTTGTGTGAATATGGCACAAGAGCTGATCTCTGCCCCCGCCCTGTGCCCGGTTCATCAGCACTGAGGGGCTCCTTTCTGTGCCCAAACTGCTGTGAACAACAGATGAAATCAGAACTCGTTGAAATTCAAGTTTCATCACTCTCCTGTCCTTGTTTTCTTTATGACCTGATGCCTCAGTGAGCTGCTCTCCTGCACACGGGCACTTTGCAGCCATCAGGGTCCGTGGCATTGTTTCCAGCAGCTGAAAAATCCAACTTTCACGGGCTTTACCTGTGATTTTATTCTGAGAAATAAAGCTCACAAGTGGTCATAAAGAGAGAATTCCAAAGAGGAAAACTTCCAGGCTCAGCAGACTTCTTTCACTGAGCAGATCCCAATGTCAAATGCACTCTGAAAGTTCCTGGTATCTTTTACTGCTCCTTGTTCTTGGGCTCAGTGACTGCATAAAACCCAGACAGGTACTCTCCTCTTCTAAAAATTCTGGTGCACATCAAAGTGGGCTCATTATCTTTAGAGAAGCATTGCTCCCTTTGTAGAAATTCCCAGCTATTGTTGGCAGACTGAGAAGCAATCCAGCAAAAAACTTCAGTGTAGCTGAATACAATTGATTTTGTTTCAAGGATTACAGGCAATTGAAGGCATGGCAGGAATGCACTTCCTTTTTTTTTTTTTTTTTTTTTTTTTTTTTTTTTTTTTTCAATATTTCCAGCTATTTTCCAATTACAAAGTGCTCCTGTCCTGGCATGAACATCTGCATTCATTTGGCAAAAGACACATTTCTGACAGAACAGCAAATTCTCCCATGGTATTAAATCTCTGGGTTTTTGGTTTTTTTTTTTTTTTTTTCATTCCCAAACTTGTATAGACAAGAGAGAACAGGGAAATGATGTCATCTCTGATATTGCAATAATAACTTTTTGTGAATTCTTGATTCCTCTTGTAACTTTAAGCACTGAAAAACTCAGCAGTGCCTCATGTTTGAAAAGCAGCATTTTCACTGAGTGCAGGACTGGGAAGGACTTTCCATCCAGTTTCTCCACTAAGACAAATCCCAGCACAGATTCTTGAGTAATTTTTGGATGTCCAGGAGTATGAAGTGCTAGGAATCCTCAGTTCTCCAGGTGATAACTGGGAGAGCCCTTGACTGATTCCAGCCTTTCTTCGGGTCAGTCTCCTTAATTAAGGACATTAATATCTCAGCTGAGGCTTCTGTGAAACTCTGCCCCAGTCCTGTGGGAAGAGAGGAGGTCACAGGACTGACACAGAATAATAGAATAATTCCTTTTCATTCTCTTTCTGTGGATTGGTATCCCCCTACAACCTAAAGATTTATTGAGAGGGAGGCAGAAAAAGGGGAAGTAAAAAAAAATCTTGGCTGCTTAAAAAAACCCAAAAACCCAAACTTTTTAAAAATATGAAATATTTGCTGAGTCCTAACAGCAGAACACCGCGGGGTGGGCATTAATGACCCGTTAATGCACTTCTCAGGTGGTAAATGGCCCATTAATGCTCCCTTGTCACATCAGCGTCGATAATTTATACAAATTCCCAGCCAGTGGTGTTTGGGACATTAACAGATCCTGGGAGATGCACAGGCTGAGATCCCCTGGCTGCAGAGGGGAACCACGTTTTGCCCCAAATTCTGCTGGGTGTGACTCCCACTGATGCCTGCCTGGGAGGGCTGGGGATGTCTGGGTGGGCTGCAGGAGCCCAGTGCGAGGTGTGGGGAGCAGGAGGAATTCCGTGGCAGCAGGGCAGGCTGCAGCAAGGGCTTGATCCATCCTCGAGTCACTTGGAGCTCTCTCTTTTCCTAGTTGATGTTCTCTCAAACAGGAACCAGCCAGCTTAGGATTTCAGCTTTTGTATTTTCCATAGATTTGTAATCCTGCAGTTCTTCAGTGTATAATCCAAACTCCATACCCAGTGTCACTGCTGCTCTCCCATTTTGGGCAAAAGTGACTGGGGGGAGAAAACTTGGGGTAAGTGACTTCATTACCTGGAGCTGTAATTGGGAGATTAAACCCCCAAATGCAAATGGACCAAATTTATAAAAATGTGAAAAGCTGTGACCTATTGTCCATTTTGGGTGCAGCCCCTGGGGGTTTAATCTGCCCTAAATGTACCTGAAGGCCCTTTAATAAATAGAACTGCTATTTATATAAAAATATATATTCTCTTAGACTCCAATCCAGCCTGATTCCCCTGTGCATCCCTGCAGGGCTGCCAGTCCATCCCAAAGGATTTTTATTCCTCTGAAACACTTTAGGGGGTTCATCCCTGTCCCCACCTGTAACTGCCTGCTTTGTTTTGGTGGCAGCAGACAAAGGAGAGAAAAGCTCTCTTTGATTATTTTTCCCCTTTATGTGCTGCTTTGCAAGTAGTTTTCCATCCAATTAATCCCACTAGGTTTCTAATTGAAGTGGTGGTCTGCATAAATATTAATCAGTCACTAAGAAACATGGAGGGTCAGGGACAGGCCAGATGAAAGAGGGTGTTTGGTACCTACTCTGATTTATTTTTGCTGAGCTCTCCCATTGCAGAAGATGCTCAGATTATGTTTGCCTGGTGTATTTTTATCGAGTCTTACTGGTAATAGCAATATAGGTAAATAAATTAGGTGAGAATGCAACCTGTTCTCGTTGGCCCTCAGTGCCATTTCAATGGGAAGTAAGTGGCTGCATATTTTCTGTGCTGCTCTGGTCTCTCAGTTCCTCTCTGACTAATGAATGGGGAAATATTTCTTCACTCTCCCCAGTGTAATACATTGTGAGGACAAATAAATTCAAGCCTTGGAGTCTCTAGATGAGTAGGGGCCATATAACCTGCTAGGGAAAATTGCCAGGCAATGTTCTTGGTACTCACCTTGGCTGTGTAACTTGTTTGTTGCTGGCACAAATTCAGCTCCAAATTCCCAAATTCAGATGTTTTGCTCTTCGGGATTGTTCTCATTTCAATGTCCATGGGATTGACCCAACCACTTCATTAGACCCCTTTACCTTTGTTAATTCAGTTCTTTAAAATTTAGGAAAATTAAGGAACTACTTAGACAAGTATTGACAATGAAGACAAAGTCCTGGCCAGATTAAGGCTTCTTTCTTTGTTATTGATAATTAATTGCAGGGAGCTGATTTCCTGCACAGAATTGGCAGGGCACTGGAATTGTGTCTGGCCCTCATTGTCCCAGTGCTGTCAGCCAGGCTGGGAGCAGGAGGGAGCTGGGGGCTCTGGTGAGTGAGGACAGTTTGGGAGAGAAGAAAAAGGAGTTTATTAAAACAAACCATGGCCAGTTTGATACCTCCTCGTGCTCCTGGGACCAGGCTGCAATTAGCTTTCCTTGCTGCAGTGGCAGGATGGCAGCAAGGGGCTGTGACAAGCAAGGTGCAGCTTTGTCACACTTCACACTGTAAATCCAGGGAAGCTGATTTTCTGGGGATGGCTTCCAACAGCATTGGACAAGCTGGAGAAAAGTGAAAAAATATCAAAGCTTAAGCATTAATACTTGAGTAATATCACTTTTTAATCCATCTTTGTACTGCAGAGAGCACATTCCTATGCTGGATCCAAGCCAGACCCCAGTGTTGTACCCACCAGCCTTTCCCTTGCCTTTGTCAGCTCAGCAAAGCTGCAAACACTGTTAGAATTAAACTGCCAGAGGAAAATGTTTCTGATGCATCCATTCTTCTCACTCAGCCCGGGGTGACATCAGACATCACTGGCAGCCAGGGAGCACAAACACAACTGCAGAGGGGACAGGGAAAGAAGTTCCAATTTTTCTCCTGCTGAAATGTGGGAGTTCTGGGGAAGCACAGCCAGTTCAGAGATATCTGCCTTCCTTCAGGCGTGCCATCAGCTCCTGTAGGAGCTTCAGAACAAATCTCACCAGGATGACAGCACTTTGTTTGCTGCTGCCCTGAGTGAGGCTCCTCAGGGAGCATTTTGGAACATCCTTGGCTTGCAAGGCTGGAGAGGAGGCTCAGACCATTGTGTGATGACAGCCATCCCATCCTCAGACTGGGAATGCTCGTGGTGCTGCAGCCACAAAATGGAAATTTTGGAACAGCCAAAGAAATAAAGCCACGATATGATAGAGTTTGTCAGCTACTAATCTGATACCCACACACATCCATGTCGTGTGTCTGCTTGTGTGAAATCAGGATTTAGCTGTTAAATAAAACAGTGTGGGGCCATAATCAATGGACCAGCAGCAGCTTCCTCTTCCCTCCCTCCCTTATCACTGGAGCCCTTCAGAGCTCACTGATGGTTTTAATAGATCTGGGAACCTAAAGGTGATTTTGGATTGGTTTGAGGTGCTGTGTAAAACCTTCTAAGAGGAGTTGAACTCAGCACAGAGCTGTCACTGAGATGTTTCCCCTGAGCTTCCAACTCTTCACAAAAAACAGACCCCCCTGTGCAGGTACTTAGAAAAGTTCACAGATTTGCAGCTATTTGCTTAATAATCTCAGAATAGAAAGCTGAGCTGCAAAGGGAGCAGAAAGATCAGAACAATATGAGAAAAAGACAAACAAAAGACAAACAGTGACAAACAGTGTCAGCCTGCACAGACTGGGGAGGGGGAGCCCCTTGGGGGAACAGGCTGAGAGGTAAATATAGGTATAAATATGTTTAAATAGATTAAATATACATTAAATATATTTATATATTTGTATATTTATATAAAAATATGTTTATATTT
>JAOTQP010000755.1:1327696-1340308 GCA_026413545.1 Cichladusa arquata
ATTATATATTATATATTATATATATGAATATTTAGATTTATATCAAATATATTAAATATAAATAACAGATTCCTGGTGAAAGGTGGCTTGAAAAGCCTTTCCCCATGCCATGAGCCCCTGTGACATTTGGGAATTCCCACTGTTTGGTCTCCATGAAAACATCTCAGAGGAACCACAGCAGCCTGGTCACTGGGTCACTCTTTAGGAGAGCAAAGATCCAAATCTTTTAATCCTTGAAGGAGAGATTTGAACCTGGGTCTGCTCTCTCTTTCACATGCCCAGAGAAGAATATCACTCCTGAAAACATTTTATGGCTTTGACAAATCTTCACTTATAGATGAAATATATTTTTCCCATTAAAAAAAAAAATCCTAAGCCGTTTTCTCCCTTGGCTCTGCTGTTCTTTATTTTCCTCTGCTCTCATCTCCAAGCCTCCTACCCTTTTCCTGCCTTGTCTGTTTTGATTCAGTCCATGCCCTGAATGGCTCCTGTCTTGCTCTCTGCTTGTACAGTGTCTGTCACCACAGCTTTCAGTCTGTCAGCACCCACAGGCATTCACATCATGCAGGTAATAAGGGCTAAATTTAACTTGCTCTCAGCTACTTTTACCCACTCTAATATGCATCACACCCTTCAAGTGACAGACTCCAATTGCATATAATAGCTGCCTGGCTAGAGTACACAGACAAAGAAGGTGATAGAAAGCATTTGCCTCAATAAAAAAAATATTTTTCCCATCTAGAAACCTCAGCTTCATTTTCCCCCATTGCTTTCAGAAGCTTCATGTCAGGATAGATTTTCCTTCCACTGTGATGACATTAAATCTCATGGCTGCTGTAAAATATGCTTTATGAGTTATTAAAGAGTGTTACAGCAGCTGAATTGGGCAATCATTAAATAAATATTGCTAAATAGTTTATTAAAAGAAAATTTAAGTGCTTGCCATTTTTACTTATCCTCCCTGGGATAGTTGATTTTATAGGTTTTCTTCCTTTATCTACTTTTATGATCTGGAATAAACTCTACAAACTTCATCGTTCATCCAAATATCTATAAGAGGTTTAATTGATGAAGATCCCCTTTGAACAAAAAATAACTAAACAGCAGCTCCTAATTCTCTGTGTTTAGTTCCATGAGCAGCCCAAACTGAAAGCTCCAGAAAATGACTTTGAAGTTCTTTAGCCTGTAATTCTTTGCTTTTTCAAGCTGTACTCACCCAGTTAACCAATAATAATCAGATTATGGATGGAAAAGTAGGAAAAAAGTAACTCAAAAAGTACAAAAAGACATCTTCTCTCTGAAGCTCTCATGTCTGGTCCATTTGCAGCTGCCACCACCTTTTCTAACTCCACTCCTTTGACTGCACCAGTCTGTGGTGCTGCAAGCTCTTGCCATTTCCCAAAATCCCAACACAGTCACTGTGTCCATCCCCTCCACACCCAGCTCCTCTTGTCCATCTCTATCACGATTTAACCTCTCCTGCCTCTTTTCCATTCAATTGTCTTCATTTCAATAGGTTTAAAAATAGCTCCTGCATATTTAATTATGCTTCACTTCCCTCTCTCCCTTCCAGTCCATTCAGTCTCCAGGGCAGTGCTTTATTTGCTGACAGAATTCCCATTCAGCCTGGCCCACGTTCAACCCACCATACCCAGCCCATATCAACTGCAAAAGGCTTTTCTCTTGTAAGGCTGGGAGCCTCTGCAGCACAGCATTGACCAAAATTAGGTCAACAGTGCCATACAAGTGCCTTGCAGTTCATGGGGAAATTGGTCATTAAGAGCCATGAAAGCAGGGTATAACCATGGACAGAGAAGCAAAGAAGTAATCAGAGGAATATTTCCCATTTCTCTTTTAATAAGCTATCATTTACCCTTGTTCTGTTTTGATCCCTTTGGGGCATATATCTTGTGCAGGGAAATGTAAAAATAAAATAGAGAGAGAGGAAAGTAATAATGAAATAGTGCATGTGTTTAAATATTTGCAGGAGAAGGGAAACATCACAGAATTTCTCACCAAGTCTGTGATGAAATGGAAGAAGTGCAGGCTTGTCAAAGCAATAATTAAGTTCGGTTCCAGAGGGCTGTTTGTGTTAAATCTGCTGGGGGTTATTTCAGGGAATGGTCTCTCTGGGGGGCTCTGATACAGATGCCCACTGAAATCAGCTTTTCCCACTGACTCAGTCAGTCTGAGAGTAAAACCCAAACAGCAGCTGGAGCTTTGTCTGTGCCCAGGTCATCACCAGGACAATCTCCCCAGTTTCTTGGTGTAACACCCCTGTCTGTGGTCAGTAAAAGATGCACAAACAGCAAACAGGGGATGGTCCCTGTGTTGAAAAACATCTGTCAGGAAAGGAGCTTCCCTTTATTCTCCAAACGTATGCAGAATATGAATAGAATGGGGTTATTATGTAGAATATTATTTATGTGGTTTTGATTATATTTACCTCAGCACATCGGGATGCACATCAGGGGAATTCCACCAAACATGAAGGTGCTGGAGGTGAAGTGAACCCAAATTTAGCTGTTTGAATATCCTCTTATTTCATATTTCCTGGGATTGCAGGGCTCTGAGCCCAAGGTGTTTGACTGACCCCATCTCAGACAAGTGCAGCTCATCTGTTGCTGCAGCATAAACACGAGTGGCACTTTAAACTGTTTGTTTCCTCTGAGATGCACTCTTCATTTGCTGCATTAGTGGGAGAGAGGAGTGAAAGCACTTCTGGTAATGCAGGGATTGAGTGAGGGATCAGTGGGGGAAAGGGGAGGGAGCTGAGACAGAGTCTGTGATATAATAATATATTTAAACTGGTTTGAACGAGTCCTCAGGGCAGGGGCAGCCTCCAGGCACCAAAGGACACGAGAGTGGAAAAATAAAAAGACACAGCAGCAGCTGACTAACCTGCACCAAAAAAAACCCAAAGGGATTTTCTGTCCCATCCTGCTGTTGTGGTTCAGGGCTGGAGACTCTGGGCATCCATCCAGGAGCTCTGTGGGCACGACCTGGAACCTGCTGACCCCAATCAAAAGCTGCTCATTGATCTCAGAGGATGATGAAGCAAGTTTGGGGTGGATTTGTTCTGTTAAATGCAGTTTTTATGATCTTGTCTTCGCTGTGTGTGAGCTGGCACCACAGGGAGGTGAGTGCTGAGCCTGAGAACAGTCCATGCCCCCCAGGCCTGGCAGAAACATCAATTAGAGCTGGGATATGACAACAAAAGAGGAGTGCTAAAGAGCCATCACATTTCAGAAAAAAATGTGAGAAAATTAATGACAGAACATACTTGCTGGTTTGGTTTTTGTTGGTTTTTGGGTTTTTTGGTTGGGGTTTTTTTTTTCAGCAAAAAGGGTAGAATTTGAAGTGCAAAACTTAAAAAATTGCTGCAATAATATCAGCCTGCTCAAGCTGCCAAATTGTGCAAAAGCTGGCTTGGTGCACACACACACAGACAAAGACAAAAGAATTCTGCTTTTTGTTTCCTAGAAAATCTATGGAGGGTCTCCATCCTGAAAAGACAATAACTGGAATGAATTGATGATTAATTAATCACCTTTAGAAATATTTCCCAGAGCACCCACATAGCCAAAGGTGTGACACAGATTTCACCACCTTTGACCCTCCAGAGGTCAGGCACTGTTCTAAACATTTCACAGGGGTTCAGTGAAAGCCCAGAGGAGAAAACCCACTTCTCCCATAAGCACTATTTTCATAGTTACAGTTGCTGTATTTTTTGCAATGACTTCCTTGATATATTTTGAGTTTGTTATCCCCAATTCTTGCTCCAGATCCACTGGAACATTGCATAATTAATAATTGCAAATGCCAGCAGTCTAGGGTGTTCTGCTGATGGTTTTCTGATGCCACTTTGAGCTTGGTGCTGCTTCTTCCTTGGCTTTTGGCTCTCTGAAATACACATTTTGCAATAGCAAGCATGTGTTAAAACACACCTTCCACAAGCTTACATCTCGTCAAAGCCTTGCCCACAAACCATTACAAATTTTTCCCCACTTAAAAAGCACTTTAAAACTTACAATAAACAATTAACACTTTTCCACCTAAAGCAGATCAGCTGTGGTGAGAGGCAGCCACAGTGAGCACTCGGAACATGGGTGAGCTCATTGGCATTCAGTGCCCAGGCAGGAGCCCTCCTGAGCTGGTTTATAGAGAGAACACCCCCATAAATCACCCAGAGAGGAGGGAGAGGCACACACAGCCAGGCAGGGCGAGCAGGGGCAGAGATTTTAAGGCCACGACAGAATTCTCTGTCTCCTTTTGTGCATATTTATGGTGCAGAGATGGGGAGAGGCCCAGGGAGAGTGCACAGCCCACAAATCCCAGCCCTCAGCCTGCTCTGGAGCTGGTTAAATTCACTCGTGTCTCCTCTGCTGGTACTGCATTCATCACCCCTGCCTAGACAGCAGGGGAGGCTCCAGCCCCACATCTGCAGTGGGGTCATGTCCATCCCTCCCTCCTCCCCCGGCTCTGGGAGCCTTCCTCCTCACAGGGAGGGGTTGGGAGGTCTCAGCTTTGGGACAGCAATGTGGCAGCTCCTCTGGGTTCCCCTACAGCAACCCCACAGATTCCTCTGGGTTCCCCTAGAGCAACCCCACAGATTCCTGTGGGTTCCCCTAGAGCAACCCCACAGATTCCTGTGGGTTCCCCTGTACCAACCCCACAGATTCCTCTGGGTTCCCCTACACCAACCCCATAGATTCCTGTGGGTTCCCCTATACCAGCCCTGTATTTCCTGTAGGTTCCCCTACAGCAACCCCACAGATTCCTGTTGGTTCCCCTACACCAGCCCTGTAGATTCCTCTGGGTTCCCCTGTACCAACCCCACAGATTCCTGTGGGTTCCCCTACAGCAACCCCACAGATTCCTCTGGGTTCCCCTACAGCAACCCCATAGATTCCTGTGGGTTCCCCTGTACCAACCCCACAGATTCCTGTAGGTTCCCCTACACCAACCCCACAGATTCCTGTAGGTTCCCCTACACCAACCCCACAGATTCCTGTAGGTTCCCCTGTACCAACCCCACAGATTCCTGTAGGTTCCCCTACACCAACCCCATAGATTCCTGGGGGTTCCCCTGTACCAACCCCATAGATTCCTGTGGGTTCCCCTGTACCAACCCCACAGATTCTTGTAGGTTCCCCTGTACCAACCCCACAGATTCCTTTAGGTTCCCCTACACCAATCCCAGCCTCTTGGTGCAGGGACTTGTCCTCTGCCTCCAAAACAATCCTGGGTGTGTGCAAGGGCAGAGAGCTCTTCTATTCATAAAATCCTTATCCTTAAAATCCTTTAAAAACCTTGAATAACCCAAGAAATACTTGATCTGGAATTAGGGGATTGTAATATTTTCTCCCTCTGTGTTCTGATCTAGTGTGGAAGGGGAATAAAAGTTGAAAGTGGGTATTTTATTATATTTTTATAATTGACTTAAGGAAACCTATGAAGGTTCAGACTAGGTTGTGGGGTGTTGTTTTAGTTTTTGTTTTGTTTTTTCCAGTGGAAGGGTTTTTGGGGTTGCAGACATTATTCTATTCCCTGCTGCTGGCTGACATAAAGATGAGGTTCTGCTCTAGCTGGCAGTGGAATCAGTATTTTCAGTGATAAATATTTGGGTGCTGTAGGTTCAAAAGTCCCTGGAAAACAAACAGAGGCTTGGTCATTATGAAGGTAAAAAAAGCAAATCCTGAAAGAAGTGGAACATATTCACTTCTGCACCAGCTGGGGTTTGCCCTTTGCAGCAGCTGATTCCCAACGTGGTTTTCCCTCATTTCTCTGTGTGTCCTTTCCCTCTGCACTGGTATTTATAGGCACCAGGGATTCTGGTCAAGTCTTTTCCAATTGAGCAGCCCAACCTGAAAGCCCTGAGAGGACAGGGATGGAGCACAGGGATGGAACACGAGGATGTGATGCCTCCTGATGGAGCTGAGTGTGGCATAACATCCTTGAGACCAAAAGCAAACGCCTTATAATCCAAATGTTTTTATTCCTCAAACATATCTGCTGTGTGCTACAGGGAAACGCTCTGGCTTTTAATATTCCTGCCTCATTTTGCTGTATTGATTTCATGGTAAGTTGCATGGCATTACCTGCAATTATTTGTCATTTTGCTCTTTAAAAAAAAAAAAAAATCATCCCAAGTCGTGGCCTGGGCTGTAAATGAGATGATCACTGGAGTGGAACAGCAGTATCCAAGTTTGTGCTTAAGGGAATTCAACTTGCAGATTTACAGCACAGCCCTCCAAATTTCTGCCTAGTTTTGTTGGAGTTGGAAATGCTGAAGATTTTGTGCAGGAGGGGAATAAAACTATAAAGGGCTGGCTGAGAAATCAGAAGCAGTTTGCTAAAATTCTTGTTAAGATTTGATCCCAACACAGTGAAAATAAAAAAAAAAAATAAAAAAAAAAGGAGAAATGGTCACAATATTGTTTGTTAAAATACTTGGAGGAAATGCCAGCTCAAAATTCTTAATGGTGATAATTCTCTTCCAAACCCAAATGTTTTTAGCTTTAAGGGAATGGTCTTGTTTTGGTTCAAAGGTTCATCCAGGCATCATCAGAAATCCTGCTGCTGAGCACACCTGAGTGACCTCAGGTACTCATTCCCAGTCATGACAAAAAGTCACTTAATTTGATTTTGGTTTGATCTTTTTTTTTTTTAAATTATGCTAATCTTAGCAAATAGCTTTTTAATTTTTAGTATTCAGGCTTAATTAAAATGCAAAGGGAAGTTTAGAGGCCCCACCTCTCATCTCCCACACGCTCTACCAGCTGCAAAATTTTATGGAAAAAAAGGGAAAAAAATACCTGAAGTTCTTAAAATCTCTGATAACTGAGACCCCAGAGCCCTGCTTTTTCACCCTGATGTGGGTTTGTGACATTGTGTGATGGGCAGAGAGAATCTGAGAGCTCCTGCCAGGCAGGGCATGGTTATTGTTTAATGGGTGTGAAGATTTCTGGGCACTTGGTTGTGTTGGAGCAGTCAGGGATGGCACATTGCACATCAAATCCAGAGAAGGACGTGTTTCCCTTCATCCTTTCCTTCACTTTTCCCATCCTGGTGACACATATTAGAGCTCAGCAGGAAATAACCACGTTCACTCTGCCAGCTCTGCCACAAGCCTGCTTTAAATTGGGAAAGCTCTTGGCACTGGGTCCCTTTTTGCATACTTTTAAGGGATAAAGTATCCAAATAGTAAAGAAATCTGACTCAAGAGCAGCAGCAGTGGAGAATATCAACTGACATAAAACAACAATGCTTTGTAAATCCAATCCTGTTCCTCCCATGCTCTTCTGTTACTTTGAGTTATGATTGGAAGTGACAGGAAGATGTCCAAATTTGTCACTCCTAGTGCAGCATTCTCCAGTTCCTAAATATATCCTGCTACAACTGATCCCTCCAAGACAGGAGGGATTTAAATAAAAGTATTTGAGGAAGTATTTGAAAAGTGAAGACATTGTAGAGACCAGCAGTGCTCGTTTTCCTTCTGTGTCTGTGGCATTACACAGGGCACAGTTTGGCCCAGTAATTAAGTACCAAATGTTCTGGTGACCTGCAAACAGCTCCAGACCAAAAACAAACTTACTTGAGGCAATAGATGAGCCACTGGAAGAAAAAAATCATTTGTGGGGTTCTTTGGGCAGCATTTTGGATGGTGTGAGTCCCTTGGGGGTGGGTTTAGAATCCAGCTCCCAGTGGAGAAGTTCCTGTAAACCACAGCATTTCAGTGCTTTTATGGACCAGGAACACTGATCTGCTCTTTGCATTATTTCCACTGACTCCTGTATCTTTGAAGTGACATTTTCTGCTGGTGACAACCAGCTGGGACACACCTTGGGGAAATGTTTTAGTGCCAGCTGAGAGATCCTGGCAAGCTGAGGGTCCCAGCAGCTCCCCAGGCTGTTAGAATATAGAATAGAATAGAATAGAATAGAATAGAATAGAATAGAATAGAATAGAATAGAATAGAATAGAATAGAATAGAATAGGAGTAGAAATAGAATAGAATTCTATTGCACAGTTCCCTTCATTAACAATCAATACTTTCAATTCCTGCCTTTCAATTCAATATTTATCAATTCCTGCTTTTATCCATTTTTTATGTGTTGTTGCATTGAATGTGTGTATCAATCTGGTTGGTTGGGTGAAGGTAATCACTTCCTAATTTGCTAATCTTAAGGGGAAAAGTTGGCAGCCTCAGATGGAAGATTAAATGAGTGAGACTCCCAGAGATTCCTTTAGCTACAGAAATTGATTTAGAGCATGCAGGAAAATCTTTCTTTTGGAAATGGAACGAGCAGGTGGCTGCAATTTATATAAATTAAACCTTGGGCTTATTCCTCTGGCTTGAGTGGTTTTTTCCCCTGTTTTTAACAAAGCTATTGGTGCAGAAATAGTATTTGATTCTTTTTCTAAATGTTGGTTCTGTACAGTTGTTTTTACTCATTGAACCTTTTGGAATCAATTGTAGGATTAATCTAATTGCAGGGTCCTTATTCTGTGGAGCACAGTGAAGAGAAAAGCTGTGGCCAGGGAGGGAAATCACAGCTTTGCATTCTTGTCTCATGCCACGTTCCTCCACCAGCCTCTGCTCTATCATTACAATCAAAATTCTTTATCCTGAAAATTGCAACATGAAATTTTAGAGCTTAAAATAGCACCTCTATAAGGCAGAGATTAGATTATGCAAAGTGTTAATGCAGCATTAACTGAAGAGTCCCAATTAAATAATTATAAATAGTTACAAGTCTAGTCTCTTTATTTCCAGAGCAGAGTTTGAAAGTTTTGCACTGACAGTGCTCCTGTCAGTTAAGAAAGACCTAGACCTCTCCAGCATTTGCTTTTTCTTCTTCTTTTTTTTTTTTTTTTCTTCTTTAAGGGAAGACATGAAATTTCAGTTTCAAAACTAGCAAGTATTCCTTTAAAAGAAAGTGATGTCTGTCCCTGAGGCACAGTCAGTGGCCCCAAAAAACTGGAAATTTTGGCCTCAAAATCCTGGAATACCCAGCCCTAAACCCCGGGAGTTTCAGCCCCAAAAATGTGGCGATTTCAGCCCCAAAATCTGGGAATTCCAGCCCCAAAATCCTGGGAATTTCAGCCGCAAAATCCTTGGAATTTTAAGACCCAAACCCTCGGAATTCCTGCCCCCAAAACCCCAGGGATTCTGGCCCCAAAAACCTGGAAATTTTGGCCTCAAAATCTTGGAATACTCAGCCCTGAACCCTTGGAATTCCAGCCCCAAACCCCGGGAATTTCAGCCCTGAAAATCTGGGAATTCCAGTCAAAAAATCCTGGGAATTTCAGCCCAAAAATCCTGGGAATGTTATGACTCAAACCCCAGGAATTCTGGCCCCAAAAACCTGGGGATTCCAAGCTTAGAACTCTCAGAATTTCAGCCTGAGAATCCTGGGAATTTCAGGCCCAAAACCCTGGGAATTTCAGCCCCAAAACTCTGGGAATTTCAGCCCCAAAACTCTAAGCTTTGAAGTCCTAGAATTCCAACCCAAAAAATCTGGGAATTTCAGCCCCAAAATCCTGGGAATTTCAGCCCCAAAACCCCAGGAATTCTGGCTCCAAAAACCTGGAAGTTTTGGCCTCAAAATCCTGGAATACCCAGCCCTAAACCCCGGGAATTTCTGCCCCAAAAATGTGGCAATTCCAGCCCCAAAATCCTGGGAATTTCAGCCCCCAAATCCTGGGAATTTTACGACCCAAACCCTTGGAATTCTGGCCCCCAAAACCAAGCTTAGAACCCAAGCTCCTGCTCCAACCTTCATGCTGGTTTTATTCTCCACTTTCAGCAGAACTGAGCAAACCAGGGGAGGATTTAAGACCCCAAAACCAGAAGGATTTTTCTTCTCAACGTGCCCAGTTCCCCCCAGTGTTGTGCTGGGGGATTCCTGGTGCAGAGGGAGCTGTGGGATAACCAGGGGGTGATAAGGGCTGGGTCTGGTGCTGGGAGATAAACACACACCCCTTCTCACTCGTGAAAGAGCTGCCCAAAAATCCACCTTAAATAAAAACCACAGGATGGAAATTCTCGCAGGGAGAGGGAATGATGTGTGTGCCCGGTGTCCCAGTCCTTGGGATGGCTGGGGACAGGGAGGGGGTGACCCTCTGACCTCTCTCCACGCCTTAAATCCCCTCGGGCAGGACAGAGCTGCCTTTGTACAAATATTCTCCCTGCGGTTTGTCAGCGCAGATAACTTGGGTCAGGTTTATAAATGAGACGGAAAGAGAAAACCCTGAGGCTTCCCAACAAGTGTTTGGTGGGAGGAGGATGTGACCCCAGGGTCTGGATCTCAGGGGTGGCTGTGGAAAAAGGATGAACTGTGCATGTTCCACTTCCATGTGCCCCTTGCCACACATCCAGGTTTTTCCTGGCTGAATTCAGCTCCCTAAAGAGCATCAGGTTGATTTTTCACAGAGGATGAACAGAGAGAATGGTGAATCCTTCCCCATCCTATTTGCACACCGATTGAAACTTAGCTGTAGTCTTAGACCTAAACCTCATTCTAAAAAAAACCAAAATTAATCATTCTCTGAGGACTCAATGACTTCAGCTGCAGCCGGTATCCAAAGCACAGAACACATGATTTTGGTTCAACAAAAGGCTCCACATACTTTTTGGGGCTTGTCATAGAAGTACCCACCCAGGAAACGAGCAGGAATTCTTCTTCTCCTCCTCGAATTCACACTTCGGCTTCATTCATCGTGGCACAGCCAGGCTGAAAAATTCCCTGTGCGAGGAGACAACCAGGTGGCCACCGCTTGTCCCGGCTTGAGCGCAGCCACCAAAGCGAAATCTCTTCCCAAATACCCCCATCCGGAGTGGATTAGCTGTGATCCTACTCATCCAGTTGGGTCCAAGGAGTCTCACAGTGCCAGGGCTGCTCATTGTGGGGCTCGGAGCCCTTTCCTTGGCGAGCAGCATTTTCCCTGGCTCGGTGCCGATCGCATTTTTCAGCCCTGCAGATTTTCCTGCCTCGGTGCTGGCTGCATTTTTCTTGCCTTGGTTCCGATCGCAATTTTCAGCCCATCACCTGCAGATTTTCCTGCCTGGGGCACTGCTTAGGAAAGCGGCAGCAAACACACTTTTTAACAACCTCCGGTGAGTCACCGGGGAGGTGCCAGAAGGATTAGTCCAGAGTTCAAGCCTAGGAAAAACATTAACAACTCTTCCGTGCCTCGGCTTTCTCTCAGAATCCCGGTCCTGGAACGGTTTGGGTTGGAAGAGACCTGGAAAAGTTTTCTTGGAGCCACTTTAGGTGCTGGAAGTGGCTCTGAAATCTCCCGTTCCTGTCCTTCGTAAAGCCCCTCTACTGCTCCATCCCAACACTCCCACCACACCTCCACCATCTCAGTAAAAATCAAAAAATCAGACTTTTCTTGGAATTCATTTTTCACACAACTCCCCTGATAACGTGCAGCAGCAGAGCCGTTTGTGTAACAGCAGAAAGTCCCAAGATTTTTTAACTTTTTACATTTTTTTTTTGCCCTTCATCGCGGGTTCTATCCCACAAAAAAAAAAAAAAAAAAAAAAAAGGCGGAATTTCCCCACTTCCCAGCTCAGGGGTGAGATGGCGACAGTTTTGAAAGGCTGCTGTGCCTTTACACATTAACCCTAACCCTAATCCTAACCCATCATAATTCTGCGATTTCTCTCCAAGGATTATCCATTTAACACCCTTTCCCCATAACACACACACACATTAAAAAAAAAAAAAAAAAAAAAAAGGTGTTGTTGGCTGGAGTTAATGAGTGAAAGGAAAAAAATGCAAGATGGAGAAGAAGCAACACCCTGAGAAATTATCACAGAACGCTCCTGTGTGATTCGGGAAACTTATTCGTCGCTTGAGTGGTGAGCGAAAATAATGAGAAAACAAAAGTGGCAGAAAACTTAAAGGAAGGCAAAGTTTTGAAAGCAAGTTCGGCTGTAAAAACTGAGGCAAGCTGTGAAAATTCGCCTTCTCGGGCAAACCAAACAGCGCACAGGAAGGAACCTCAGTTGTTTTCGCGTTGCTGAAATGTGCAGGAATGAACCTTCATATCGGGGCTGCTATCTTCCACCTCCTGCACATTTCGCGAGCCGCAAAAACGAGCGTGAGCCGAGACGGGACCTGGGCTGGGACAGCCCCTTGTTCCCCTCCCTGTCCCGCCCAGCAATAAATTCTCCCTCCTGGCTTGTCGTGCCCATTCCGCGCTCGGCCGTGGGCAGAGCGGGGCTCTCGGGGGTTTTGTCCGGACCTGGTTGGTGCCGTCCCGCTCACCATGCGCCGCTCCCGGCGCCGCTGGCTCCGTGTGCTGCTGCTGGTCACGGTCAGTGGGGACGGGGCTCGTGGGGACCCCTCGAGAGGGTCCGGACCCCTGTGGGGGCTGCGCGGTGTTGTCGCGACATGCCCAGGCTTGCGGCGCTGTCGAGGGGCTCGGAGCGGCGGGGAGAAAAAAAGGTGGGGAGGGGGATTTGGCCCTGGTGAGGGTCCAGCCGAGCGGGGGGGCTGTGTGAATGGGATGGAGGTGAGGGTGAAGGATGATAAACATGAAGAACTGGAGCCAATGTGTGGGAAGATAAGAATATCCATCCTGCTTAAAAACAGGTGT
>JAOTQP010000755.1:1352777-1364474 GCA_026413545.1 Cichladusa arquata
ATCAGGGTCACTGCCCCACCTGGCTTCAACAGATGGTGATAGAATACACATTTCTGGTCACATACTGTATTGCAACCCAAGACACAGGCAGAAAGAAAGAGCAGGCTCAGTTTCAGGGAGGATTTCTCATCACTGTTATCATCTCCTGGCATCCCAGGCAATAGGAGCTTGGCTAAGCAGGTCATGGGTTTATTTAAGGGATGGTTTCCTCGGTATCCTCAGAACATCTGGCTGAGCACATCTGTCCCTTAGCCAGAGGCTGCAGGAGGGTTTGCAGTTCCAGTTGTGAGCATAAATATAGCTCTAAATAGCATCTGGACCATGAAACCAAGTATAAAATTCTGAATTGCAGGCATTTAGGGGAAGGCAGCTTGACTAAGCTCAGTAATCACCAATTCCAAATGAAACTCAGAAGGTAAAAAAAAGACAAGAGAGATTATGGAGTGATTCTGAATTTCAAAGTAATTGCCATGAACAGAAACTCTGGCAAGTGAATTCTGTTTGTGACAAATCGAAGCAAAATAAAAATTTGCTTCTAAATTGTGGATTCCTATAGCTTGCTCCATCCTCTTCCCACATCAATGTAACTTTCTGTCCTCAAGCTACAATCTTCCAAGCAAAGCACAGAGCAATGAAATAAAACTGGAGAGAAAAAGCTTATTTCTTTTTTCCCAAAATCACAAACCCTGGTTTTCAGAAAAAGAACAACAAAAGCAATAGCTTTAGGACAAAGGTAGTTGAGATCAAATGAAGCCAGTTTGAGATGTGATTAAAAATAAAAAAATAAAAAGAAGAAGAAAGAAATGGAAGTCATAATGAGAATATTCAACTTCTCTCCCAGAAGAAGGGTCAGTGGATTTAATGGAAAATATTTTCCTTTTTGATCTTTGTACGTGGATATCAGTAATGCAGCTGAGCAGCAGCACCCATAGATCATGGTGATGGCAGCAGCTGGTAGAGAAATGTAAGGAAATTCTCTGTATGTGGGAGTTTGTTCCCAGTAATACCAGAAAAACAAACCTCCAATCAACTGCAAAGGAAGAGAGAAAAAAAAAAATTCACCTGAAACAATTTTTTAAGGACAAAACTCTGAATAGTGCTGTTAAAAGAAAGGTTTCATACTGCTTATCCACAGTTTATGAAGATGGACTTTAAAAAAAAAGATTAACTAGAAATATCAGATATCCTTAAGGAACTCACTGATGCTGAGATGCTCTTGGTTGAGTTTTAGTAATTCCATTAAAATTGTGGGCACTGATCACCTGCTTTAGCTTTAACCTGGGCTTCTGTCCAGGCACAGCAATTCCTCCCGAAATTTAAAGGAAACCATCCCCTCTGAGCCCATTCTTCCTGCCCTGCTGAGGAGGGGGAAGTTCAACAGAAAATCTGTTCCTGGACACACCTCTGGCATCTTCCACTGCAGAATTCACACAGCCTTAAAATGTTCTGTAAAAAAAGCTTAATTTAATTCGGTGAGAGGCAGTGAAATATCAGAGATTTTTACATGAGGTGAAGAAAGTTAGAACCCATTGGAGATTGCCTTTGAGCAGCTCTCCCTAAATCCTGGGTCATTTCCTTTTCCAGCTCCAAGTCCCCGTGCTGAAGGTGAGGTAAATAAAAAGTTTATCAACATCCCAATGTGCCGCTGTGGGATTTGCTCTGAACATTCGGGAAACCCACGGAGGGCTCTCTAAGATCTCATTATATTAAAGAAAAAGTGATTTTAGTTGCAAGGTGTGAGTTCCATGGATGAGTGAGCATCAGTAAACAAGCTTAGCCTGAGCTGGTACCTTGGTAAAGCAACTTCTAAAAGCAATTAGTGATGAATTACCCTCAGCACTTGGGAAGGTCATTAAAGCACATTCCCTACATTAGAAAGTACAAAGAACATTCTCAGCTCGAAGATGGGGGTGGAAATGTCTGAAGTTTTTTTCCAGCCAAGAAACAAAAAGCCATTCCTGCATTTGGTGTGAGCAGCACTGAGGAAAGGACATTTCAGTTTCATTACAGGGAAAGGCCCATAAAACAGCAAAGCTTTTCAAATCCTCCCACAGCTCTCATCTTAAAAATATTTCAGGATTCCAAACCGAAAATTGAGGTCAGTGTTTTTGTGCCACTCCAGCAGTTCAAAGCCTCTCCCATCTGCACCTTCCTATTTTGTGACCACCCTGGCACTGCCCAGCCAGAGAGGAGAGAAATGGGGAATAAGGGCAATAAATCTGCTGTGGGATCGTAGGTGAGGTGATCAGTTTGTAAAATGGCCTAGGAGGGATTCCTGGGGAACCTTGGTGTGTTTTCTGCTGGATTTGGGTGCTGATGTACAATTTACAGAATTGGGGGCTGGAGCAAGGAGCCAGCTGGGTTCGATTGTTAATAATGTTCAGGTCGGGCTGGGCACTGTGATTGTCTGAAGGAAGGAACTCTCTGGACTCAAGGTCTTTGTGATGCAGACTCAACAAGTTCACTGGGAATTAGCAATGTGGATTAAAATATTAAATTACTACCCTGAGTAAAGAGGGCAGTTATGGTTACAGCAAGGGTGGAGAGCACAGTTGGAGTCCTGGGGTTGAGTTTCCTCTTTGTCTTCCCTCTGTGGCTCCCCTGGCAGTGAGAAGAGGCACAGGAATTTCATTTCTCCAGGCAGTGACACCTTTTACACCTTTGGGGTGTTTAGCTTGGCAGAACACCCTGTCCCCAGCACAGTGCTGCCAAAATACCAACAGTGCAGTTGCCCTGGGGGATCTCACCTTGAGATGGAGAGAGGCACAAGAATTGTACCTGGAGAACCAAAATATTTTGGTGTCTTTGTGCCAGGGCAGATCACAGAGGGAAAACTCATCTGGAACACAGAAAAAAGCACAAAATACACACGAGGCTCTGCCCAGCCAATGGGTCTCTCTGTGTCTGTGATAGAGGGAAGAAAAATCCAACTATCTGGTTTTTAAAAATTAAACAGTGTAGTTATTCTCATTATAATCTCCATTTTGAAACAACAACAACAAAAAAATTAATTAATCTGTAATTACTGCAAACTGTCCCCTGTTTTTTCTGCTTGGTGCAAGACAAGCACCACTCCATAAAATTCAGAAGACTTCACGCCTCGTTTCGATAGGGTTTGGTTGTGGTGATCACTGAGTTAAGTTTTAAAGTAATCTGTGATTTGAAAGACATTTAGTCAAAGTGAAGAGGCAGAACTAAAAGAAGTTGTAGTTACAAGGCAGACTTGTAAAGCTGTGTTACCTTCCAGTCAAACAGAATCCAATGTCAAAGGATGTTCTTACCTGACCACTCATCAGAGCAGTGCCTGTTAGAAAAGTTCTCCTTCCTTTAAAAGTTTGATTGAAATCGGCAGAAAGAGAGAAGTGAATTTTTTCCCCAAGCTCCTGAGTGTATGTAAACAACTTGGTGTCTAATTCCATTTGTACCTCTGACACTTGCACTTAAAAAAGGCAAATTGGGTAGTTTTTCCTTAGGTAAAACACCCAAATAAATCAGTGCATGGAAGGTCCAGGGACAGGGGAAGGAATGAAATCGAGATCCTTTGGGCTACAGAATATATGAATTCCTTTTAATGAGATTTTGATTACCAGCACTAGTGCCTTGGAGCAAAAACTCCAGCAATAATCTCTAATGTATGATTTTGCAGGAGGAATTTAAACATGATAATGTTAATCCAATGAATGTCCATTTAGGCTGGCTAATGATGAAACACTGGATATTACACAGTGCTCACCAGGAATATGAGGAGAGATGTCCTTTATGGGATTATATAAAAAGAAATCAGTTTCATCAAGAATGCAGTTACTCACTTGGAAACCTTCTCATTTACTGACTCTCAAGAATCATGGGGGATCAAAAACTGATATAATGAGATCATTTCCCCCCAGTAAAAATGCAATATGTGATTAGCCACTATTGACTATTACACCAAATGAAAAGGAGTTCAATCCCTTCTCACATGCTAAGTCTGCTTATAGAAAGAGGCTCATAAACATAATTTTTTTGACTGGAGGATCCAAGGTCTTTCATTATTGAGACTTATTTTCAAGGGAAAGTGGTGTCATTATCAAGTACTCATAGCTTTTTCTGAGAGGAACACAAACTTCCAAAACAAACCCCAAAATGTGCAAATTCTCAAGGAGTTTATCACACCATTTGCATAAATTGGAGTACAGAAAAAGCCTGAGCTGCCTTTTATTGCTTACACTGCACTTCTCATTTGGCTCCAGGGTGAATCTGGTGGTTTGGGGTGCTCTGCTTTGGGGTGGGTGTGCACTGAACCAAACCCACCCACAGCCTGGGTGATGTGGAATGTGCAGGGACAGAATTCTCTGGTACCCCAAGCTCCAGACCCAAATGCTCTTCTGAGAGGTCCTGACACAAATTTTAAAGCTGTTCTCAGAACAAGCAGTGTTAGCAGCATCCTGAAAAGTGCAAAGTTCTGATTCCCTGCTGTTCATTTGCCTGTTCCCCCAGAACGAGTGCCCGGTGCTGTTTCATCCTGCACATCCCAGCAGAGTATGAGTGATAAAACAACTTTTCTCCTGCCTCTGCCATTCACAAAAGAGGGTGAAGGATCCAGAGATCTGGAGCAGGTCCTTCAAGGAAAGTCTGCAGCAAGGTAGAGCGATTTAGCTTTTTTCTTTTTTTTTTTTTTTTTTTTCTTTTTTTTTACAGCCCGCTCAAGCTGAATGACGTGAATAGAGGAGAAAGCTGCACATCTGCCACAAGTGAATAAAAACAGAACAGAGTTGCCACCTGGTGTGCCTGCAGACAGGAACTGGGGCAGCCCAGGGTGTGTCTGAGCACCTGGCTGTGTGTGACATCCTGATCTCTCCTTTTCCATGGATGTGGTGTCCCCTGGCTTCCCACAGTGGCTGCAGCAATTGCTCCACGGGCCAGGCACTTTGGAGAAATATTTGCTGCTTTTTTTGATTTATCCTGGATGGGTTTAGCTGCTGGAAGTGAGGGGAGCTGACAGAGTGTGGCTGTCAGAACACTGGGAATGCTGGGGAGCTCCTCTGGAAAGCCAGCAGAGTGGGAAGTGCTGCTTGGAGCTGGTGTCTCTGCTTATTTACTGCCTCACACAGTAATTAATGCTTATTTACTGCCTCACACCAGCCCCTGCTGAGCCTGAGCTCCACCCCAAACCCCATCTGTACCCCACAGCCCCAAATCCACAGCAAACACCTCCTGCCACAGCTCAGTGGGGATGGCTGTCACTCCTGGGCTGGGATGCTAAAAAACACTCCTGTGCCTCTGGAAAAATGAAAAACAAAAAGAAGGAAAAGGAAAAGAAAAAGGAAAAGGAAAGCCTTGGTTCTGCAGGCAGTGAATGCAGGAGGGATGAGAGGAGCACTGTGCCAAGCAGGAGGTGCTGCAGGGGGCCATCAATGGCCTGTGGCCACTGAAATAATGGAAAGAAATTCTGGGGCAGTGCCCATGACACTCCCTGGCCAGGTCCCTGATTCCCCTGGGAGGGAATTCTGCTCTGCAGGGTGTGGGTTGGGTGCTCCCAGGCACTCTGCTGTTAATTCCACTTTGCATCACTCCCTGAGCTCTCAGCCTGACTCCTGCTGAACTTTGAACACGTGGAGTATTTTTGGGCTGGAGAATCTTTGAGTGGGATCACACCTGGTGAAAATAAGGCTGAGGCAATGGGCAGGTGTAGGGATGGGGAGAGAAATCAGGGGTGGGATTGGGGTCAGGCACTGCCCTGGCAGGTGAGTTCCTGCCAGTGCTCAAAGCTGGGGTGAGCCCAAATGGGAATGTCTGGGTGTGATAAATGATAAATGTGATCAATGATAAATATGATAAATGTGATCAATGAGTGTGGTTTGGGGGTGTGGGAATGGGTGCTGCAGCCTAAACTCAGAATTTTCCTTTTCCCTTCCTGGGCTGGGCTTCCACGAGCTCCCAAGGCTGGAAGTTGTACATGGGATGGCATTTACTGGCAATGTCAGCTGATGTTTTTATGAT
Source organism: Cichladusa arquata (assembly GCA_026413545.1). NCBI lineage: Eukaryota > Metazoa > Chordata > Aves > Passeriformes > Muscicapidae > Cichladusa > Cichladusa arquata. The sequence goes on from JAOTQP010000755.1 coordinate 1,358,757, forward strand.
ATAATTAAATAGCAATTACTTCCCTTCCTTCCTTCCTCTTCCTACAGCGGGCTGTGAATAGGGCATGGTGAGATCTATTCTTGGTAGAACTCTACAGTTGTGCTTTTTTTTTTTTTAATTATTATTTTAGCAGACACTCTCTCTGCATAATTCCAAAATAAGAAACTCGACAGCACGTGCTTGAGGCTTCCAAAATCTGATGTTCATTATCCTGGGTCAGAAGCAGTGCATTAGTAATGACTGAAATAGATATTTGGATTTTTTCCTAATATTCTGTATTCTTTCACAAAAATAACAGCTAATTCATTAGATATTAATAGACTACTGTTTTTGGAATTTTGTTCTTGCTGTAAAATTAGTTTATTTGGGTTAACTTCCCACCCAGTCCTGCTTGTCTTCAAAGTTCATGGAGATTTTGTGTTGTCAGATGACAAATTTGAGGTAATTTGTGATGGCCAGACTGATTTGCTCATCTCCCACAAATGTTTGCATGGATGCATTGGTGTGTGTATGATGTAGAACTTCACTCTTAAGTGGAGTTTATTCCTAGAAATTCCTTATCTCATGATTAGAAAGAAGGAAATTTGGGATTATTTGTCTCAGAACTATGACAGGTAGCAAGCCTTCTATCCTGATAGTCTGGGAAAAAAAAAAAAAAAAAAAAAAAAAAAAAAAAAAAAAAGGAAGAAGCCAGATTGTGCAATGTATGAAGAGAAATGAAGTTCCCTCACTATCAAGTGATTGAGAGCAATCCCAGTCTTTTGCCAAGATTTAAATCCAGGCTGTTATTCCTGAGCTCCCCTGAGACACAGCAGCTCCTCCAGTTGTTGGTGGTTGGTGCCAAGGTTTCCCTTTCCATGCAGAATTCCCTCATCTTTCACTTACACCATGCAGTTCTCTAGCTGAAGAACCCTTGTCTACAAGAAAAAAGTGAAAAAAAAGGTGTTTACATACTCACCCTGAGGAAAGAGTTGTCCTGAAAGGTAAAGCTGGGGCTCAGTTTTGTTCCTCCTGTGTTGCAAAATCACATCAGTTCAAAGTGCAAGGCATCAGTCCTGAAAGATTGAGTCCACATCAAATATTTCCAACTAATTCACCTTCAGTAATTTATCAATTACAGCGATTTTCCCTGCCTGAGGGCTGTGGCACTCTGTGTTTGGTGTCTCCTCTGTGCTTGGAATGAGGTGTGAAATGAAAGAAATGGAAAAAAAAACTCTCCTCAGAGAGCCTGGGGACTGAGCAGAGGCAGCTGTTAAATAAAACCACCTTGGGTTTGTGGCTGCACAGCTGGAAGAGCAAAGGGAGGAAACTGAGCCCCTGGAAATCTCCTTGTGGTTTTATTCATCCCCAGGACTAAAAATTCCCAATGGCTCCTCCAGAGGAAAAGTGGTTTCTAGTTTTTCTCTCAGCACGTGCCTGAGTGCTAAATGAACTTTTATTTTCTGAACTGGGTCTCACTGGAGTGTGGGGAGGAAGGAAGAAATACATTCAGGTTCAGTCTCTGAAGGAAAAATGACTCAAAAACATGACTGTCCTAGGCAGGTCTAGTGACTATGAGAATAAATTTTTCTTTTTGGTCGTTTACATTCTTGTTTTATGTCTGAAAGGGGTTTTTGTAGCATTTGTCTCTCTCTGCATCCAAGCATTTGGTTTTTTGAGCTGAACTTTATTTCAGGAAGCCTTGGCTGTGGTTGTGTCTGTCACTGAGTATTTGGGATTTCTCTGCCCCACTGAAATTCCTGCCTTTGTGTGTCAGCAGAGTCCAAGGGCTTGGGTCCATCTGTGAATTTATTTTATTTACTGCACAGGTTAGTGGGAGTGCCAGTGAAACAGCAGCAGGGTAGTTCTGCCAGCTCTCATCACACCTTCAATCAGAGGGAGCAGAAATGGATCTGATTGTTCAATCAGACATGAGCAGTGCTAATCCTGCACCAGGGCTGCTCATTAAATAATGACAATCACTCACTGCAGGTACAGGGATACATCTCATTACAAACACATCTGTTTGCTCTGCTGGGATTTACCAAATTGGCAGATTCTAGTGGAGGACAGAAATTATAGGTTGTGCTGCTCGTGGCATTGTCCATAGAAATGCAAAGTGGAGCAGAATGAAAATGGAAATTTTTTAGCTTTGTGGAAACTATAAAATTCAGGGTGAAAATGGCTGATTTAAACTTTTCATTAAAGCTGCATTCAGGAAATTGAAACTTTTTTCCTCACCGAGGTTTTGTTTTCCTTCTCGGATGTTTTCTTGCTTTTTTAAAATTTTTCTTTTAAACAGTAAAAAAAGAAGTAAATGAAAGCTGGAGCCAAAATTTCAGAGCAAAATGTTAAAATTTCACTAGAATACTTTTGGAAGAAGCATTTTGGCATTTTCAAAAATAACTTAAATGTGAAATTTGGCAGAACACTCAAAATTTCCCATCACTGTTACAGTGTGGGATCAGTGAATTAATTCTCTGAACAAATCTAATTAAAAATTTTGAGTGGCCAGAATTGATTTTGTCGAAATACAAAGAGAGAGAGATCCTTGACAAAAATGATGTCACCCCAATCCCATTCCCCTCTGAGACTTCCTTGCTTTTCTAACCCTCCCAGACCTGGGATTTAACTTCCATTTCCCTGCTTCCCCCTCACCCACAGCTGTAGTTTGGCACCAGGAAAAAAAAAAAAGAAAAAAAAAAAAAGATGTACAGGAGATAAAACTTTTGAAATCTGTTCACAGAAATGGTTGAAATCCCAAGAATAACTCAGCACAGAATGTTCCTGGCTGCAGGGAGCAGCATCCAAGTGGAACATTGTCAGGTTCCTGGGATCAGGAGGAGGGATGGGATGCTGGAGGGGTTCAGAGGGAACAGGGAGCTGAGGATGAAGGGAAACATCAAAAAAGGGAATAAGCACAAAAAAAAGGGAATAAGTTTGCCTGGGCTGTGCCTACAGAGACAGAGCAGCACACGAGTGCTGGGAGGATCCAAGCTCCAGAGAGGCAGTGGAATTCTGAATGCTAAAAAAAAAAAAAGGGGATTTTTCATGAAGTGATGGCTGCAGCTCAGGAAAATCTGAGAGCCCCCAGCTCTGGAGTGCTGGGGGATGAGCACAGCTACAGAGCTCTGAAGCACCACAGCAGGAACTTTTCACTTCTGTTTGCTGACAGGTTCAATGGTCTGGATGTCATTTGTTGCTCAGTTTTGGGGAAAAAAATGGGTCTGCCACCTCAATCAACTTTTTAAATTATATATATATATATATATTTTTTTTTTTTTTTAATTGTGGAGTCTGTACCTCCATTAATCCCAGAGAAAGCCATTTTGGTGGGGAGAACCAAAAGCCTCTCAGGGAATCCTTGATCCTGTCCTGAAGCCACCACGAGGAGCTGCATTAGAGATGCACAGGAGCCCCTGAATTATTTACAGGATTTACCTGTACAGGTAAATTTACCTCGAGGATGGAGATAAGAGCATCTGCAGCCCCTTTTCAGAAAGGACACAGCAGCACTCTGGAGTGCAGGGATCCTTCCAAGTCTTCTCCGTTGCCCTTAAACTGAGATCAGCATCATTTGCACTTTGCAGAGTTTCTAGGGAAGGGTTAATCCCCCTGACACGGTTATTCTGAATATTGAGCCATCCATAAAACCAGAGAAAGCCCTGAATGCCCTGCTGGACTCGTTTTTGTTGTCCAAGCTGTTCCATCTGATTTTTGTGTGTATGATGGACGTGCATCTCTTCCAGGAGCAGCTCTTTTCAGCAGGACGTTTTCACAGGCTGGATGAGATAAAAAACTTGCATTACTGCAATGGTTGAGTTAGTAACAATTTGGCAACTGAAGGAGAGCAGCACTTCATTGTGAAAATGCTTCTGTAACCATTAGCAACTCTGATTTGGTGTCAGGCTTAGCTGTTCCTTAAAATTGAAATGACTTGTCCTTGGAGATGCTGAATAATAGCAGGTGTGTCTGGGAGCAAACCCTGCCTGTCTGCCTTGATATTTGTGCCTCGTTTGGAGGTGCAGGGATTCTTTGACACGGTAAATACTGCACACAGAAAACGTGCAGCAGGAGAGGCAATCCCAGATAAAAATATAAACACTTCTCCCTTTGATCCTTCACTCACTTTGCCAAGGTGCTGGCAGAACAATGGGTTCATTAGTGGGGTTTTGTGGAGTGGATGCAAACTGCCTCAAGAGTCTGGGGAGTCTCAGGGGAGAGAGATTACTGCAAATAGGTGCAATGGGAGTTAAGAAATAAGGCAAATATCCAAAGGCACGCAGGAGAAATGCAACATTCCATGGAAAAGGGCTGCTTCCTTCCAAAGGAAGGCAGGAAAGCTTTGCCAGTAAATTCACTGGGAGCAGAATTTGCTGCCTTTACAACGCAGGGCAATGCTGCTGCCCAAAAATTATAAACCCCCAAATGCAATAACTGCTGGGAGCAGCACTCAGGAAAATGGGAGTTCCACCTGTGTGGAGTGGAAAATGGAACAAGCTGGGGCTGGGTCAAGGAGCTTTGGCATCTTCAGCTTCCTCTTTTTATTCCATGTAGCACAGAAAACCTGGAATGTGGAAGCAGCTGGGCAAGGAAATGGAAAATTATTTGCCACAGATAAGACTTCAAGTCCCTTTTATTCGTGCATCTGTAGCTATCCTGTCTGTTCTTTCTTAACAGAGGTCTCTCACCTCCTTAACTTTTACTAGGAAATAATTTTTTTCTTTTTTTTGGAGGAGAGTCAGCTTTTCAAATAAAGAAAAAAAAGAACTCAAGATGCAGATTTTATTTTTAATGCCCCAATTTCCCCACTGAAAAGTTGAGAACACAATTTGTTAGCTAAAAGCTATATTTTCCTCATTGAAAATTGAGTATTTGGCATCATTTTGGCTTGTGTTTTCATCCACAAATGGAAAGTCTTCCTCTAGAAGTTCTGGGGACAAAACTAGAAGTATTTAGAAGTTCTCTTGGAAAATGGTATGTGTTGCTTGGCCAGAAGTCCTATAATGCAATTAAGACAACTTGTTCAGGCAGAGAATTGTAAATGCTGATCTTTCCATGGTTTTGTTGAACAGCTGTAATATTGTCCTGAGGCTACTGGTTAAATTTCAGCTAAATGTTTACCCTTTACTTTTTTATTTAGAATGAAACTTTCCAGAAATGGGGAGAGATGTCTAAAACGTGTTATCCTTAAAACTCTATTTATAACACACACAGAAGTTTATTTATAGCCTTAGGAATGCATCTGGAGTTAAACCTGCCCTGAAACCAGCCCGAATTTGATTTATTTGGGGTGCCTAACAACGAGGCAGATGCATCCACACCCTGTGGGGAAAGCACCAGGGATTTATCAGCTGCCCTTGCAAGGCAAGACAAGGGCAAGTGGTAAAAACAGGTGAGGAGCTTGAACCTGGCTGCCCTCCTGGGGGAAACACCTTCCTGGCAGGTTTGGTGTTTGCCAAACATCCCCCCTGTGCCTGATCCATGATTTTGGCCATGGAACAGCAACTGGGGATGTGTGGGGAGCTGAGAGGGACACTGGGGGTGGCACACAGAGCTGCCAGCAGGGAAGGGAGGGTGAGCAAAGCAGAATATCGGCCCCAATTTACCTGAATTGTCATAAAAGGAAAAGGAATAATCTCATTTATTGCAGCTGTGCACCCAAAGTTCATCACAGGAAAGGAAAGGAAAGGAACGGAACGGAAAGGAAAGGAAAGGAAAGGAAAGGAAAGGAAAGGA
>JAOTQP010000755.1:1364892-1376193 GCA_026413545.1 Cichladusa arquata
GGAAAGGAAAGGAAAGGAAAGGAAAGGAAAGGAAAGGAAAGGAAAGGAAAGGAAAGGAAAGGAAAGGAAAGGGGAAATTATGCTTGTGGTGATGTTGCTGGAAATTTGTCTGGCAGCTGTTCCCTTGGGGAAGGTTTGGATTAGTGGCTGAACAAAGTCAGAGACCCTTGGTTCCTCTTCTCAGCCCTGCTTCCATCCTGCTGAGCATGTGTTCCCCAATATTTGTTCTTTCACCTTTTACTTTCACCTGCCTTGTGTAAATCTCTTGGGGAGGGGTTGGTTCAGGTGGCTCCAGCCTTGGCTGGGCCTGGGAAGGGTTAATGTAATACAAACAATAGCTCAGAATTAAAAAATCTGAGGTAGTGATGTGGTAAAATTCCTTACCCTGAAAGATCTGTCCAAATATCAAGATAACATGGGCAAGTGAGATAAAACTTTTTCAAAGTATTTGACAGATTTTTGGAAAGGGAAGGAAAGGGTCTTGCTGAAGTCCTATTTGCCATTCTTTAACTCCACAGCTGGCAGAAGTTTGGGTTCTGTCTCGTGAGATGATGTAAAAAAAGTCATAGGTATGGCCAGCTGCAACCTGTGAAGTGATATTCATAAAGAAACTTTAAATTACAAAATTTACCACACAGACTATTTTTGTTTTTATTTCCTTTTGGTGTTCCTTACCTGGGAACCCTAAAAGAGGAGAGAATTTCAGGTGCAGATGGGAAACAAGTCTTGAAATTCCAATGTTCCCTGCAAGCTGAAGGTTCTGGAGTGTGGCTCCAACCCTGGTGGTCCAGCCCAGCACAGGGTGAGCACTGCATGTTCCCAGGCCAGTGATGCTTTCTTAACCATCCAAGCTCTTAGCAACACATGAACAAAAGCAAAGTTGAAGTTATGAAAGAAAATGGGCTTTGGATTCCTATTAATGATAAAATTAATTTTATGCCCAAACCATTGGACAGTGGCCCCCTGGAGAACAATGAAGAGAGTGAAAATCCCTCAGACAATGGATGTTGAAAGCTGCATAATAGTCTTATCATTTCTGTACAGCCTTGCTTGAGACAGCTGTAATTAATTATAAGAAAATGACAAATGGTCAAGGCTGTGCTGAAGGCAGTGGCCCTGGTACTTGACATTGTAATGCAACTGGGGAAAAGCTTGTCAAATCAAGGTTGTGTTAATTTATTAGGCAGCCATTTGTGTCAAGTCAAATAAAAGGGAGAAAAAACAAGAGGTGAAAAGCTACTGCAAGTATTAAGTATTTGGGTGGATTTTCACACAGTGCAGATTTTTAAGAATGCAATAATTTCATTCACCTGACTTCTGCTCCAGGTCCTTGTTTCCTTGTCACTCCCCTCTCACAGGGAGCCACTGCTGGAAATCCAGCCAGCACTTTTAGTTTGTTCCACCCTACAGAGCCAAATCTTAGTTTGGGGTTCCACTTCAATAAACCACAAGTCTTCCCCACTCTGTCTAGTTTAGCTCTTGTCAGAAGATGTTTCCAAATTCTCCCTTCAGCTCTGGGGATCCCTCACACCCAGCAGAGTCCCAAGGTCAAACTGGTGAAGGAGATTTCAGCCTTGCCTGGGCTCTGATTTCTTTCTTCTGTCTTGCCTGTTCCAGCCATAATTCCTACAAACACAACTTTCTTTTAGCCCTTCAGCTCCCAACAATGCTTCCAATAGGATTGAACTTAAGCAAAAGGTTAATATTTGTAAGTAAAGTGAAATTTGCTGTTTGCTTTCAGCCTGGCAGCCTCGTAGGAGGGATTTGTTTTTTTTTTTTTTTTTTGTAGTCACTAACAAACATGGCAAATATAACTGCAGCCAGGTGAAAAACATGACAGGCAAAGTCCAGGAATCCTGGATCCAGCATTAAAATTTCCAGTTTTGGAAGATGTCCTTGTGCTGTCAGTCCCTAGGGAGCACCACGACACTGCCCAAATGGGTTTGTGTAGGAAATGGGCCCTAAAAGCTCCAAATTCCATCCTGGTAATTCTCCCTGAAGATCAGCACATGGGCATTCAGCACAGATGCTGCTCTAATTATGATGCATTAAGAACTTTATGTCAATAGTGCTGAGCTCCAGTCAGACAGCAGAGTGTAGGTAGCAGTTGTTACAAAACATAAGGATTCTTAAGAGACCCCAATCTTCATTAATCTCTGCATCTTGGGTGTTTTTTTGAAACTTTAGAAAATGCTGTGAGGATGAAAAAGAACCCTTATATATGAGAAAACACTTGGAATTGTCTTTATTTTTTTTTTCTGAATGGTGCCTTTCTGGCTACTGAAGCAGTTAACCCATTCCTTAAATTCTGCCTGCAAGAGGTGGCTGATCTAACTGAGAAATAACCCCTACTCCAAAAATCAGGGATTTTTTTGCTTGGTTGATTGCTGAGATTTCTGTGGTTCTGTAGCGTGGATCTGATTAGAGATACCTCTGGCTGGATGTTGAGCATTTATCTGCTGGGATGCAGCTCTCAGCAGGGCTATAAATCTGTTTATATCCAGATGTCTAATGGATGGCTGGCATTTCAAAGTTTGGGGTTTTTTTCAGGTGGTGAGTTTCTAATTTCACATCCTTTTGCCAGTCCTTGTGTTCAGAGGATTCATCTTCCACTTAAACCTGGCTCTGTGTGGTGTGGGGGTTATATTTGATATATTTGTGTGTTTCTTTGTGTTGTGGTGCTTTGGGCAAACCAAACTGGGATAAACTGGTGGTGAAACAGCAGGGGATGGTGAAACAGCATAACTCAGAGTGTTAAACCAGGGGAATTCAGTCCTGCTGTGGAAAAGCACCTTCACATCAGTGGTGCCAAGAAAATTCCCCTGAAGGAGCTGGTGAGCTGGACTGAGGTTTATTTTCTCAGTCCAAGTTTTCTGACTGAAGATGATGAGTCTGTGGTTTTATTTTTTTGTTGTTGTTGTTGAGGCTCAACACATGAAAACGTGTCTGAAGTCTTTCATTTCCACCTATTGAAAGCACTTTAAAAGGGAAAGAAACAAACAGATGGCTCTCATTAGCACAAGAGTGCTTTAATCTTTTGCACATTTGAAATTTTATTTTTCCTTTCAGTGTTTGTAAGTAAATTGGTACAAAATTAAGGCTTCACCAGAGCAATTGAATTTCACACATTTCAGTCCATGAAAGGAGAGGTGGACTCTGTCCAAATTGTGACAACTGATGGAATCCTGGCATCACAATTATCCATTATGATCAGCCAGAGCATCCTGATGAATGAAATGCAGCAATGAGTTCCACTCATCCCACTCCAGCAGAACCCCTCTGAAAGCCCCAGGTACCACTGGGGGTCTTCCCTCTGCCATTCCACCAAACCTTTTTTTTCATTTTAAGCTGGAAAAATACAGAGCTCATGGTTTTGAGCAGGAAATTGTGGCTGGAATATGCTCTGGGTGTAGATTGCCCAAGAGACAAAATTATTATTTAATTTGCAAGGACAAAATAATTATTTAATTTTTTTTTTTCCCACCACAAAATAATCTCCCAGTAAAGTGCTGGGGTGTTGTAGTTTTGTGTTAGACATAGAAATGAGTTGAGATATATTCTTCTTTATGTAGTGAAAGAAGGTTTTGGGTTATTTTTATACTTAAATATATAGGGTTTTATAAAAGTATCATGTTTATTTTTAATTGGTTAGTAACTAGTTGTTACTTTGATTAATTATCAATTACAAACACATTAGAGGTGTTTATGTATTGGTAAGTGTTTCTTTTTAGAAATTGTAATTTTTTTGTGATTTAGGATAGTTTTTACAGGTGTGAGTTACTGTCACAGTTTTAGGATTTTTTCTGAGAACAAACTGGGTTTTACTGCTATAGGATCCTATTCTTAGAAAAAGTTGGTAGGTTTCTCATGGGTTTTTATTAGGTTAGCTGTTAGTTTAGTCAAAGTAATAAAAAAGATTTTAATTCTGTTCCTCTTAAGGCAGAATTGTATATAAAGTGGCTTTTCTACCTCCTAGGAGTTTTCTTCATTTCTGAAAAAGAATGTTTATTTTTGGTGGCAGTGTACAGCATACTGATTAAAATAAAAAAAAAAGGCTTAACATTTCAGTTATGTTGAGGAATTTTGTTTTGAGCCTAACCTTTTCAAATAGTAGATGTTTTACCAGAAAATGGAATATATCTCAGTCTGGAAAGTTATTTTTAAGTGGGGGAAAAAAAAGGAGCATTCTCACTTGGCTAATATACAATTTTTCAGGTCTTCCTACCTAATTTGGATGAGGGAAAGTGGGAAAGTGCTTCAAAAAACAGTGTGTCAAAATCTGAATAAGTTAAAAGGACTTGGTGTGTTTCTCCTTGGCCAACTTTGTTTTCCTTGATATTTAGACAGAAAAAATTGTTCTGTCCTGGATGCTTTGCATGCACTTCTCAGGACAAAGTCAGCTGCTCTGTGTGGGCTCCTGGGAGGCCAGAGAACATCAGAATTTTTATTTTTTTTCCCCTCTCAGGATTTGGATTCAGAATGATTCAGCCGTGATTCACACCAGGAGAAATTCTCTTTGCTGCCTTGCTGTTGCTTTCAGTTGTTGGAGTCAGGTGTGAATGACTCTGCTGCTGGCATTTCTCTCCACGGGAGGAGTTCAAAAGTCATCTTGGCCATTTTGGAGCTTTATGGATGTCGAGAGGTCTTTGCTGGGCAATCCTTGGGCTTTATGGCAGCTGGGAGAGAAGTGTTTTAATTTCTTATTCCTGATGCTCTACAAAGGTGAAGAGTCCACCCACTCTCCAGCCAATTTGTGCCAGTGCTGAAATCATCTCACATTTGAAAGCTCTCCAAGCTCTCTGCCCTGCAGCTTCCTGGCTCTGTTTTTTTAACCTTATTGCTTTTGTTTCATCCTTCACAATGAACATTCATTTCAGCACCGCTTGCAGATTTATTGAGCAGGCTCAGAAGAGCAAAAAGAGGAGGAGGAGCACAAATGAGGTCCTTAAGAATCAGAATTTCAATTGAAATAATTGCTGTTTTCATTTTGTTTGGGAAGGGTTTTTTTTTTTTTGGTTGGGTTTTTTGTTTTCTTTTGTTATTTTCTGATTTTGTTTGTTTGTTTGATTTTTTGCTTGTTTTTGTTTGTTTTGGGTTTTTTTGTTTTCTTTCTGCTCAAGAGCAAGTTTCCTGAAAGATTTATATCACATGGATGAATTTCAGGAAATAGTATCTGTCTAGCAAATTCAGACGTATTAAGGCACTCACCATTAATTCTCAGCCAAGTGCAAGTTTCACCAGTTCCAGTCAAATTTTTCTTGATTCAGATCATTGTACAAGGATATTGATTGTTGATTCTGGGATCACCGTGCACCACTTGGCCGTTTTGGTCAAGGCAATAACATAATTAGAAAAGGCTCTGCACCATCTTTCCGTAAAATATCTATAAATTCAAGAGGGATAAGATTGGCATCTAAACCTAGCATGGAAAAGCATACATGAGAACACATGAAACCACATGCTTATTTTAGTCAGAAATAGTTTTATATTATGTATGTATTATAACCACTATATATATGTGGTTAAGATAGCAAGTTTAGAAGTATAAAAATACATTTTCCTGAAAATCATGGATATAAGTACAAGAAAAGACAAGATCATTCTTGGTTTATTTGTTGTAATATTTACACTGTTCACGTGAATGCCAGCATATGTAGGTTTTTTAACCTCTTCCATATGCATTAAGCAATGGAAATAATAACTGAATACAGAATTATGAGTGAATATTTATTTTATTTATTGACTGAATGAACACTTATTAAGTGAACATGGAAATATCTCAAGTTTCTTAAAAAACTTGGAACTGGGGAGAAGTATATGTTTCAAAATTAGGAAACAGAGGTGGGTTGTTTGTTTGTTTTTCCAGGCATTCACTTGTAAAAAAATTGTTAGCTGCAAAAGAAAATCTTTATTTCATATTTTCCATTATATTCCCATAAACCTGCATTATAACATGAAAGCAAAACTACTTAGTCTGACTAACACTGATATTCCCCAGCTGGTGACTGTAAACCTCGAGTTCTTCCTAAGTTCCAGCCCACATGAGAATAGTGTCTTGTGACTCTTAGGCAGCCCTTTTATCACATCATACAGAGCAGAGAGCAGCAAGGAGAAGAAATGCAGGGCTGAGATAAGAAGAAATAGCTCTTCCTGCCTCTTTACAAATATTTATTGCTGAACAAGATACTGGTTTCATTCTCCACTACAAAAGTTCGTCTGGTCTTACAGGTGAGATTGCTCTACATACACTTCTTGTGTCTTCTAAAACGATCAGTTAGTACTATGCAGGGAATTTATTGCTTTCCAGAGAAGCGTGGAATGTATGGATGATATAAGAGATTATTCATTGTGGCTACCAATCAAAGGATAATTTAGTAATCTGTGACACACCTTAAGACATATAACTGTTTTCAGAAAAAAAAAGTGCAAATGCAATGAATAACCGTAATTACTTAAAGACAGTTTCTATTCTCCAGCTTAGTTTCATTTCTGTTACGATTGACCATGAAAAAACAGGTGAACTGGTAAGAAACCTAACTCAATAATTCGAATGATTAATCATTTATAACAACACTATATCTCTCCACATAACGTGTTTAAAATACACACGAAAACACATAAGAAATGGTAGCAGAAAAGAATTTAAGGTGATCTTGACGACAGTTTGTGGTGGCAACCAACACTGGGAGCATTGGGACAAATGCTGCGTGTCAGTGATGGGAACTCATCACGGCTTGCTTTTACTCAGCACCGTGACTCTGGTCAGTGCTCTATGAGCTGCTTTTGGATGAAAATTGAGTGGGGTCTGTGACACAGTTGTGGGCATAGCCAGAAAAGCCTTAATGCCCAAACCATTTAAATCTAGACTGTTTTAAAATTATCAGACTCGATATAAGGTATTAATCGCGTTTAAACCTGCGGCAACTAAAGCGATTAAGGTGGTGGAGTCCCCAACGTCTAGCGGTGTTCAGGAGACGACGTGGCATTTAGTGCCACGGTCTAGCTGACAAGGTTGCGGTTGGTCAAAGGTTGGACGCAACGAGCTCAAAGGTGCTTTCCAGCCTCAATGGTTCCGTGCTTTGGCTCTCTGAGCCGGGGCTGTGCGAGATGTGACGCCCTTCCACGGCGATCCGCCAAGGGGCCCGGGCAGAGCCCAGGGTAAGCGCTTACCGTCGCTCTTATCTCAGCCCTGCGTTGCCCTGGGAAGACCTGCAGGGGCTGGCAGATTAACGGTGACGGCACGCCCGTGGCCTGACGTGGGACGGAAGAGGAGATGATTAACTGGGGTGAGAGGGTGCGACAGAGCTGATGTTGTAATCACGGTCAGGACGGGAGCGCCGTACGGAGGTAACAGCACCCTCCGGTCGGGCACAGCGCCGTGCCCGCACCCACGGGCCCCACGGAGCCGTGTGCCGGTGCCGCGGGAGGCGGAGACCGCCGGGCGCCTCTCCGCTCCCCAGCGCCTCCGCGTCGGGCCCGCCCCGTGCGGGCAGCGCCGCGCTGGAAGTGACGCGGCGGACGGGCGGAGCTGCGCGGCGCTGCTGGCGGAGGCCCCATGTTGATGTCCCCGGCGCCCTCCGCGTCTGCCTAGGTAAGAGCTGTCCGCGGCCGGCTGGGGGGCCGGGCAGGGTGACACGCTCCTTCCCGCCGGCTGCCGGCCGCTTCTGGGCGGGCCGGGGCGGCCGGGCCGTGCGGCCGCGGTTCTGCGCCACCGGCCCCCGCCGCTGTCCGGGCCGGCCGTGGTCGGAGGGGAGCGGCGGGGCTGGGCTGCGGGGGCCGGCGGGGCTCCCCTGCCCGGGGAGGAAGGCCAAGGCCAAGGTGACCGCGTCGGGCGGGTGGCGGAGCAGCGGCGGGGTAAGGGTATTAACAGGCCCACATCCAAGAAGGTGATTATTTCAGTGCGTTTTGCTTGGGATTTATATTGAGGCACATGGTTGCTAACATAAAACTGTTCTGCTTCCTCAGGAAAAGATATTTAAGTGCTTTAAGGCACAAAAACACAGAAATGGCTGCACTGGATCAAAGCTGTTCATTTTTTCCTATATTCAGTCTGTGGTTGGAGTTCATAACCCATTCTACAGAGAAAAAGGCAAGAATATTGCATTTAAGGAATAATCATTTTAATATAGAAGATTTCATGTTAGGTTCTTTCTTTTTGTGAGACTTGATTTACATGCAAAGACTCTGCTCAGTTGAAGGCAGTGGAGAAAATGTGGAAATGGTGAAAGTTTTTAGTTCTCTTGAGTAAAGAACACTATGACCATTGGAAGGAAAAAATACAGAGAGGCTTACAAATTGACAGTGAAACCAGTAGCTGACAGTGTCTTCTGAATAGTCAGTATTTGATGGATATTGCCTGAGCAAGTACAAAAAAGAAATTGCATAAAATTCAGGATAAAATTTTAGGGAGAGGATATGATCGCGTCTATTGAGAGCATAGTGAGAACCTTACATATATTGGAAGGGGAAGCACGAGAGATATTGAGTGATGTTAATTGCATGTCCTGATACACAGGTTAGGTCACAGTCTTAAGAGTTCTGATACAAGGTATCTGAAAAGCTCCATGTTCAGCCTCTGATAGTAAACAAGACAAGCACTGCAGTACTGACTTTTGGCATTTCTTTTTGCATTTTGGAATTTACAGTTTCTGAGTCATAGCAGCCCAGTATATTTTCTCTGCATCATTTGTTGTTTTATAAGCCCCCATTGTTATTTCTTTTCTAAGTTACAGAGTCCAGGACTTTTTTTCCTCTTTTGTATGGCATTTTTTCCACACTTTTCCTTGTATTTGTAACATTGCATTAAAATTCCTGTGTGAATTCCTTCTGTTATTTTTGTAATCTTCCGGGGGTTTGGGTTTTTTGTTTGTTTGTTTGTTGGTTGGTTTAGTTTTTTGGGGTTTTTTGATAGAGGTTTTTTTAAACTGAAATTAGTAATATTGATATGTCTTTGATTTACGTAGTCCATAGGTACACTGATATAACTGTCCTCCGTTCTGATTCTTAGTGCATTTGTATTAAAGAGGGGGATTTTTTTGTTAGTAGGTTTCTTTCTTAGTATTTCTTTCTATGCATTTGATTTCATCTTCATTATGGGTAAAAGTACGTGGGTTTTTTCCTTTCAGTGTCCACTGAGTATGTAGTTTCCAAGAAAATTGTATTTGCTAATGTGATTTTCAAAGTGGAAATGAAATCTGTGAGTGTTCTCTTGGTTACAGAGTAGAGCTCAGATACAAAGCACAGTCAACTTGCATGTCTTATACACTGGTGCTTGTGAGATTGGACTAGAGGTTCTTGCTGTTATCTCAGCGTTACTTGTTTCTGCCAGGAGATTCTTCTTTGTTTGGGATAACAGAACTCCTAAGAGTTGACACAAACACACTATTTAACAGAGGAATGTGGTGTTTGCAGAAGCAGAATCACAGTTAGGCAAGCAGATATTTGCAATCCAGTCGTCCATTTAGTTGGGTGTCTGATATGTTCTTAAATGCTCAGGACTGTGGGTTCCAACCTACTGAATTCCTTAGTCTGTGATATTAGGTGTATTTTATAGGTCCTACACTGTCTAGCAGGAGACATCCATTATGCACAAGGTAAATGTTGCCCTGGAACTTCATCCAAGAATTTTCAAATTATGTAACTTCTGCATCTTCTAAAAATATAATATGTAAGCTTCAGCAGAACCCAGAGGAAAAAACTAATTACATGTGTATTTTTCACTGTACTAGACACTAGTGATACTTACCCTACTTCTGCAAGTCAAACATATTTTTTTTGCTATAAAACTCCTTTCAAATATCATACTTCAATTTTGACTAAGGCAGAAGCTTAGACTGGTTATAACAAGTGTTAGGTCTGCAGGAATAACAGGTATTAGATATGTAAATTCCTGTTTTACTGACTATGTGTGCCGCATGTAAACCTTTAATATAATCTGGCATATGTATACGACTCTGCTGCTTCACATTTTCTTAACAAGGTTATGTTTAAATTTCCCATCTATTCACTGGCATTTTGACAATTCCAGAAACAGGTCTGGCAGGGTTTTTAAAAATAAGTATTTTGAAAGGAATTGGCTAGGATGCTAATGGCCTGCAAATATTTGCCAATCCATGGTCAAAAATGTAAACAGAACTGTGTTTTAAGTTCTGCAATTCTTTAATTGAATAGGAAAGGGACCTACAATGATCACCTGGTCCACCTTATTATCACAGAATCATAGAATCGTTTGTTTTGGTAGGGACCTTAAATATCACCTAATTCCAACCCTCCTGTCATGGGCAGGTATACTTTTCACTAAACCAGATTTCTCAAAGCCTCTTCCAACTCGGCCTTGAACAGCTTCGGGGATAGGGGATCCATAACTTCTCTGGGCAACCTGTTCCAATGCCTGATGACCCTCCCAGTAAAGAATTTTTCCCTAATGTGTAATATAAACTTATATTCTTTCAGTTTAATGACACTCTCCCTTTTCCTGATACTATATGCCCACGTAAAAACTCCCTCTCCATTCTTCCATCTTTTATCTAATGGAAACCTGCTCTACGGTGTCCCCAGAGCCTTTTCTTCTCCAGGCTGAATATCCCCACCTCTCTCAGCTTAACACCAACTGGTCTGTGTCATTATATTGGAGGCCCCAGAGCTGGATGCACCAATCCAGGTGGAGTCTCACAAGATCAGAGCAGGGGGGAGAACCACTTTCCTTGATCTTCTGGCCACATCATTCTTTGGATGCAGCCCACAACACAGCTGACTTTGTGGGCTTGCAAGCACATGTCACTGGGTTATGTTGGACTCCTCATCCACTTACAACCCAAATCCTTCTCCATAGGTCTGCTCTCAATCCATCCTCCTCCCAGGCTGTATTTGTGCTTGGGATTACTGTGACCCAGATGCAGGACCTTGCATTTGGCCATGTTGAAGTTCACAAGGTTCACACTGACCCACCTCTCAAGACTCTCTTATGGTCTCTATTTGGGATCAAGCCATTGATTACAGCTCATTGAGTTCAACCATCCAGCCCATCAAGGTGTTCAAGACTGATTCTTATTCTTAGGACTCTCCAATGGTTCCTGTGCCACCATGAAATCTGTTCCTTTGGATTTTGGGATTTTGCTAAACCTAAACCATCTACTGATCACACTGATTTGCTTTCCCTTTACAATTGTGTCTTTACTGATAATTCTACATTTGCATAGGGTCCAAGTATTTGTACCAAATATTATTTAAATACGTAGTGAATTTTACTTTTTCTGAAAAAAAAGTAAAATAAATAAATAAATAAATAAATAAAATAAAGTT
>JAOTQP010000755.1:1418802-1434864 GCA_026413545.1 Cichladusa arquata
GGATTGAGAAAAGGACCAATTAACGCACAAAGAGATGACACGGGGGTCTGCAGAGGGGGTGAGATATTTCTAGCATGAGTCATTCTAAGGAAGCAATTTCTTATCTAAGGGATGATTTCCCAGGGCAGCCCTGTCAGGGTTTCTGCTCCTTCCACAGTGTTTGTGCAGATTTTTGGTGCTGTGCAATTTAAAAGCTGCTGGTGCTTCCTGCAGTGAGTCCTTTGTTGGTGTGGGAGTGCCCAGCAGGCTGGAAATCCCCTGTTGAGGCAGAGCCACCCCAGCTCATCCCCATCCCTGCTGGGCTTCCCTGACTCCTCTGCTTTTGAAAAACCTTGATTTTACCTCAATGTTCCCACCCTTTTACCCCCAGGTGCACAATGCAAACTGGCAACTTCCAAATTAACTTGCATTTTACAGAGTTGTCATGCTGTGGTGTCCACAGGGGCGACAGGAACATCACAAAGGAGAGAAGATTTTTTGAGTGTAGGCAAAGTAAGGAACCGTATTTTGGGACTTAGATTTTTTCCATCTATTGTTTCAGCGAACTGTAATGAAGAATTAACAGTTTTAGCTCAAGCTTGGAGCCTTCCACTTGTTCCAGCAAGAGCTCCAATAGCTCCAGCTGTTGCTTTGCCACCTAGCATAGAGGAGCAGCAGTTCCTCTCACAGTTCATGCAGTGCTGGGTGTGTCCAGCTGTGCAGTGACCTCAGGTGGCTTCCAAAAACCAAACTGGGCATTTAGGCTCCCACTCAGGGCCTGGCTTACTCAGATTACACCGTGCAGAAACACCTGCAGCATTAGACACATCTCCAACATTTTCTATCTGCCCCCCTTTCAAAATACAACCTGTGCAATAAAGCAGCTTTCCCTAAAGCTCAGAGCAGGCATCCCAGGGGTTTGTACATGATAGCACTGCTGTCACACCTCACAGAGTTTTGTCTCCTTAAAGACCCAGTTTACCACCAATATTAATATTTCATATTTTTCTTTTCTCTTGTTCGTTGCCTGGGACAAACACATGGATCCTCTTATCTCTTCCAAGTCAGGTATTAAGCAGTAGGTGGCCACACTTTTACTCATTATGCCCCCATGCTGTGGATTCATTGCTCAGAAATAATTCCCCTCCCTCCTGTATTTATTGAGCCCGGAGCCACCTCTATCTCAAAGGTGGGAAATGCAGGGTAAATCTCTTATTTTTCAAAGTATTGCAGGAGGTAGTTTTGTGGTTACAGTGTCCCTTTATCTTCTCCTTTGAAATAGCAGCTATGAAAAACTCTTATAAAACAGAATTGCCTTTGTTATAAATTGTTTTATGACAAAGTTGGCAGCCAGTAAGCTGAAAACATATCTAAGAAAAACCCTTGTGCTCTTCAAAATGACTGAAAGTCCCAATGTTACAGAACCTAATCCACTGGAAATACATTTTCAATGCATCACTTGCTAGCTGAATATTTACATTCAGCCTCAAGTAAATGGTCTGTGGTACCTCTTGGTTTTGTGTGTGTAAAACAAGTGTCCATCATCACCTGCTGAGTGAAACATCATTGAGGAACAGTGGAATTGTCAGGAAAAATGCTACCAAAATAGGATTTAGATTTCCCAAAGGAATCAGTCTTACAGAGTTTGACTAGCTGGGTATTTCAGGGAAACCTTCAATTGTTCTCCCCTTCCCACCACTGGTGTCAGTCTGAAGTCAGCTCACAGTTGGCAAAAGAGCCACAGAGAAAGTTCTAGAAGGGGGAATACCCATTGAGCTTTTGTGGTGCATATCCATCTGTGCTGGAAATGAATCCATGAACTCATTTATGTTCCCACTTTCAGTTTATTCCTGTATTCTGACCCTCTTCAACTCAGCTCTGAACAATCTCAGACTTTGGCAAAACCAAGTTCAGCTCTGAGATTTTGGGATTTGACCCTCTCTTAATAATACAGACAATAACATTAGTGCCTGTGCAGAATTGGAGAAAAATGTGCAAAAGCTGTTCAGGTGAGGAGTACTTATGGGATTTGGGGCAAAAGAGCACAGGACTGATGGGAACCAGCCTTGTTCTGGGAAAAGAGACCCAGAAGCTGAGTTGTGTGGCTTGTAGGAAATGCTCACATATTCAACATCCACGGCAGCATCATTTTACACAACCTGGTGCTTGTGCCTGCCCAGGGCAGGGCTTGGAACAAGATGATCTTTAAGGTCTCTTTCAACCCAAACCATTCTGTGCTGCCATGTTTTATTCAGCTCCTTGCTGTTATGTTTATTTATGTGCTTGTTTATTTCTACTTTCGCTGCTTAAAACTTTGCACCGCTGGATTGTCCAAGAGCAAATCTATTCCAAACAACTGGAGGGAATTCTTTTTCAGCCCCAGCTCATAAATATGAGCTGTGGAATGACCAGAGGGAAGGATTGCTGCACAGGGGCACAGAGGGAGCACTCCTGTCCTTATTTCCACCCTAGGACTGTGTGGGCAGCTGGTATTTACCACAACAAAAAGATGATTCAAGTCCAGCTCATTCCTTGGGGTATCTTAAATGCAAAGGCTCCATTTCAGCAAACATTTAGAGATGTTTATATACTGCTCCTCAGAATCATGTTTTCTATGGCAAACAAATGTGGAGCATCAGAAAAGCCTCTCCAAAGCCCACAGTGAGCAAGGCTCGTTCTTTGTCATTGCAGAGAGGGAGGTTTAGGAAAATTCCTGAATTTTCAGTACAAGCTTTGCAAACCTGCTTTGCCAGGTCTCAACTCAAGTTATTTCTGATTTGTTTGGGGTTTTTTGGGTTTTTGTTTTTTTTTTTTTTTTTTTACAAAGGATATAATTTTTCCACTTTAAAGCCACAAAATCAGGATTTAGGCAGTCAGTCAGTGTTTTGTCTCCAAGCGTGCAACAAAATCTTTGAGATCCAATGAATTGCACAGTCCCCTTTAAACTCCTCATTACAGTGTTTTCAGTAAGCCTAAAATCCTTCATTAAGCAGGGAGCTCATTTTCTGCTTAACACAAGTCCTGCTAAATATAAGCTATTGCTGCATATTGTGCTTTTTTCCCCTTGGTCATCTCTGAAAATCTCTCAGAGTCCTTCTTACCCCATTTCTTGCTGCTTGGCAAACTTGCTTGGAAGGTTTTTTTTGCTTTTCTGGAGCGAGCCAAGGTTGCCAGAATTACATTTAATTTACATTTCACAGAGAGCAAGGCTTTGCCAGGGAGCAGAGTTAAAGCAGCAGCCAGTTCCAAGGGTGCTGTGAGCACTGATCTAATCACTGATCTGTCAGCTCCACACTGCACACTTTGTCTCTGAGCAGTTGAAGTGTGTCTCTTTTAATCAGCACCCCTCTCAAACCAGCCATCACTTCTTGGGCCAGATGCTAATTTTCTGATTTAAAAAAAAAAAAAACCCCAAAGAAATCAGTTTTGCTGGGTTTGGATTTGAAATACTCATTACAAGGAGTCGTATATTTAAAAAACATTTGCAACACCCCTAATTGAAAAAAAAAGTCTCTCTCAGATACAAATTGCAAACCACTAGAAGTTGATTTAGTGGAAGCTACAGAAATAAGCTGCACATAACTCCACTCAGTTCAAGAAGAAATGTAATTTGGTACTTTTACAGATCTTGAAAATACAGCCTACCTATTAACCAAAATCTCCAAGGCCTTATCTCCACAGGACATTAAAGTCAATTAACTAAAGGAGCAAATTTACAGCGTGTTCCAGCCTTGTGCAGATGCTGTTACCCACAAATGGAATGGTTTGAATCCAGTGTCACTTCATTTGCCTTCAAGTACAGCTTTACTTCTGGGGGCAGCACTCACTGAGGGTTTAACTAAACTTTATTTTGTCCTGCTTTTAACTCAGGCCAACTTTCCTGCTTTTGTCTCCAGAACTGGACAGGACCAAAGCAGAGCTGGTCAAATCCCAATAAACTCTGCCTGAAGTGAAGCCTTTGCTGGTGGTGTTGGGAGCCTCCTGAAAACAATGTCCTATCCCAGCTGCAAATATTTACTGAAATTAAATTTCCAGCTTGTTCTTGTGAGACTTTAGCCATGCAATTGCTATTAATGCAAGCTGAAGCCACTCAGGCCATGTAAATATGTGTGCAGGAACCTCAAGAAGGAGGTAATTATTTTGCAGATGCACGAGGAATAGAAATAAATGTTCTTGTTAGACTAGCAGAATCTACCTGCACCTCTTCTACACTCTAATATTTGACTTTAATTTAAATATACACCTCTTGTTTGCTGAGGCTGGGGTTTGTGCAGCCTGTGCTGGCTCAGGCATCACTTTCCCTGCATCAGCCAGGAGAGGATTGTGGAGCTGAATTTCACCTGCCAAGGGAGGCTCTTCCTATCTGCAGCAGCACTCGCCAGAGATCAAGTTCTCCTCTTGATAATATCAAAGATTTGCCATATATTCACAGCCTGATCTGGTAAATTGTGTTGCTGCTCTTACACAGGGGAGATCAGTTGGGTTTTTTCCAGTTTCTGGCATAAAAGCAGCCTGTCTTTTCCTTTCTGTTCTCTAACAATTCCTGCTCTTGCAGCAGTTCAGACCAGCTAAAAACCAACACAGTTCAAGGTGTGCAGGGGGTGTTTGTAGAAGTTTTGTAAAGACCCCGTTTTCTCCATTGCTTTGTGGAAATAATTCAAGAAGACAGATAGGCAAACATGTCTGTAATCACATGTATTTTACAATTACAAACATGGCAGGGTTTATAGGGAGAAACAAGACATTTTATTGGCTCAACAGCCATCCCTGGAAGGAGCAGATGTGATCTAGGGCACATAAACCCTTTCTCAGGTCTGAGAAAGCAGCTTCATTCAGATGAGGAACAGCTATGCTGATGCACAAACGTTGCTTTTGTTAACAGCACCAATAAACCCATTTAAAAGGTTATTGTAAACCCAGCTCTATTTTGCCATCTGGCTCAGCCCCTCAGACAAGTGGAGCAGGGTGTGGGAATGGGGCAGCCAGAGGAGATGGAAAAAGGTTTGGAGAGTGCTGAAGTGCCTCTGCACAATCCCTATAAAAACACAACAACATTTTACCTGCTCTGTATTGATAAATAACTTTATAGCAATGTTTAGTTCCTGCTGAGAAAACAAGGAGTGGTGTGAGGACACCAACCCTGCAGGACAGGAGCAAAGTGGGAAATTATTCTGTTTGTGGTGAGGTGAGCTATGAAGAAGCCACACTGCAATCCTGCTGTGCCCAGAACAGTGACAGAGTTTCAGTTGATTTTTGGGCTAAGTTTAAGGCTGCCTAAGCCTCTTGTCAGGGAGTTTGGAAAGAATTATTGAGTTTCCTTCAAGGACAGATATCAAAAACCTCATGCAAATTGCCAATATTGGCTCTTACATGAAGGTGAAGTTGAAACAACACAATGCTATGGCTTCACCTGCTGGGAAATGCTTGGATTTGGGGTTTTTGCAAAGCTAAAAGCACTCTGCTCACTCTCAAACCTGCAGCTCCTGACTGCAGTCCAAATGTCTTGAGTGCTTCAGCTTACCACTTAAAAACTCATAAAAACTCCCCCATGTTTAGGATTTTGGGAAACACACAGGAGGTGGAGGTATAAGCAGATTAAAAAGTAAAGAGAAAAGTCATAATAATAAAAAAGAACCAAAGTGAGAAGCCACTAAATCTCTGGTAAAAACCACCCAAATCTAAAAATAAAGGAAATGTAAAAACCCTTATGTGCAAAGTAAATGTCAGAGTGAGCACAACTAATGCTGGCTCTGAACTATTGATTCAGAATAGCCCTGCAAAGTTAAAAAATCCACATGAACGGTCAATAAAACAAGAGATCATTTATTTCCTGTGGAAACCTTTGCTTTCAGGTGGGCATGGTCCTTCCAGGGGGATGGCACAGCGTCCAAATTTCTCTCCCTGCTCCGTGGAAAATGCCTGCAGGACCTGTGCCAGCAGCTCCAGTGCAACCCAAGCAGCAGCAAATGCTTTGCAGCAAAAACTCTGCAAATCTTGCAGCTTGCAGGCAGAGCAGCTCTCAGAGCATTGCCTTTATTTCAGCTGGTCAAATAAATCAGAGGGAGACAACAGGGGGGAAATTTCCAGCTCTGCCTGGAATGGTTTTAACTTTGAATGCCCACGGCTGCTAAGCAGGGCTGGATGTCTGCTCCTGCAATAAACACCAGCCCAATCCTGCAGCAAAATCCCCACTGCTTTCAGCAGATCTGTGCCCCAGGGTGGGACAGCACAGGCAGGAGAAGGGAAGGGCAGTGGAGATTGAAGCAGTCAGCTCAAATCCCTTCATTCCTCACCAGCACAGCTCCTCCTGCCTCAAACAGCTGCCACTGGGGCAAACACTGATTTCTCTTGTGCCAGATTCTCATCACCTCTTCTGTCACAGCCAAAAAAACATCCACATAATCAAGAGATCAGTCATTGCCCTTCTCTGGAGCTCATGGTCTGGCTATTGTGCAAATTGTGTCCTATTGTCCTGCAAAGTGCTGGGTAATTCTCCTCCACTGCTGCCTGGGCTCTTCAGAAGCTGAGATGTTCTCCTGGCACTGGAGAGCTTCAGCTGGAAGTGCCACAGCTCAGCACTGCACCTGCTGCTGCCAGCAAGGCTTTTTCCCTGGGTTATAAACCTGAGCTGGTTTATTACCAGCTGTTTCCCCACTAATATTTTTCAACTTTGCCTGAAATCCACCAACACAGCAGCGTTCCTGGAAGTTCTTAATATTGCAAATTGTGCAAATGATGGTTATTACAGAATGGGCATTTTCAGTAGGGAATGATGGGATCAGAGCTCCAAATCCCCATTCTCTTTCCCCTCCTTTTTTCCCTGTCCACTTTTTCCTGGTCTTGAGAAGGAGTTGTTCCTTAATTCAGAGCTGCTAAGTAGTGCAGCAGCCAGATCTGCTGTTGAGTGCACCTGCACAGCCTGAACAACCACCCAAAGTCATGGAATCACAGAAGGTTTGGGTTGGAGGAGACCTGGACTGGGCACCTGCTCCCAGACACCTGAACCCTCCCTGGGCTCTGTTCTTTGGTATTGCTATTGTTATTTTACAGCAGCAGGAATTGAGCTCTGGCAGTGCTGAATGTCACACACACACAGGGTTGTGTCACACCAGCAGGAGAGCTCCAGGTCCTTTCCCTCAGCTTGGTGTGGTGCAATGTCCTGAGCTTGTGTGGAATTGTTTAATGACTTTCAAACTGCACAGATCAGGATAAACACAGCAACTGTTGGAAGTTTTAATGAAGGATGAGGCAGACTGCAGAGCCAGTGGCAAACAGGAGAGTTTGGATTGTGAGGAATGCTCAAGAAATGGCTGTGTTCTAAAAGCAGAGGGACATACCTTTTGTTGGAGGTGACAGGAATCCTCCAGCCTTTGATCTGGCTGAGCTCTGTGTCAGAGATCTCGATCTGCAGCGGGAGCCTGGGAACCCAGACTGTCACTTCCAGCTGGGTGGTGAAATGCTGATAAGTGAAGTTAACAATGGTATCCACTTTGCTCTTCATTTCCTTGCCATTCACGAAGATGGAGTCACAGCTGTCAGAAACCTTTAAAAAATATATAAAAAATTAGGAAAGGAATAAAAGTTCCTGAGGAAGAACAAGGGTGATACATCAGTCCTGAGACAACACTGCAAATGTAAGTCATGCATATTGCATTTCCAGTTTTCTAATTAGAAGCAAACAGTGATAAATGGACCCCAGGGAAAGAGTTGTGCTTTCCTCAAAGGATACTACTCAAACTACAAAAATAATTTAATGATGTTATATAACCTGTGTGAATCTTTTATATTAGGCAAATTAAACTCTTCATGAATCAAGCTCCATGTGCATCAACGTTTATGTTTACAACTTGCTTAAAGAACCAGGAAGAAATGGGGCCATATGTTAGTAAGAAAAAGACTGACTCAGAGCCATAAACCAGAATCCTTTCCCTTTTCCTTGAGCACTGTAATGCTGAAAGACAAAGATCCCCTTATGGCTCATGAGCAGAAGTGCAGCAGAAGCATTATTTTTTAGAACTTCTCAGTAATTGTTTTAACAAAATGTATTCATGGTTGCTTCGTGGCATTCCATGAAATCACTGCTGAAACGAGCGTGTGGGCTGTGTACTACAACTCATCTGCCCTCTGGGTTCCAGGATCTTCTGGCACAAAATCAAGGTCCTCAGCACAGATCTTATTTATATAAAACCACGTTGCAGCTAATTCAGTCTGCATCTTGGAAGACAGGAGTCCTTTGTGAGGAAGGGGTTTCTAATATGTTTATAAATATGTGTGTGTAGTTGTAGATTATATACACAAACACACAGCCATGTAGAACATTCATGTATTTATTCATGTGCAATATTCATGTTTATATACATGTGCAACATGAGTTATACAGCTGCATGTGTACATTATTTTATCTGTACATGGTTTGCATTCTGCTTTGAAGAGAGGGAGGTCCCAGAGTCCATGCAGTGTGGTTTTTTCTCTGAAAGCCACAGCTGATGATGTGCTTGTGTTCCTGAATCACTCTGTTCTCCTGGCAGGACTGGTCTGTGTCACTCTGTACAAGGCTCTGGCACCCAGATCCAGAGGGGTCCCCCCTGAACTCGTGTTTAAATTCTCCTTTCCTGGAATTACTGAGATAACTCATGGAGGCTTCAGAGGGGAACACAGGTTGGGTTCCCTCTGCAAACCTACCTCAAATCTTTTCAGATATTAACAGGGATTAGGGGTTACTGAGCCAAGAAAAATTAGAGAAAATCTCTGGCAGATGCTTTGTTTTGCTCAAAAAATACACAATATTCAGATATGAAGTAAAAGATCTGTCCTTCCACATTTGCCATTTTCAAGTCAGATCCTTCTCATTAGACTGAAACCTCAATTGCTCATTTACAAAGGAGCTAAGCCAGGTGATGAGGGATGGGGCAAAGCAAACGAAGTCACTCTTCTGGAGAGAACACTCCCCACATAAATGCTTAATGAGCACAAGAATATAAAAATAATAAATCTAGATAATCTGATAAAGAGCTTAAAATGGGCTTCAGGCTCAGGAGTACCACAAATGAGATAGAGCATAGTTGGAATCTTTTTTTCCCTCCCTCGTAATGTGTCACGAGTGTCTCTGAAAGTTTAAGCACATTAAGCAAGCCCATTAATTGAATGAGCAGTTGAGACTCTAAACCATAAAGCTTACATCCAGGGAGTTATGTGAGAATTAATACAAGACAGAAATAATTAAGAAAACTCAAAGAGGGAGGGATAAACATCAAGGCTGGATCAGGGGAATAACTAATATCTGACAAGACAGAGCTAATTTTTCAGATTCTCTTCTTGCTGCATCAAATGTTCTTGTCAGCAGGCAAGAAAGGTGCTAAATTAGGGAACTGAAAGATGGACATTAATTGTAGCTATAAAAATATCAGTCTAGGCTTACAAATTTCACAGATTTTATGTCTAGACAGAGACATCCAGTCATTTATACACTGACCAAAAGCTCAGTACACAGCAGGATATATAACTATGCAACAGTTCACCCAGTGGTCCTTTGGAGCATTCAGAGCTCAGGATTCACTGAAGTGTATCTCCCAGAAAATAACCAAGCCTGCATAAGAAAACTTGAAGGGAGCCATTGTTTCAGTTCTCTATCTAGAATTTGAGTTTACTCTGTTAAGTACAAGCATATCAGATAATTCAAAGGAAAATCCAGCAGTGATAAAGCAGGATGGACTAAAGCTCACATAAGGAAGCCTCAGTTTCACTCTCACATATTTAATTACTGCCATGTTTCTTTCACTAACCTCACTACAGCTGGTGTTAGAAAGTAGACTTGGAAGAAAGTAGACTTTGCTAGAAAGAAGAAAGAAGACTTTGCTAGAAAGTAGACTTGGCTCATCTGAAGGAAAACAAGAACCTTGAGCACGGATAGAAAATGCCCAACACTCGTTTTTCACTTGGGACCCACTCCAGCCCCAGGACAAAGAGCTGATTCCACAGTGGGAGCTGTGACTCCACTGCTCTGAGGAGGGATGAGGCTCTCCTGGGGTTTGGGGGCTCACTGAACTCTCTGGCACTGACCTGGTGCTGCATTTTGGGCTATAGGACAGCAGCAAAGAGGATAATGCATTCCTCATGCAATGGAGAAGCAGCAGAGAGCTTTATTTAAAGAAACACTGCACTTATATAGGGTAGTTTGTGCAAAACAGAATAGAAAAGACTCATTGGTCCACGAAGGCAACACCTCTTTGAAATCATGCTTTATGCAAAACATCACCAGACACTCTCACGCCTCTCACACACCCTGCAGGTGTTTAATCATTGTTATAATTTCTTGTCCTTGTGAAGGCTGAGAAACTCAAGGTTTCAGGGCTTCTTTTTCCCTGGTTCCCAGCAGTACCCAACAACAACCTGCAGCACTGTCCCCCTGCACTTCCTCCCTTTTAAAACCCCCTCCATGCTTTTCCAGCCACACTCTGGCTCTCAGAGGTGCCTGCTGATGCTGCTGGAAAGGAACTGGTCCAATTCCCCTTTGGGGAAGCTCTGCCTGTTCCCATTAGAACGAGCTCAGGTTTGCCATGGGGCACAGCTGCCTTAGCAGTGACTTCCACACTGAATCCTTTCGAGCTGCTGCTGAGGGAACAAAGAGGGTAAAGGCTCTTAAATCTCTCCTGCAAACACCACACAGTGAGAAGAATCAGCAAAAGCTTGGGATGCCACCCTCTCATGTAAAATGCACGGAGCAAGGCTGTTCAAGGCAGTCTGTCAGCCCCAGAAAGTGTTTGAGAGGGTTTGCAGGGGAGCAGGACAGCCACCCTGTGCTCCCATATGCAGGTCAAGAGAAAGAGAGCTGCAATTAACCTCTCTGGGCTTTGAAGCAGGTGGGTTGGCTCCAACCCCCACAAGTAATTGTAAAAAAGCACAATTTGCCCTGTACAGCCTGTGACAGCCTCCTCATTTTAGGCTAATCCAGGAGAGAGGAAGACAGCAGCTCAGGAGGAGTAATTGGGAAACCATTTGATGCTCAGGTCACAAAGGTTTCTGCACCCTTTGGGTGAGCAGGTAAAACAGAGGGAGTGTGAACTGACAGGAAAACAAGAGATGCCTGCTTGTGGCTCATCTCTGCTCCCAAACTCAGACCTCACCCCCAGCTTGCAGGTCATTCTCACAGGAGACAAGACACCACAGTCCTCGTGGCTGTTTACTATTTAGGAGGTTTTTGGTCATGCTGAAACCCTGCTGGGCACAACCATTTTCGTCCTCACTCATGTGTGGGAGGGGAGAGCAGGAGACCTGGCCACAGCAGCATCATCTCCAGTCTGCAGCACCTCAGGATATCCCAGCCCACACCTCATCTCCAAGCTCATCTTTTTCCACCTTCAGGCAAACACTTCTCACTGATATTTACGTACACCTGTGTACGGACATGGATAATGAAAGATAAAGAAAAAACTCCTACCCAAAGGAATGAATTCTAATTTATTCAGTGCAAAGCAACAGTGACTAAGAAGTTGTGTGAGACCAAGCACAGTGCAGAGCTGTCCTGTGGCACTTTTCACCTGTGAATTTCTGACACAAACCCCAAGGGGATTTTGCTAATTTTACAACCCATTTAAAGAAAGCTGAGGTATACACCACGTATATCAGAATTTGGTCTAACACAGAGTCTTTTCAGCTGAAAAACTCAGCCATTTGCTTATCCAGTCAGGTGCCCAGATGATTTAAATTTGAAGTTCAAACTCACCCTTGAAAAGAGGTGCTTGCTGCCAAAAGAGCCTTCACCAGTGCTTCAGAAACACTGGATTTACAAGAGGAGGTTTTTGCTTGGAGTCAAGACCTCCTTGTCTTGAAACCCACCTGAGTTCAACGGGGTGGGCGTGCAGGCTCCAGAGCTGTAACCCTGATTTTTCTCATTCATTTCCCATCCCTTGCCTGCCTGACAGAGCCATTCCTGATGGCCAGCACAGGAGCCCAGAGGGTCTGGCTGCAGCCACCTCCACCCATCCTGTGGCCACCCAGCAGAGCTCTGGGCAAGCAGCAGTGGCTGCCCTGGAGCTGTGGGTGCTCAGAGCACAAATTTCACAGATTTTCACAGAGCACAGCCATGCACACAAAGCGGGGGGTTCAAAGGCTCATTATTGTGCCTGGGGCTGTAAAGAGAGCAATTGTAACGAGATTACAGAGAATGGTGCTGAGAGTGAACAGCTCATTCTCATAACAATCTCACAGTTGTGATTTTGTGGTTATTTCCTGAACGCTGCCTTTCCCACCTTTTCCGTGGGGAAAAAATTGTTCCTGGCATTGTTGTTCCCACATTAGGAGGGACTTGCTGAGCTGCTTTCTTGCTCCTTCAAACCCTTTCACTGTGAGTTTTAAAATGGCTGCAGAATGGCTGGCTTGTACTTTTTTCAGGTTTGGATAATTTTCTACTTTATTTTTATTACTGCTATTTTTGCTTTAGAAATCACAGAAATCTCTGAAATCACTTCCCCAGCCTGAGGAATCTGGCCTGGTGTTTGAGTAATAGTTGAAGACAAAAAGGAGGATTATTCTTCCCATCCTTTTATTTATCCCTCTACCAAAGAGCTGCTTAATCCTACACCTTCCCTGGCTCCTGTCCTCTTCTGCACCTGAAAACATTGCTGCAGTCTCTCCTACACCAGCAAGGGGCAGAGAGATGTGCCTCATGTCTTGAGACAAAACAAAGGGTATTCCCAAACCCTTTTCAGATAAGAAATGCTGGGTTTATTTAAATTCAGAATTATGCCTGACAGCAGTCAGTCTAATAAATGTCAGGCTTCTTGTTTTGGCTGCAGCTGTGTGTTGTATCATGACATGACAATTATCCAGTGCACAGGACTCACACATATTCGTGTGTCGAGTGATAAAATCAGAATTTTTCATTAGATTTTGTTACCCTTTTAAAATTAAAACGAATTGGCCACGTTTGAATGGCAGGTCTGCCCAAGGATGACAAACACAGTCTCCTGTTGGAATTCCAGTTGTACCCAAGGATGACAAACACAGTCTCCTGTTGGAATTCCAGTTGTGCCCAAGGATGACAAACACAGTCTCCTGTTGGAATTCCAGTTGTACCCAAGGATGACAAACACATTGTCCTGTTGGAATTCCAGTTCAGCCCAAGGATGACAAACACATTGTCCTGTTGGAATTCCAGTTCTTCCTAAGGTTGACAAACACACTGTCCTGTTTTAACTCCAGTTCTGTCCAAATATGACAAACACACTGTTCCCTTTGAATTCCAGTTCTTCCCAAGGATGACAAACTCATTGTCCTGTTGGAATTCCAGCTGTGCCCAAGGATGACAAACACCCTGTCCTGTTGGAATTCCAGTTCTTCCCAAGGATGACAAACACCCTGTCCCATTCCAGGTGCGTGGCAGTGCCAGTGCACTGTGCCACCCTGTGCTGTTGTCACCTGCTGGGGCTCCTTGTGCTTATCCCAGGGCTCCTGTCCCACCTGCCCAGGTGGCACAGGGCGTGTGGGGCTCCCCGAGCCCAGCAGGACCCAGCCAGGTGAGGGGCACCCATTGCCTGGCACCTCCACCCTGGCTCCAAGCCCTGGATCTCTTTCTCTCCCACAAGCCCAGATTTTTTCCATGCAGATAGTTCTCCCAATTCTGCCTCCCCCTGCCCCAGCTCATCTTGTGCACTGGGGTCTGCAGATATTGTCTGCAAGCAATTTGAGGCAAATGGTAGATTAAGAAGACACATAGTAGAGGATGGCAAATTACATGATGCTGGAATTCAAGCTAATAAAACACGAGGTTTTATTCCCTTTTAATCTTCCACATGTGCAGGATAGGCTTGGAAGTGTCATTTTTGAAACATTCTTTCCCCGTTAATTTGTTTTTATTGGCAAATCAGTTCTCCAAGTACTGCTCTCTGAAATAGCTGCTGTAGTTTCAGATAGAAGTGTAGGCTTTAGGAATCCCCTGAGATACATAGATATATTCTAAGGTTTCTTTCTTGCTTAGAAATGATAGTAAGAGTTTAAGTCGAGTATTCCCCATCCCATGTATTTGATATGTGTTTGTTTTTCATCTTATCATTGAATAATAATGTTACACAGGAACAGGATGGAAACTGCCTCACTCACAGCAGTCCATTAGCTACACTCACAAACAGGATTAGAATGATTTCCCCCTCCCCACCACCAGCTTTCACTGCAGGAAAGGTAAAAAATGAGATATGTCAAGGTGAGCCTGAAGCAGTTCCAGTGTTCTTCATCTTAAGTCGTCTTTAATTGCAACATCCACCAAGAATTAAATCACATACTTTGCACTGAAACAAGAGGTGTCCCTAATCTTGCTGTCTGGGGAAATTGGGATTGAGGCAGGGAAGTTTGTTCAGCCCCCTGAGCACTGTGGTGTCCTGTAAAAACAGGCTGGCCACATCATCTGTCAGCACAACAGGGCTGTGGTGGGATGGTTATTCCCAAAACCTCTGCTCTTTTCTTAATTACCAAAGACTTGATCTTAAAACTGCTGAAGTCAATGGAGGATGATCCACAGAGGTCAGAGTTTCACTGGTTACTTGGCATTTCCAAAACTACACAATCAAATCCCTTGGGAAGTCCAGGCCATTTTGAAATGATCATTTTGGAATGGTTTTTCTTCCCAGATTTATTGTTCTAAAGGGGTAAAGCAGGAGATCCAAAACTCATATCTGGACTTTGAGTGTCTCTAAGAGAGACACAAGCACAGCCTGGAAATCACTTGCCCTGCCAGTGAGGAGATGGAGGGAGTTTAACACACAGACCCAGCTTAAAGCCCCCCAAATAATCCTCATGGCTGCAGTGGGCTGCAAGAACATCCCAGATAGAGCCAGAACACCAGAACTGTGTTTGCCACACAGGGCCTGTCCTGAAGAGCTCTTCTGGCAGGGCACAAAGTTATTTATTTATTTATTTATTTATTTAAAATTTATTTATTTATTTATTTTATTAATTTATTTATTTGTGATTTACACCCAGCCCTGACTGTAACGAGGAGTTAGAAGACTGAAAGGAAAATCCTTCATCCAGGAAAGCAGAGATCTGGAAAACCTGGTGATTTACTGAAGTGCTGTGTGTTGAAGAGAGCAGAAACCCTGGCTGGTCTGAGCAGTGTTTGTGGAGGGCAGCAGCATTTTCACAGATTTACCAAGAGACTCAGTGGGCACCAGAGTTACTGACACCTCCTGGTTTGTGAAGAAACCTCTGCTCCTCCTCTCTGAGGATCACTGTTTAACTCTGAGGAAGAGAAGCAGGAAATTGAGGGAGGAGGGAGATGAGCCCAGGTAGAGCCTGTGATGATGTGAATGGGTGTTGGAAGTTTTAGAGTGATTTTAGCATTTAACCCCCATTGAAATGCACTGAACTAGAGGCAAGGACAGCACGGCAGACATTAACATTTGGGTTTAACAATGCAGACAATTGCTGAGGCTTAGAAAAGGTGCAGTGATCCATGAATGCACGATGAGAGTTTAAAAACCTGCTGAACGGAGTGGAGTGTGTGCTATTCAAAAACTGTTGATCTGTGCAAAATTATTAAACAAGCCTTGAGATGTGCCAGGATTCCAGTCCCAGGTGCAGAGCAGCTGCTCCCCTTCCCTTCCCAGCCCCGTTCCTGCTGGAGAGGAGAAGTTTGGTGAGGGCACAGAGAGGGGAAGGTGGGTGTGCACTCACACTCCAGCCTGCTGCTGAATTCCAGCTCAGCATCAACCACTGAGCACCCACAGCAGGGCAGATGCTCCAGTGTTTCCTCCTTATTATGGAGAGGAAATACTGAATGCAAGTGAGGGGCAGCTAAAGCAGCACATGGGGGCTGCCAGAATGTTCTCTGCTTCAGTAACGAGATTCTTTATCCATCAGCTGAGCTTTTAATTGCACTTTTCCCACAAAAAATCAAGTTGAGGAATTCTGTTGGAATTAAAAGTTACTGTTTCTGCTCTGCCCACTGGTTTCTTATCACCATGTGCAGACTGAGAGAGATCAGCTGCGTTAGGGAGGGGAGAGGAGAAGAGAGGAGAGGAGAAGAGAGGAGAAGAGAGGAGAAGAGAGGAGAAGAGAGGAGAAGAGAGGAGAAGAGAGGAGAAGAGAGGA
>JAOTQP010000755.1:1434964-1452149 GCA_026413545.1 Cichladusa arquata
AGAGAAGAGAAGAGAAGAGAAGAGAAGAGAAGAGAAGAGAAGAGAAGAGAAGAGAAGAGAAGAGAGAAGAGAAGAGAGAAGAGAAGAGGAAGAGAAGAGAAAGAATCCCTTTGCTCATGGTACCTGGGACAGGCAGTGCTTGGTCCCTCAGGAATGTCACCTCCCCTGCAGGACAAGAAATGCTGCTGAGACCAAGAGCTAAGTGCTAGAGGTGGCTGGTGCTGTTGGTGTGAGCACAGGCATTTCTGCAGTGGGGTGGGGAAGCACACTCAGCTTTGATGTGTGAAAGAGAACGGGGATGGCTCCGGGAGGGATACAGCCTGCCTTGGGAATTTGGTCCAGCCCTTGTTGAAGTAAATGAGACTTTCTCCTGCTTTACTGGCCCCAGACCAGGAGTTTTCAAGGCTGTGAGGACTTCACTGTCTATTGTGCTGCAGTGACAGCCAACTGTGACACAAACCTGGAACAAAGTCGTGTAGGCAGTGTGGTTTTGGAGGCTCAAGTTCTCTGCTGTGTCACACTTCAAGTTGTTTGGACAATGTGCAATTATCCCTTGATGGAGCAGCAGTTCCACTGCCAGCATGCAGCAGAGCAGGTGCACATGAAGTTCGAGCTCATTTCAATCTCAGCACAGTTTGTGTTTAGGGAAAGCTTCAGCAATACTTTTCTTTCCCCACTCAATCACTACTTTTGTTGATAATGAGAGCAGAGCTTGGAGCACGATCTCCTTTCCTCCTTGTGATCAAAACCGTGTCAGTCCCACTCTTGCTCCACGAGTTTCTGTTTATTCAGAGCAGTCTCGTGTGCCAGCCTGGCTCCTGCTGCCCTTGCCTCCATCATTCAGTGCCTCTCCTGGGCCAGCATCCTCCCCAGCCAGACCTGCCGATCTCCACACAGACATCTCCATTCCCAGCACTGAGGTAAAGCATCTCTCACAGCACAAATTCTGAGCACAAGCTGTCTGAGGTGGATTGGCTTAAATATTTGATCCTTCCACTTGTGCAGATAAGGCATTACCAGCACTTGTTAGTTTATGTAAACATCCACATTCTTAATATTCATCAGCTGCTATCCCAGAAGGGCTTAAGAGCTGTTTATGTGGTGAAACCCCAGCAGATGGTACCAGCTCCCTCTTGCACCCATCTAATTGCAAACACTGAACCTGCTCTGTAAAAGCTGTTAATTAGGTGAAAATAACACATATGTCTGAGCTAAAAGCTAAGGTGGGCTCTTCCCCCCTCTCTGTTTTCCCCCAACTGAATTGCTCACACAAATGGGGTTATAAACTGACAGAAATTTGCAGATGGGTGAGGAAAGTAAGAGGGGAAAATACTCAGGCAGCATCAGATGTAACATTCTTTGTGAAATAATGGGCTTTAAAAGAAATTTTCTGAGCACTAAGTAAACTTAGTGTTCATGATTCATGGCTCTAATCCCTGTGACTGAAATTTAAGATCTAAGGCGCCATGAAATTAAAGAAAAAGAAACAATTACATGCATATTCATTCAATTTCATGTACTGCGTATCCTTCGAGTTTCCCAACTAAATTTTAACAGGGGGAAACAGAGGTTTCTAAAGACTGTGTTGGAGAAAACCCAGATCAGCTGTAACTGCTGAAGCCAACCACCCCTGTGTGCCTGCTGGATCTCAGCATTCCTGGGGAGTGCAAATATCCCATGGGTGTGACAAGACAGAGTGCAGGAAGCTGCGGGACACTGAGTGTGCAGAGCCACAGAGGCTGCTCAGCCTTCCCCAGGGCACTGACATAAAGTTTGAGCTTTCACATTTCCAGATTCTGCACTCTGAACTCCATATAAAGTGTTATAAGTTCTCCTCCCAGCTCAGTCACACAAACAATCCTTGTCCAGCCCCAGAACCAAGGACACGCTGCAGCTCCAGCCCCAAAAAGTGCAAACAGAGAGAATGGAGGAGAGAATCTGGGAGGGTGGGACTGCAGAGCCTGGAGCTGGGATTGGGCAGTGAACCCCAAGATGGGAATGGACCAAAACTGATAAAAGTGTGAAACTCCTGACCCATTGTACACCTTGGGTATAACCACAGCCAGGCTCTTGCCCAAGGTGAATCCTTTGAAAGCCTTTTAATAAATTTTCCTTTATTCCTTTAACTCTGGCCAGCCTCTGCAGGCATCAGCACCAGGGGCAAAGAGGAGGCTGCTACAACCCAGCACTCCCTGTGCTGCTCCTGGAGGAATCCTCAAGGAAAATGAGCTTCACATGCTGCTCCTCCATGGGACAGAGCATCCCTTCCCCAGGGAACCACACGTGGCAACAACAGCCCTGTAAAGCCCCCAGGAGCAGACAGAGGAGCTGTAAAGCTTGGGAGCTTAACTGTATTAAGAGGAATGTCTTAAGTCATGAATATCTGCCACACTAATCTAGCCTTTAATCTCCTCCCAGCAACACAAGGATACACCATCCTCATCCCAAAGGATCAACAGAAAACCAGGAAAAAATCCCCAGAAAGCTCTTAAATACACAACAGCACACTTTTGTTTTGTAAAGAGAGCTCTGGTCCTATGCCTAGACAGTGCTGACAGTGCTGCATCGACATTCATAAATCTGCCCAGTTAGTTTTTAGTCTCTGAGCAACAAATAATCCATTAATTAGTAAAAAATGAAAAAAGGGACTTTCAGACAGCCAAGAAAAGCAGCCTTTAAACTGCATCAATTCAGCCAAGTGCTTCAATAGAATTATTTGGAGAGAATGTCAAGAGTCTTTACCTAAAAAATTACTTTTCTTCTCTGGTCTTCTGAGACTGGGCTGCCTTGTTCATGTGATCCAGGATGGCACAGAGGCTCCCTGCTCAGAGAAGGGCTCTGAATTTCATTCTGGGCTGTGCCAGGCCTCAGTGCCTGCCCTGAGCTGGGCTCCAAGGAATATTCCTGGGTGCTCACTCAGGGAAACACAGGCAGCTCCTCTGCATGGGAAAAGTGGAAAGAAAAGGTCCCTGTGTATGAAAACCAGAAAATCTGATCTGCTCACAGCAGCAGCTGCCTTTGTGCTGGAGCAGGAGAGGAGGGAACTGTCCCTGTGCAGGAAGGGAACAGAACAAACCCTGCAGGAGCAGCCCTGGTGAGGGGAAAGCTCAGGTGACCCCTGCTCTGCTCCCTCTGTTCTTTCACCCTCATTGTGCCAGTAAATCCAAACTCCAACAAGGGTGAAAGAAACACACCCCAGCTCTGCAGAGCAGAGCTTCTTAATAATTACAAACAATTATTTATAATTACATATATTCATAATTATAAATGCAATTACACAGACGTAATTACAAATGCCTGGTGCAACTGCAATACAAATGTTTGGCTGCTGCAGTGCTGGCAGTGAATGAGCTGCACTGAAATTGGGAATGTTCTGTCACTGATGCTGGGTCTCCATCCTAAAGGCCTGCAGGACTGAGGGCACCCTGACATCTCCTCCTTTGAAGGCCTTTTAATAAATTTTACTTTATTCTTTATTTCTTAAATTATTCTTTATTTCTTAAATTATTTATTTCCTAAATTATTTCTTTATTCTTAAATTTACTTTGTTCTATATTCTACTTTATACTTTACTCACACTTCCCACCTTTATTTCCTAAATTATTTCTTTATTCTTAAATTTACTTTATTCTTTATTCTACTTTTTACTTTACTCACACCTCCCACCTTTATTTCCTCTTGCAGTGACAGGCTGGAGCTCGTGTTGACCTTGTCTTGCTCAAAGGGGGCAGGTCCAAAACTCCCCAAATCACAGCAAAATTATCCTGCTGGGAGCTGCAGACCTCATGGCTATGAGGGTCTGCAGAAAACAAAACAAACCTCAGAATTTTCCTCTTTTGAGGAGAACTTTTAAAAAACCAAATCACGGTGAGAGCAAATGTCAAAATGCCACATTCTGCGTGACACAAAATTCACTTTTTTCCACAGAGTTCTTCAGAAACCACGACTTATTGAAATCAATACTTCAATATTGACTTTCAGTTAAAGGCAGAGATGGAATTATCAGAAAAAATCAGTGCAGAGCTGCCTGGCTCCTCCACTGTGCTTTTCACTGGATCATTTTTGATCCCAAACCTTTATGACACAATGGACTGGGCTTCTCTCTCATCCAGTATCACCCGTTAAAATCCATTTACAAAGAGTTGGCCTTCCTATCTGTCAGTCTTTCTGCCATGGACTTGTATGAGCCCTGTCTAAATGCCAAGACAGATCAGTAAAGTTCTTCAGTTTCCCCCTCAAATCTGGGCAGAAACAACGATGCCAACTCATGCATGAAAAGGAAGTGACAAACTGCAGAGTGCTGCCCCAAGTTTTTTGTTGTACTTTAGGGTTTTTCTCTTTTCTTTTGTTTTTCAACGTCTTCCCTTAGGGCTGTGTAGAGACAGAAAAACATGTCACAGTGAAAGAAGAGAAAAACATGGGAAGAGTGGGAAAAGGTTTCTACCTTCACTTCATCACAAGGGAAGTTTATGTAAAAGCTGTGTGTGACATAAAAATATATCCCCAGAGTGACAGAAAACTTATAAACCTGACTTTTTTACTAGAAATGATGAGTTCCCTTTCCTAACCAGAAAACTTACAGGTGCCACACAAACAGAAAATATTTCCAGAGTGTGTTTGGAAAGGAAATTATATCAGTAAAAATGTTTCTTTGTTAAAAATTCCTAGAAAAAAGGAAAAGCCTGTGTTGAAAATGCCTGGAAGAAGAGGCAGGGAAATCAAAATGAGATCAGTGTAGCCAGGTGAGCAGAGCAGGGAGCAGCAGTGAAGGTACCTGGATGAGCTGCATTGCTCAGTCTGGATTTGGGTAAAAATGGGTTGGATTTCCCATGTGCTGCAGCCTCAGCTCCACCAGCCCCAGGTGAGTTCTTTGCTGGGGTTACCACCCACACTGGTTAAATAGCAGGGATTTAATCTGAATTTTAGTCACGTTGCTCAGAGGGACATGATCAGAGAGCAGCCACAGAGGTGCAATCCAGATGTGAACATTCCATGCACAGACACAGAAATGACATTCCCATGAAACCCCAGGTCCCTCTCTTGCTTTCATCCCCTACTTGCTAGAGCTACAAAAGTTAACGTGAGGAACAGATTGAATTCCTTAATTAATGCACAATTTTTCTTTGTGCTGCTGCTCTCTGGAGACCCTTCCACCCCCATCCATCCAAACCAAACAGAGGCACTGCAAGCCAGGGCTGTGCAGCCACATCTCTGCCCAAGCAGAACACAAATCCTGTGCAACATTTGCATCCCAGGCACCCATCCCTGCTGCAGGTGCTGCACTGTGCTTTTCCACTCTGTGCAATCAGCACTGAAGGCTCAATACATTTTGCCTTTATTTCCTGTAAGAAACTCATGCTCCCTGTCTTCTTTTAGGTTTTTCTTAATAGTGGCTTCTCAGCTGACATCACATGGATTTTTTTTCCCCAATGTTTGTGCTGCAGGTGCACTTTGGAGGCTGTGCTGGGACAGCTGTCATCTCCTCCTCTGCAGCTTCACTTCCTGTTTCATCCTGAAATCTTCAAATTGTTTCTTGCCTTGATCTCCCACTTCTGTGGCAAAGGAGGGTTTGGTGAAGCTTTGTTTGGGATTTTAACCACACTTGCTGCCAAAACCCATACATTTTTGAATGCCCATTCATCTTATTCTGAGATATTTTCTGAGATAATTATTCTGAGATAATTTCCTGTTCTTGCCAGGATTTCAAGGAGGGCTCAGGAGTTTTAGGAAACTCTCTCTGCCTGCCACTCTCATCTCCATGGCACATCATCCCCTGCAGCAGGCAGCTCTGAAGCCAGTTTGTGGTGACCAAAGCTATCAGCCCTCAGAAATAACTCTGTTAAAAGTTATTTCTCATGTTTTATGCAGGTCAGAGATGCAGCCCTGTTGATTTCACTTGAGACAGGACCCTTTCTCATGGCAGTGAGATGTTTGTTTTTCACCACTTTGCTGCCTTCAGTGTTGCCCAGACTGCAGCCCCTGCAGCTGGTGCAGGTCACAGTCCTCAGTGAGCTGATGTTTAATTCACTGCCCTTATTGACTCAGCATTTGGGGCCCTTCTCATGCAGATGGACTCTGCTTCCAATGCCCATCCATGCTGCACTCCACCTCTAGCTACACACTCAGGTTCAAGGGGATTATGCAGAAAATATTTAATTCAAACCAGAATAACCAAAACTCACTTCTATGCTCCTGTGCTGCTCAGGAGTCACTGCCTGGAAAACACAGTGGCACTTTGAGGGACATCTCACACACTTGGCAGTACCTGAAAGGAGCTGCCAAGAGCCTTGAGAAGGGTTTGGTGCAAAGGATAAATTTCTTGAGAGGTCAAAGAGCCACTGCAGTTGTGACAGATTGTACCCATGGGCATCTCCTGCTCCACGTGCACAGTGCCTGCAGCTACAGCCCAGGGCTCAGGGAAGGCTGTACACACATTCCAGGAAGGGATGAGCTGCTCCAGTGAAATTCCTGCTTTTCAGGATACCTTCTGTTTCTTCTCCTTATTTATCTTCTTACCTGCCAGTCTTATCCCAGCCTTCTTTATTTAGAATCACCTTTATGTTCAGGTACCACAGGCTTTTCCCTGAGCTTGCTGCAGCTCCTCCTGAACTCCCAGTGACAGACAGGAACAGAATTATTTGACAGACAGGCAGCAGCAGCCCCCTTCAGGATCTCTTGGGTGTCACTAAACAGGATCCCTGACTCACACAAGGTCAGCAGCCTTCTCCAAGGAGCCACACTCCTGTACAAAACCATCTCTGCACTCCTCAAACAGGCCAAAGCTGGAGGCATCTTCTTACAAGAATCTAGGGGATCAGAGCTGGCAATGATACATTTTTCCTCAGCAGAACTGGTTACACAAGATGAAAATATCAATAATAACATAAGGCGACGAAAGAAGCGCCACTGTCGAGTTTGAGAGGAACAGAAGGTCCCAGCAAATGTCTGTCTGGGAGACTTCAAACTCACCAGCAGCACAAACAAACAGGCTGGGACATCACAGTGCCAGGGCATGGAACCCCCAGGCAGGACTGGGAATGTCCCCACAGCGGGGTTTTGGTTCCAGGACAGCACAAAGGGGCTCTCGGGGTCTCAGCTGCCCCTGCAGCGGGGCTGGCTGGACCCTCCCCACCCATCACTCAGGGAATCAGGATCCAGTGGGTTTCCCCTGTGTTACCTTCCATGGAGAGACCAGAGTCCATCCCTGGTGCCCTGCAGGAGCAGGGTGACTCTGGGGGTGCTGCAAGAAGGAGACACAGCCCTGCTTTGAGGAGGATAAAGGATTTTCAGCTGGTTTCCCTTCTACCCCTTCTTTCCTTCAGCGTCACTTTGTCCCTGCTTTTTGTCCTCAGATCCTGATCTTCACTTAGCAATTTTGAAAACATTTGCTTGGCATTTATAGTGCACAAAATGTGCTTAAGAACACAGCAGTGAAGCATTTACTCCAAGGAAGGATTTTCTCATTTCGCTCTCATAATCCCTCATGCTAAACTCACTGCAGATTGGGGAAATCTAGAAGTCTCCAGCTTCTGTGTGGCAGGAACTGTTTAAGTCTGCAGATTTCCAGTATGGGTGTTTTGAAATCTTTTATTTGTGAGGTGGCAATAAAAGATGTGGAGAGAAAATCTCCCCTGGCAACATGTACTCTTGAAAGGCCCTTT
Organism: Cichladusa arquata; assembly: GCA_026413545.1. Classification (NCBI taxonomy): domain Eukaryota; kingdom Metazoa; phylum Chordata; class Aves; order Passeriformes; family Muscicapidae; genus Cichladusa; species Cichladusa arquata. The sequence continues at coordinate 1,442,626 of JAOTQP010000755.1, forward strand.
CAAAGCAAACATCCCAGCAGTAAGAAACACTCCAGCACGCCGTGTTCCCATCTTCCCCTTCCTTCCAGCCTGTGCTCTTTGCATTGGAATAATAAATTTCTTTGTGCCCCATCTTACAAAAGTGCTTCACATCACCTCCGTGCACGTGGCTGGGGAAGACCTCACAATCACAGGTTGCATTCTCTCACACAGCACTGCAAAAATTTCATGTTCCTTTGCAGCCAAGTGTTATCAGCTGGCCACGTAACATTCAGGTTTTTTTGGGAAAAATAAAGATTATTGTATTCTGAACAACTGATTGCATCAAATGGCAACTAGATTGTGAGACAGTAATCACGCTGAGCTCAGGCAATTAAAAACTCACTTGGAAAATTGGTGCTTGCTGAGCCTTTATGGAAAAAAATGAATTCAGAAGGGAAACAATAAGGAAGGGCATACATTAATTTGGCTCTGCAGTGCATAATGCTGATTGTCAGAGATCTAAGGGAGAACTGTGTGTCTGAAGGATTTCCTCTTATGTTTTCAGAAGGAAACCTGAGAGCCACCAGAGAGGGACTGCAGATTAAATCCTAGCAGTAATCTCAGAAGCAGCAATTGGAAAAGAGCAAATAAATAAACCATATAAATAGGAGCCAGCATTTCCTGCTAGGAACAAAGGAATCCCCTTGCTGGCTGTCCTGCAAGCTCCATCCCCTTCCCTGGGTGCTGCTGCTCTGCCTGCAGCTGGGTGTTTGCTCAAGGCACTCAATAAGGGATGAAATCCTAATTGTCTGTGCTGCAGCAGCCCCATGCAGCTCCTGCACCCACACACTGCAGGAATGAACCAGGCAAATGAACACCCAGAGCTGTGCCAGTGGGGGAAATGTTCATTGCACAGCCTCTTCCTCACACTTGCAGCAGTTCAGGTCTCTCTCTCATTATTCCCCTCTGGCTCACAGGGGATTTTGGGCCAGGCTGGTGTCTGAGGGAGGTTTCATCCTGCAGGCTCCACACCCAAACCCATGGCCTGGGATGCACCTGCACTTTTTGCCTCCCCCTTTGCTGCCAGACTCTGGTTTTGTACCATATATTTGGTTTTCAATCTAAACTACCACATCTTTAAATGAAACCAAGTTTTTGCCATTCCACTGTGAAGGGAGCTGTCCCAATGTGAAATCCAGGTGCTGATCAGCTGTCTGGAACACCAAGGTGACTGAGGCTGCTGTTTTCCAGGGGATGGCACTGCCAGACAGGATGCCTGTTTGTTCTAGAATTGTGGAGCACTTCCAGTGCCTTTTCCTCAGGAGAAATCCATCAAAGGAGCAAAACTCAACAACTTAATATTAACAAAAAGTGACTCATTTTCACAGTGAATTCGGTGGAAAGCTGCTTAATTCCCCAGCCAAGCATCACAGAGTTCCAAATCTGCCCCTCAGCTTCTTGCTGAACACTTTAAAGTTTAATTGCTGCTTAACACTTTTGATATTTTTAAAGATATACCTGGACCATTCTCCAGTAGCCTGGCTTGGCTCACAGAAACAACTCTGGCAATTCAAGGAGTCTTAGATGTGGGAGTAAATGTCTTGGTACAGTGCCATGAGTATAAATCAGATTCAGTAATTGACAGCACGAAACAAAATGCTAAATCCTGACATTTTGTTAACCATTGAAGCCACAGCTCCAGCTGAAGCTGAAGAATCCTCTCCCTAGAGTGTGTAATTAATTGGAAGAAGAGAAAAACCACACCAGTGCAACTCTTCCATAGTTCAGGCAAATGGAAAAAGAAATCCATTTATAACTTCACTTTGTTCTTTCATCCTCATTTAATGAGTTGTCTGATTCAATAATCCAGCATTTAGTACTATTCTTTAATGCTGTGTTTTCCCCATTCCCCTCAGAATCCCAGATACTCCCCAATCCAAAGGTGTTAATTCTCCTCCTGTTCCTGATCCTATGAAGAACACCAAACCAGTTTTCACTCTGATTTCCAATTCCACATAATGAGAATGCAAAAATATAAATAATTAAAAACCTAGCAAGGAAAAGCCTGCCTTCACCCACAGAGGAGAAAGGGAGCTGGTTACTGCCAACAGTAGGTGCTTTTCCTGGCAAATAAATTAACTGTGCTCCAAACTGCTGGTGCCATGTCAGCCTCCTCATCTCCACCTCCAACTCCAATTCTGTATCTCAAGGGAGTGCATCTCAGAGCACGTTAGTGACACTGCTGTGGGTGAAATAAATAAATGGATGTCACAAAAATAAACACCCCAGCTGCCTTCAAAACCCACCTGTGACCCCACAGAGCAGGGGGAAGGCAAAGCTTTGGCTGCCTCAGCACCAATCCTCTGGAAATGAAGGCACTGGGGGTGGATTTCTGGCTGTGCATTTTCATGTGTTATAAATATCTGTGTAGTTGTTGGCTTTTGCTATCCCGGATTGGCTTTTGCAAATTATTAATCACAACTATTTTGATATAGTGGAGTTTGCAGTCACTTTTAACTTCTTTTGATGGAGTATAATTTGTCCACTTTTGTGGCCCCTGTGTAGCTTATATTCCCAGAACATCATTTATGGAAGATATTTTAGTTTGTGGACAGTGTATATATATATACACACATATGTGTATTTATTGTATATATTGTATATATGTACATATATACATATGTATATATGTACATATTATATATGCTGTGTGTGTATATATATATACATATATATGTAATAGTTTTGGCTTTCACAGAATATTAAAATATGTGTTGTACATTATAATGTTAACTTTTACAGAAGTGACTGTAGTTGTCAAATAATAACTAATACTTTTATTTTCTAACTAACTGACAATAAGAACAACTCAGACATATTTGTGAAATAGCTGATGTTGGTTAAAGTACTTGTGGAAATAGCTAAAGCTGTCTGTAATTAGATAACATTTAAAGAAAGGATTTAATCAATAACTGTTGGCTGCTAAACCATGGAACCAGAGGCTGTTATGAGCAAGTGACACACAACCCTCAAAAAAACACAATTCATAATTCCTGCACAAATCAGGGGTCAAACCAAGCTCAAGTATTCCCAGAATGTGGAAACAAATTCAAAAGAATTTTTGAATATAGATAATCATCATAAATATGTATTTGACCAATACAACAGAAAAATAGCTAAAAAGAATTATTATGGTTAACCAGTGCTCCTCTAGCTAAAGCTACACCCAGCACTGTCATTGTCTCTTTGATCTTTTTATTAAACCTGTAAAAGTTTTAAAGAGTGGAACATTTCTCACAGGTGGGTGCTGCCCTGGGTCAGGATGGGATGCTCTGGGTGCTGCCCATCCCAACTCCCTCAGCTCCCACACCAGGGGAAGGGCAGCACAGGGAGCTTTGCTCTCATCCCAGAGCCGGCAGATAATTTACCTGCTGTAAGAGCTGCTCTAACTTCCACACCAAAAAAACCACAAAAAAAGAGCAAATCCTGCCCTCTGTCACTCCAGTGCCTGTCAAACACTCTCCTGACTTCAGCTGAGAGCACAGCTTGGCCCCAGGGGTTTGGATGACAACAGGAATCTGAATTAATTTGCCCAGGCACAATGATAGTTCAAGAGGTGTAAAAGCCTCGGAATCATGAGGTTCACATAGCTGCAATTAGAATATTTAAATGGCCAGCTAGGATGAAGTTCACAAAGCAGAGTTCATGTCCTACAGAATCTGGAGAAAAAGCCTCTAAAAGTTTGTCATTTTCCACAACAGCTACTTACTGTTTGCCTAGACTGAGTTGTTTATTTACTTTGTGCATTTCTTAGTATAAAATATTCCGAGTTTATCCTAAGCAATGCTCTGGTTTGGGTAATGATTGTTTCCCAGGACTGGGATCCGTGCCCTTTGCATTTCTGCTCTCAGAGCAGCCAAATGCTGAGCCATAGAATTGTTTTCTCCCTCTGAAGTAGCAGCTGGTGCCTTGGAAGGCACCACAAGCATCTCTGCCGAGATCTGTGTAATTGCACATGTCGGTGTGGTCTGTTCTGAACCAATCCTTCTCCCAGACAAAACACTGTTTTTCTCAAGCTGGCTTTGAAGACTTGTGTGTGTTCAAAAATAGCTTCAGGAAGGCACACACATATATTTTGCTATAAACTGTGTACAACGTGTGCTGTATACAGAATATTAATTCCTCAATATGTGATTTTGTGCAACTGCCTCGCTGGCATCGTTATTGCTATACATGGAGCTGGTTTGTGTGCAAATATAACTCCAAACACAAAGTTTGAGCTTGGCACAATCCTAAAACAATACAGATTCCCACCTGTTGCTGTGTAACAAGAGTGTTTTAAGCTAAATCTTTAATATGCAGTGGGTGGCTGTGGTCCTCTGTTCTGATCATCCTTTGTCAAGCTAGAAAACTAATTAGCAGAATCTGGTGACCTGGATGTCAGAACCTCTGATATTTCAACAAAGAGCAAAATCCTTAATTCAACAGCAGGCATATTGTGGAGTGATCTGATGTGCTCTCCTGCCCATCCCTAATGACTCATAAAGATGAACTTTCTCTGGGGACAAAGGGAATGGGGATTTTGTCCAGAACAACCAGAAATCATAAGAAGCTCTAATTTCTAAGTTTGATGAATGGCAAACAGCTCGATGATAATTCATTATCACCCTAACTTAGGCACATCTGTCTGCAGATCCAAAAGGCAAGATGTTAAACAAGACAACTCCTTCTTGCCAATAAATCCTCCTGGGACAGGAGTGTCCCTGTTATTGCCATGGCACTGCTGAGACAGGGACAGCAGAGCAAAGAGCTAAACCAGAACTCCCCAGCCCCAAAAAGGCTCCTGAGCTCCCAGCAACCCTCCTGTCCAGCTGAGGAATGAGATTAAAAGGACAGGGACTCACCAAATTAAGCTTTTCTGGTCTCACAGCCCCAGCCTGGCCCCTGCTCTGGGGCAGTCACATCTCCAGGGCTGCCAATCCTGAACCATTCCACCAAAGAAAAAGATCACTTGGAAAATAAGATCCAGTTCAAAATTAATAGTGCAACAAGCCAAGTGGCACCAAAGTAAATCCATCATATAAACAAGCAGAGAGGATTTTCACTGCTTCCAGAAGGAGTTTGGCCTCCTGGAGGAAGGTAATTTCTGCATGAGTGACCACAAAATAAAGCTGTTAGGTAATACAGTGATAGCTACTCAAAAATGTGATAGATGGAGCAACAAGATTAGCTCTGCTTTATGTACAAGTCCATTGCATTCTTGATCACATACTTTAATGGCAAAGCAGCTGCAGAACTTGCAAATTACAAGCTCTGGCTTTGTTTTCAGAGCTGCTGCATAAATAGTTGTATTTAACAACTGCAGACAGGCACTTCTTTCTGTAAATTGTCCTAAGAATGTGCTCTGAGTCTCCAGCAAGGAATTGCTCTCAAAAATTCAGTGTCATCTAAATTGGAGAAGCTCAGTATCCCACAATTTCCCTGTTTGTTTTTTGCCTGTGGATCCTTGCAGCACTTTTTGTGCTGAGGTTGGAGATCTCTGTGCCCAGGGCTGTTGGACAAGGTCCTCAGTCACTCATCTGCTTTGTCTGGGAGAGGGAAGAACTCTCCCCAGATTTTATCTATCTCAGCTATTACCCCTCCTGCCTTTGTTACACTGGTTTTTTCTGCACATTAGATAAAGCCTGGCTGGCTGCTGCCAGGAAAATTAGGTCTTCTATTGTTTTACCATTAATTATGGGGAGTTCAAGATAAGGTTTGTGTTCAAAAAGTAGAGGGCAGGAACGGTTTGGATTTTCTTTCATTATAATTAGACAGGAAATTATGAAAAGGTGAAAAATAATTCATTGAAGAGCTTTCCTCTAGCAAGATGACAAAGAAGGCACATTCTGGCACAGATGGAGTTCATGGGGTATTATTGAGCACCATTGTTCTCAGTGCCTGTGCCTGTTCCTGCTGCATCCATGTGTGGGCAGGAATGGGCAGGGAGGCCCCTGACTCCCTGCTGAGGGCCTTTTCTCCTACCAAAAATCAAAAAAAATTAGGCTAAATTAGTCCATGGTGTAAGGCACTGAGTGACTGCAGAGATTAATTGGAACAATCAGTCACTTTCTGCATAACTTGCAGAGGACATGGAATTATGACTAATGGAAGGATGAATTAATTGGGCAGCTGTCTCGCTTTCACTTACACTGCTGAGATAAACATTTGGACTAAGAAGCTGTCCTCATTAGAATTTCTTCATTTGATGCTGATGGCCATGTTTACAATTACCATGAGACTCCAGAGTCTCCAGAATTTTCCTCCATGAGGAATTGCTGCAGTTCAGGCATTTAAAGGCACTTTCACAGAGGAGGGATGACTCTTGCCTGGAGCTTCTGGCTAAAGGCTGCCCATGCCAGAGCCCTCAGAGTCCATTTCCTTCTGCAATAAACCTTCTGCAACCAACTTCTGCCAAGTTTCCACCATTTCTTTCTTTTCAGCCTCACAACCTGATTTCTTTCTTTCTTTCTTTGTTTCTTTCTTTCTTTCTTTCTTTCTTTCTTTAGAGTTTGCAAGAAAAGCAGGGAGAAAAGTCCTGGAAGAGAGGAGTCTGTGGCAGAAGACCACTGAGGTTAATGAGGTGAAGATGAGGATTTTGGCCATTCAGAGTCCATGGAAGCTTTAGAAACCATAAAATGCAGGTGGAGGAGGGGAGAAGGATGAATTCCTCTCCTTGTTAGCAGATAAGGAAGCGAGATTCCAAGGGGAATGAGTGATTTACCCACAGTCACACAGGAAAATCAGCAAGAGATATGGAAATTAATGCTGAGAAGCATTTCAGTGCCTTAATCATAAAGCCAATCTTTTCCCTCAAATGCCAACAGCATTAAATGTTCCTTTTACATAATGGAATAAGCATGAGACTTTCATTGACTTACAGGAATGTTTCCATCAAAATATTTTAGAGGGCAGCCAGTTCCAGTAGAATATTGGCCAATATTGGGACTTTTGTCCAAATGGAGGAAGCAGATACTGGGATGAACTAAAGCAAGTCCCACTGTCAGATTCCTTTGGGGATCATATCATGCTAAAAATACCAAAATGCAAAATACTGGGTGTGTTTTATTCTATTTACCACTAATTAGGTAGGCTTTGGAAAAAGGGGCTGAAATCTTCTCTCGTTGGGAAGTAATTAGACTGAGAACAGGGAGGATTCATATCTCTGGCACACAAATAAATCTCTTGCCCATCTCTGAGCAGTATCAGGTTGCTGCCCAGAGAAACACATTTTGTATAAATACATAAGAGCCTGGGTGGAAGCCTGTTTTTATTTAATCTAGCTTCAATTTGCTGTCTTAACTGAAAATAATGATGTTAGAGCAGTGATCAAAGAATTGTCTCATTAATTGGCTATTAAATCATTAGCTATTAAACAGAAATAAAAGGTTAAGAATGCAACACTCCATTCTGCCCAAAAGAATAGGAATATGTCTCCAGTATCAAAGAAACAATAAAGGCAGAATTAACAGTGAAAAGAAGCTTAAGATAAGGCAATTAGATCCAAAATGCCTGAAAACTCTCATTAGAGGGTTTAGCTCTACAGCCTAGATGGAAATGGCAACAGAAATTCAGAAGCAAAGTCAATATTGACTTTACCAAAGGGGCTTGTAAACGGAATATGCATTTTTCTGAAAAAATATAGGCACATAAACCCTGTACTAAATTTTAACTCAGCTAATTAATTGTTATGGATTCAATCTTGCAACCAATACATATATTTGCAGTTAAAAAATTATGCCTGAGCAGCATTTGGTCTCAGTAATTTGTGACTGAAATCATGCAAGTATGCTGCAATTTTCACAAAAATAACATTACTCCCAGTTTATATCACCAGGATGAGGCAATATCGACTCAACAAAGACCACACTCAGACCTCCTGGGTTTGTTCATTACGTCAAAATATTTGAGAGACAGGTACCAGGTCTGGGAGATTTTTTCAAGTCACTACCAAAAAATAAAAAATAAAAAATATTACTGTGTAAATCCTGTCTGGTTCAGTCCAGTATTGTCAAAGTACAGCAAGTCCTAGAAACTCAATTGATAAAAATAAAAGCCCCCACATACCATCTTTTGGATCTGGATCTGATTTTCTGAAGTGCAAGAAGACAGCCTCAGCAATATGTTGATGATACACAACTTGATGCTCGAGTTTATAATACACAATTCATTGTTCATGTTTATCAACTGATAAATATTACCCACTAATCAGATAATAGCTGTGTGCTACACAGAGAAAAAAAATAAAGAATAGCAACATTTATCAAGGCAGTCTTTTCCTTTGACAAATTAATTTTGTCATAAACAAAGATATTCATCCATGTTCCTCTGGTTAGGACCTTCAAAGAAATTTGGTTTCCAGAAAAAGAAAATGGGATTTTTTTTTTTCTTTCCCTATCTGATACTTAAGGGAAAATATGGAACCCATAAATAATACTAAAAACCCCACCTCATATAGAATCCTCTGTAGTCAATTTTTAAGTACATTTGAAACAAGAGCACTCTCAAACCACATAATAAAACAAATTAATCTATTCAAGATATTCAAAAGCACCTCTTTCATGCCTAAAAATAATAATAATGAGCTAAAAGCTGAAAGCCATGCAATGGTGTCAGAAGTCAGGCAGGCAGAGTCTTGATAAAGTCACATTAACACAATTTTCACTGCAATGTCAGGGAGACAGAACCACTTGAATATATTATTTTAAAAAACCCCAAACACTAAAACACAGCACAACATTGCTTAAAAGCTCACAGTTCTCATTTTAAGACTTTTTGCAATCTGGTTGTTATTTTCTATTCCTCCAGATGTGGGTACAGTTCAGAATCTTTCATTATAGAGAACTATTAAAGGGGCTTTTATAGGGTTAGAGTGCCTTAGAAAATGAATCAATGATACCAAGGATTGAAAACTGCCCAACTACTTAAAGGTCTTAGGTGAAAAGTGACCAATTACCTAAGGGATTGAAAAAGGACCAATTAACACACAAAGAGATGACACGGGGGTCTGCAGAAGGGGGTGAGATATTTCTAGCATGAGTCATTAAGGAAGCAATTTCTTATCTAAGGGATGATTTCCCAGGGCGGCCCTGTCAGGGTGTCTGCACCTTCCATAGAGGTGCTGGAGGAGGGATAAAAGACACAAAGTGCATTGTGCAGCTCGAGGGCTGCCTCACCTTCACGACGTCTTCATCGGCAGATCTGCACTCGGTGGAGTCCGAGACATCGACCACAGACCCGTCCTCCTGCACAGCCACCACCTTGACTGGCACAGACACCATCCTGCCCGTGAGGATGGCTGTGTTGAGGATCTCCGTGTCCTGGGTGCACACACAAACACAGGGGGGGTTAGAGGGGCGCAGCACCACCAGAATGTCACGGGGTCATGGCATTTGTGCTGGGTTGATGTGGCCAGAAATGTGGATTCTGTCCCCATCTGTTGGAGCTGGGTGGGGCAGTGACCCTGATCTCCGTGGCACATATTATCTGCTAATGGGCCATCTTTAAACCAGCTGGGGCAATCA
>JAOTQP010000755.1:1452744-1517628 GCA_026413545.1 Cichladusa arquata
GCAGCCACCATTTAATGGGACTGCTGCCAACACCCTGACTGACTGACGGGTGTCAGCTTGGATTCTGACTCTGGCAGGGTTTGGGATTGTTCTTTGTAACACTGTATTTCTATTTTAATTTTCCTAGTAAAGAACTGTTATTCCTAATTCCCATATCTTTGCCTGAGAGCCCCTTATTTTCAAAATTACAATAATAATTTGGAGGGAGGGGCTTTACATTCTCCATTTCAAAGAGAAGCTCCTGCCTTTATTGGCAGACATCTGTCCTTCAAACCAGGACAGCAGTGACAGGCACATGGGATGGGACCCTCCCTTACACACACCCTTCCAGCTCCCAGCAAAGTTTTAACAACTTTCCAAGCCAGAAGTTGTGTCAGGACTGCCAAGCCCTGGTTTTGACAAACCTGGATTTACTCCTTTTGAGCCCATTTACAGCTTTGGCTGAGCACAATCTGTAAGCACAGCACTGCTCAGTAGCATCTCCAGGCCATCAGCAACTCCTCCCCAAATCGTACCAGTGGTTTGGGAGGTGATTTTCCACCATGACAACAGCATTTCTTCCTTCCTGTTCCAGCCAACTCTGCTGTGAGTTGACCATTTATTTCCATAAATTATGAGGAAAAACTATGCATCCATATACATTTTTTTTTAGTCTTTCCCCATCAAAATCTCACCTAGAGATGCTTAAGCACATTTATCTGTAATCCTGATGAATTCACAGTGCTGGCACTCTAATGACTCCATTAAAACAGCCTTCCTCTGTGTCTTGGTGTGGCTGCAGTTTGATGAATTACTCCAAATGAGTTGCTACAGAGGCATAAGCAGGTGCAGGCTGGGGGGGCACAGGCTCTGCAGGAGCAGTGCTGACTGCCAGCCCAAAAGCTGACACACAAATGGGGCAAGGAAGGATCTGGGATTTCACAGGGATTCATCCTGGCCCTCCCAAAAAGCCTGTGGTAGGAAATACTGCCCTAAATCAATCCCTTTTTCATTTTTCAACTTCCATAAAACTAATTGCTAGCCAGCTGGGGAGGGGTAAAAAAAATAAAAAAAAGTTGCTTCGAACTAATCTAACTTTAAATTCCATTATTAGAATTGGTGGAAGAAGGAATGGATTTTAGTGAAAAATCTGATGGCAGCTTGCATAGGGAGATGTATTCACTATCATTTGCTCTGGCTGCTGGCTAGATTGATAGAGAATAATGGGCATTGACCACAAGCTAAGGACAGCTGGAGAAGACCAATAAATACTTGCAAGTAAGATGTATTATTAATCAATATTCAGAACCTTCTACAAAAAGCGCCCTGAATTAAATGAGCTGCAGCACTAATCACAGCAGTGCCAGCTACCCCCGAGTGTTTATGGGCAGCCACAGCCCAGAAAGGCACTGAGCACACACTGAGTCCATTCCTGATCAGAACAGCACCAAAAGGACGTGCTCAGCTTCGCACCCAGACCTCAGTGTGGTTTAAGAGTCATCCTGAGCAGAGAGGCTTTTTGGAATAACACCTCAGGAAATAAGTGCAGGCTTTGTTCTGTTCTCTGCCAGGCACGAACCAGATGTTTCACACAGTAAATGACTGTCTAGTTTTTGTTTCTGCTGAATGGGCTCGTTTATAACCAGCTGCCAGCCAGGAGAGAGGGACACTGGCAGAGAGAGAAGTATGTGACAGAAGTGGGTGTGAAAACACAACTGAGAGCACTTTACAAGGACTGAGGTTTGAACAAGGCTGAGCAGAAAATGCACTGCCAGGTGAAAGAAAGCACTTAGGTGCACCTCAGGTGGAAAAAGGGTTTTATAAGACAGACAAAGAGAAACTGGAGGTAATTCATCCACAAGTCAGAGAAGAGGTAGTTAGATTTCCCCACTGCAAATATCCCATATATCCTAAAGCCTCAAATATCAGATATCTGATGAAGACCTGGTGGTCCTGTGTCAAAGAGCTTATCAAGAGCAGTTCTATATTCTCGAGCATCAGAAGGTCTTCTTCAGTGCATCTGGGGAAAATCTATTTTGGCCAAGGTCACAAACAATGAGCACACAACAAATTCCCTTTCCAAACTCTGTGTTAGCACAGCTGTGCACTCCTCCAGGTCAGGCAGGCAGCGTTTGAGTCCCAGCCTGACCCAAAGCTCTGCCAAGTCAGGGATTAAAGGGTTCTCTGGACTTTGCTGGACTTGAACCAGCTCCTCAGCGGGCCTGATCTATTATTTCTCATTTGTTTTTTGTGCTGTTTGTTCTGTCACCCGGGTGCTGACCATCCTGAGTGGCAAAGCACAAACCTCCAGCCTCCTTTGAAGCCTAAGTGCTCTTTACTGCCAAAGCTGCAGTCAGATTTTGATGCACTGAAGGACAAAGTAAAGTTTATAAAGGCATTTGCATTCCTTTCCTAAACTCCTGGTGAAGATGAGCATGAGACAAGCACAAGCACCAGAACTGTCCTGAACCCACCCTGCTAATTAGCTGGTGCTAAACACAAACCCTGCACTTCACTGGGAAACAATTCCACCAGAGAAATCAATATTTCAGGTGCCTGATGCCTGGAGTGAGTGTCACACAAAGGCTGTGTAAAGGCCTTCTAAAGAGCTGGCTATTTATAGACTGCAAAAATATATTTCCTCTGAGGAAGAAATATGAACTAATTGACTGTCCAGTAGATTTATAAACAGACTTTTTAGTGCTTCTTCAACAAGTCATAACATTTCATCTAAATTCTGTAAAGCTTGGTTTACATTTCCATGATAGGGTTTAGTGCAGGAAAAGAGCTCCTGAACTTTAGCTCCTCATGCTGGTGATGACAGCATCTGGAATGTAGAGAAAATGTAGAGAGAATGCAGAAATTGTGCTGATTTACATGGGCAGGTCCTCCCACAGTGAAATATCAGCAACAGCACCCAGGGACCACCAGCACAACCCTCTAACTGTGGGCACTGCAAGGTGAAAAACTGGGAATTCTTTCCCATCTCTTTTGTTGGGGGTTTCAGCCGTCAGATCTTGACCAACCCCTTCAGTCCAGCAGCCTGGGTGGGAGCTACACATTGATATCACAGGAATAATAATAATAATAATAATAATAATAATAATAATAATAATAATAATAATAGTGTGTGTTTATCTGCAGCTCTCTCTGTACCTGAATGCATCAGCACTTCAGCAGAGCTGCTCTTAATTACAACTGTAACCTGCTAATAGCATTTCTTTGTTGTCTGAAGGAATCTACTTCTTATGCAGCCCAGGCTAAATTAAAATTTAATACAACATCAGGTCGCAACAGAACTAGGAAGCAAATGACAGCTGTTTAATTAAAACCTAAAGCTGATTAGATGGCACTACTGAGAGAAATACTCAGGAGGAAGAGCTGAAAACTACTGGAACTCAAGGCTGGGATAATGGCTTTATTTAAATATGAATAAACGCTGCTCACAGCCGTAGTAAATGTTTGACAACTCGTGGGTTTGGACAAATGTGGAGGAAAAGTGAATGGGAAATGTGTCAGGGAGCTCTGAGTGCTGTTAGCTGTGGATGGAACAGGAGCTGGGATTGCTGAGGAACAGCTCCCATGGAACCCCAGCACAAAATTCCCAATAATTGTGCTTTGGACACCACGCAGTGACCCAAGTGCTGCTCAGGCAGGTGACCCTGTGGCAGCATTTTCACCCTCTTTTGGCTGAAAAACGAAGACATGGAGAAATCCACTGTACATCTCACAGGACAGCGCCTCAGGAGCCAGGAGCTGGTCCCAGTTTGGCTAATCCCAGTTCAGCTAATCCCAGTTTAGTGCCTGATTCCTGCCCCGTGGGAGCAGCCAGCAGCCCAGGTTCCCCTGACAGGAATCATCCCTGGGATTAATGCACGAGCTGCCTGCGTTCTTCTAGAGGTTAACAAAACATGCTACAGTACACTAAACCCAATAAACACTCAATTGTAAATCAGGAGGGAAACCTAAAGGCAGCCCTATTCCACTGACAAATGCTACAGTTAAATGCCTTTTGGCATTTAGCTGAAATGACTGTCTTTAGTGAGGAAGGCAGAGAGCTGGAACATTTGTCTGCAGAATTGCATTCCTTCATTATTATTTCTTTCCCCAGAGTGTAGCTCACAAAAATACATTTGTAATATTAGAAGGAGTCTTTTAGGAACCAGCTCTTCTGCCTGGAAACGGCTTCTCCTAAAAAAATGGAAATTACAGGGCAGATTGTGACGTGTGGGCTGGGCTAGGGGAGGGCTTTTTATTTGATAAATTATTCACCACCTTTTGCTTCAGATCAAAGAGCAAGGCAATATAAATCCATTAAGCAAGCTTAATATATAAATTAGATGCTTTGCTGAAATTATTATAATCCACAGCAATTCTGTACTTTTCCCCCCTCGTGGCTGAATACCATTTTAGGTTTCCAATCCATATTAATGAAGTGTGAGAAAACTCCATTTCCCACGATTAGATCAGGTAGGAGATACCATTCAGCCACCCAAAGGTGAGGACAAACAACTGGGATTATGTGTTTATGGAAGATTAGAAAACACAAACAATCTTGCAGAGAGATGACATTCTTTGACGTTTTTTCTTCCTCATTTCCTTTCCTTCCTTCCTCCTACTGAAGGGCTGAACTTCAGCTACTTCCTTACTCTGCAAACATCATTTCAGTGCAGCCACTTGTGGAATCACCCAATTCTCAGTGTCAGCAGAGTCCCCATGGGTGCTGCTAGAGGCTCATCCCACTCCTCTCCAACCTTCCCCATCCCTGTTTCCTCATCCCAGCCTTTCCTGGAGTATCCCTGCCAGGAGGGGTCAGCTGGACAGCACAGACACTGCAGTGTCCAGGTTAAATCCTCCTCTCATCCTCCTCTCCTTTGTTTTCCTGCCCAAAGGTTTGATTTCCTGAGGGGCTCCCCAAGGAAGGACAGGCAGGTGCAGGTGTTCTGCAGGAGGAATGAATGCAGATTGAACCATACACAGAGGTTCCTAATCGCTGCTTCTCACTGAACAATGGGAGCAGCAGCCATTAGCCTAATTGAATATTATTCTGGATGTGTATCAGTGCTGCAAAAACAATTTGCTTTAGCACAAAGAAGCACGATCCAGAGGCTCCGAAGCAGAGTTTCAATTCAGAGCTTGTCTTTTTTGCCATGGAGACACTGAAGGAAGCTCTGATCTTAGCAGAGGGTACCTGGCACTCACAGCCAGCAGGAGGGGTAATCCTGTCCTGGAGTTCATGGGAGCTAAAGCTGAGATTTACTCAATTTCATGTTTTTTTTACGAAGGAAATTCAGCTCATTTTCAGGTTTGTGTAGGATGAATAAGCAAAACCTGCTGCTGAAGGTGAAACCTGATTAGACACACAGAGACTGTCATTTCTGTGACCTGAGGCAGTTTGGTTTTGGTTTTTTTTTTTCACAACTCAGAACAGATCTGCCCCTATTAAGCAAAGGTTCACAACACAGCCTGGTGCACTTGGCAGAAGTAATTGCAACCTGTCAGGCAGACTCCACTGTCCTTCTGCAGCAGCAAAAGCCCTTTCCTGAGCCTGGGCTCAGCTTATTTCTCCTTAGCACATCATGTCCAAAGCACCTTTGTGACACCAGGTGCACACCTGAGGCTGGAGGAGCTGGGGAGCAACAACGGAGTCCCTGGTTTTAAATGTCTGCAGAGAGGACAGACAGCAACAGCTCCTGACTCACAGCCTTTTAGCCAAAAAACAGGGCCTAAAGTCAGCCTGGAAGTTGGTGAACTCTGCCAGTCATTCATTTATGGAATTTATGCTGGATTCAGAAATCTGTGCTCTCCTGACACACTCCAGCCAGTCCTTCTCAGCAGCAGATGATTGGAACCATTTTAAAGCATATTTAGAGTTTCACAGTTCATTTGAAGATATTGTTTTTTCCCTTTTTGTTCCAGAAGAACATAATCACATTCTGACTTAATAAAATTGTGGCTCCCCCTCCGACTGAAATCAGACAACATCCCCCTGCAAGTGGACACAAAATGGGCAGAGCTCTCTACTCCAGAGCAGTGAGTGTACAAACTGATACACTAATGGCTGTTTTCCAATGGCCATGAAATAATTAATCTGAACATTCCTCAAAGGCATTGTTTTCTCCACAGAGAAGTCCAAGGAGGCCATGCCTTGCCATGGAACATAATTATCAGATCCACTTGAGTACCATCAGCAGTCAAAGATACAATTTCCTGGCTCTGTAATAAAATTTAACGACATCTGGGATGACCATTTTGAAAAGTTTCCTTCAGACATTTCTCTAACTCTCTTCCTAGTCTTGACAATTCCTTTCAGACTGGCTTGGAGGGAGGTTTTTCTAGAGGGAATCCTCTGCCACTGGTGCAGTGGGAGAGCTGGCAACTCAGTGGCTTGAAAAGGCCTCAGTTCCACAAGAGCAAAGCTGCAGGCACTGAAACATAAGGTTGTGGATCACGTGAGTTTAGCACTGCAATCTGTGTGCTCATCTCCTTCCACCAGCTCTACCTGGGCAGGAATCCATGTCCTTCTGTAAGAACAGCTGTTTAATGCTAGAGAAGGATGCACAAATTAATTACAGCTTGTCCACACCACATCCCAACGTGCTGCAGGAGCATCAGCACGGGGGGAGTGTGGCTCTCCCTGCTTTGGACATGGTGACTCTGCTCCCTTAGCCATTCACACTGGCTTAGGAAAAGCTGCTCATGAGCAGGAAAAGAGCCTGGGAAAGCACAGTCCTTGGGGATGTCCTGATAGGAGACAGCTGTCCAGCATTCACCAGGCAGGGTCAGAAGTGGATTTTATGTTTTCCCCCTCAGCACAGTTCAAACACTGGTGGAAGCCCTGCCCAGAGCAGGAGGCACATTAACTCTGTTTGAGAAGTGCATTATGGAGTTTAAACTGGAGCAGAGTCTGTCAGCTGCTCAATTCATTGTCCTGCAAAAGGAGGATTTCATTTTCTGAAGAACAGAACATGGATCTGGCAGAAAACACCTGTGCTTTACCCAAAGAATTCCTATTTCTCATTCTGGAAGTCAGGCTGCCTTATCTGCCAGGAGCAGCCTGCTGTACCCCCTCGTTTCACCTGCTCAGGTAATTTCACAGCTCTCAGGGTTTGTGCCAGGTGTGGAGTGCACAGTGTCCCTGCAGGGCTGCTCCTCTCAGCCTGGCTCCTCTGAGTGATTCCCTCCAGGCAGGACAGCACCAGACACTTCACAGGATTTCTCTCTCCACTGCCTAGTGAAAGGCTCAGATGTCTCTTTATGCTTGAAGTCAAGAATTAGGGGAGAGAATCTGAGTCCTCCATGCTTACAGAGCTACAAACAGTGCCCACACACAGCTGCTGGTTCCTTCACCCCTGGGAGCTACAATAATTTGTACAGCCCTGCACGATCCACACAGTGACAGACTCACAAATGATCCACCTCTTGTCTGCTTCACTCAATGAAGTTTCTTACTGCTCTATGGGAAAATAAAAACCACACATCTGTAGCCAGTGCAGCATCAGCCTTTCCCATCCTTCCAGGCTCAGAGATTCCTGATTTGTTCCTTGATTTTGGGAGCATCCCTGGCACTGCTGGCTCTCAGCCTTCACCCCTGAGCTTCCACCTCAACAAACAACAAAGGAGGTCTCACCTGGGAACACTTTTGGTTTTGAGAAAACAAATTAGCTTCTTGATGAAAATCAACAAGTGTAAAGAAGAAAACTTTGAGAATATTTTCTTTTGTGAAAAAGCCCTAAAATTTAAAAATGGGATTTTTTTTTTTAAATCAGAACATTGATTTATTTGAGGTGAGTTTTTGAGAGTTTTCTGACCGATCTAAGAACTACTGGAGAATTTTTACTTCCTTCCTCTGCCTCTTCTTGGCTTGAGTTTTGTTCTTGACTTTAATTTGTCAGTCTGCTCACCTTGTGTGAGGTTCCACCTTGTTCTGACATGCCCCTATGTCTGATTATTTCTTTTCCTGCTCAGCTTTTACAAAGAACAACCTCTTTTTTATTCAGGTTCAGAACAAAATCCCTTTTTTGTTTCCATGATTGAATTTCTCAGTGAACTCTTGTGCAGTGTATTTATTTCCTGCAGACTTGGACAATATCATCTGTGTTTCAAAAGCTGAGCTGCTGCTGTCAGAACATCAATATTTCTCCAGAGTCCATCAGCTTTTAGGAAACACAGTCCCTCAAATGAAAGAATGTGTTAAGAATCTGTGAGAAGGTAATAAAAAAAAAAGGAGACTGACTGGAGGTAGTAACTATAATCAAGAGCAAGTATCCACACAGATGTAAAACTGCTGTGAAATCAGCATCAAACTATTGAATTTTTCATCTTTTCCCATCTCTCTTTCATCTGTTCTAAGAATTAGATTTAGAATGATTTATTTAAACTAGTGCTTCTAGGCTCTAATCTTGCCACAATACCTCCAAAACAGTTCTCAGCTCTGCCAAAGACAACAGGACAGTAATTTTCATTACACATCTAAAATAACTGAGGCAGAGGAAATCCCAGCAGGCAGTGACAGATGAGGAAAACAATTCCATATTCCCCAGGCCCATGCCTGTTCTGTGGTTGCACTCAGACTTGCTGCCTTCAGGCTGTTGGTTCTGACCAATTTAAATACCAATTTCCACACCTTTCCTACAAAGTGGCCTTTTTGCATGACAAGTAAATGGGGATTTTATTGGCAGGTTCACTGAAATTCAGCTGTGCAGCAAAACAAGTGTCAGGGACTGCAAGGAAATACAAATTCAGGAGAAGAAGGGAAAGGAAGAAATACAGCATCACCTCCACCCTTCTTAAGTGGAAAATGATAATGGCAGATGAGTTTATAATCCACTGGCAGCTGCAGGAGTTCAAGGGGAAAATCACAGAATATCTCTTAATGTGAAACTGAATGTTCCACTTCCAGGGGGTCTCCAATGTCATCTCACAGGTGGCTTGAAATGGGGCAAGGGGGATGGCATCAATGTTCCTCAGGAATAGAAAGTGACAGTATTATTGGTTTTCAATAGAAGTATTCTGTAAACAGACAAAGGTCTTCCACTTATTATTCCATAAAGGCAAGCAAATATCAAAATCACAGCACATTTCCTTGATAAAGGATTTCAACACTGGTCCCTTGTTCTTACACCTCAGCACCAAACTCAGGCCAGGCTGGGATTCCAAGGTAGTTTTAATTTTTGTCATTTTAAGCTGTTTGTAAACTATGAGAAAGAGTGGCTGATGGTTTTTAAGCAACAGACAGTAAAGGATGGAAGGAAAGTTAAAAAAGACTTCTCTCTTTGCTTCCAAACCGTTGTCTTCATAATTAGCCTTTAGAAGTCATTAAGACATGATTGAAATTCAAACCTCCCAATCTGTTTCCTTGGAACCTGTTCCATTATGAGAAATGGGAAAAGCACCAATTTCCCAGGAAGATAAACCAGGTACAGCAAGAGAGGTAAAAGAGAGAGGTAAAATTGTGTTGAAGGACTCATCTACAAGAACTATCTAAGTGAAGGGAAGCCTCTTCCATTTTCTGCCATTTCCCTAATGTGAGACACAGAAATGCTCACCCTGAGCTGCAGAGAGAAATCAGGTCAGCCCTGCTGGACTGTTCAAATAAAAGGAATATTTGCTATTTGCCTCCATTAAGGAAATTTTTCTCCCTTAAAATTGGCTGTGTTAACCATTCATTCTTTACCTTCCCTCTAAAAATTGGCAGATTTTCAAATGATAACACATTTATTTCTTCTTTTGCACTTCAATTTCCAGCTGTTGACTGCTGGGAGGTGGGAGGAAGGCCAGGTCTGGGCCAGGTCCTTTGTGTCCTGCAGCTGCTGGGGATTCAGGGCACATTGCTCCTGCTAAATGGACAGAGGAGCACAGCAGAAGATGCCTTTTGCAGAAAACACAGCTGAGGAAAAACGTGGCTCTCTGGCATTTTGACACATCGTTTTAGCAGAGAACTGACAAAGGTGGGAAAAGTGCTGCACTTAGAGGCCACCATAAACCTGACACAAAATTCCAGCTGCACAATCACCAAGCAGAAAAGAGCAAGCTCTCCTCACCTTCCACTTCTGAGCACTTTGGCTTTTTTCCTTCTTTTCCCCCACCTTGCAATATTTAGGCACATCCTCCCCCCGGTGATATTTCCCCCCCCTTGGTGCTGAAATGCACTCACAGATGTGGGGCAGAAATTCTCACAGTTTGTTTTCAAAGTGCTCCTCCAAAAAGGGAGGCCCTTACCTAAATCAAATTAAATCCAGTGATTAAAGCATCTCATTTAAACTACTGCATTTTCAATTTTTCCAGGCAACAAAAATGACCTGGCAATGGATAAACCGAACCTTGAAACAAAAAAATCATGTTTCTGTGTATCTTTGTTCCTTTGTTACAATGCAAGAATTTTCCAAAAGCCCAAAAATTACTGCCAGAAGGCTCCTCTAACAAAAAGCAAAACAAGGTAATCAAACATTTCCCTCTGCATTCTCTTGTGTTATTGCAATTTTGTTTTCATGGTCAAAGTGGTCAACCAGGGCCAAGTTCTGAGTCACAGCAGCTACATCAAACCTTCCGATTTGTTTTTTTTTATAAAATCACACTGACATCCAGCTACCTGCCCACCAGTTACTCCCCCAAATGTGGCTCTTCAGGGCCGTTTTTGTTCCTCTCTGCTAATGAAGGCAGTTGTGCAAGTTGTTGTTGATTTAGTTTGGGATTTTTCTCCCAGCAGCGTTGCAATTAATTCTGGTACACAGATCCAATGCAATCTGACAAAAGCTATTATGGAGAACAACCTGGAATAAAACTGCAGCTGCACTTCTTCCTAAAGACCAATTGTGACAGGGGTGGAGGAGAAGATGAGGGTTCCTGGCCAGGCAATGCTGGGCTGAGGAACAGGGACAGCATCTCTGAGGCAGCCAGGGCTGGCAGCAGCTCCCTCCTCTGCAGCACCATTCCTGCTTTGCTTTGCTGTTTCTCCTTTGGTTTTGTTTGGTTTTTCTCCTCTCTTGGACAAGAATCTCAAACCCAGAGTTTCAATCTAAAAAGCCTCACTCCAGCATGCACTGCAGTTCAGTCCAGAGGGGAATAAAGATATTATCTAGGAAAATCAAGGCAGAGGAAAATACTTCAGACTCTATTAAGGATAGCTGTGTGTAGCTGCTGTAGTCTGTATTTCACCAACTTTTGTGATAGCTCTTCTCACTTATTCTGCATGGTCTCTTGGGGTAAACAAAGCCAGAAACTCTGCACTTGACTGAAAAAACATTGACATGAAAGGTGGACTGGGATATGATATATAAAGATTTTGCTATTTTTACATGTGCAGTGATATTTAGAAAGGTTGGGAATGATGTTTAGATCTTATTTATTTCTGGCCAAATGGATTGCCAGAGGATTTCTCTGACAGTGGCTCTCTGCAATTCCATGGCAGTGAACGTGCAAAAAATGTGTGAGATTTCATTCACAAAATTCTGCACAATGAATTCAGCTGAGGTGGGAGCTGTAGCCTTTGTGTGTGTGATTTTCAGAGCACAGCAGCCCTGAGAACACTCCTCTGTCCAGGGCAGATTGTTTGAGCAGTACAACAACCACACCTGGGTTAATTGGACATCGTGTCCTCCCCTCTGCAGCACCACGGGGAGGGGACAATGTGTGACTTCAGCTGCTCCAAGGGGAGCCCCCACTTATCCCTCCAAGAGCCAGTGTCACTTGAAATTTAGTTTTCCACACAGAGTGCTCTGACAGGCGCTTCACCCATGACTAAAACTTTCTATTCAATATTTTGCCCACGTGCCCACAAGGAACAGTACAAACACGATTATACACTGCAAAAAAAAACCCCCACAATGATTAATTGAGTAGATTAACCTCTGAAACACTTGGACAGCTGTTTCAACATGCTGTCTTTGAGGGCAATATGCTGAAACAGCTGTTCTTACACACAAGGTAAAACTGTCCGCTTTGTTTTGCAGTGTGAACACTCAAGGCCTGTTTCGTGTCTTAGTGACTTTAACACACACCTGGAGCCTTGCCAAGGTTCTGTACAACTTCCCTTTTTTCCACCTTATTAGCAGCTTCACCAATGTCAGCTCATTTGCTCAAAACCAGGATCAGGTGGGTTTCTGTCATCTTTACACATGCTCAGGCTGCTCCTCACAGTCATGAATGAATTGGATTATTTTTCTGTGTGGTTTTACAACAGCACAAGTGCTCCTGAAGTGGGAAAGCATGTCCTGGTTCATGGAGCTTTCTCTCCTTGTTTCCAAGGCAACTCAATACACAGACACATGCCAACACGTGCGTGCTATTAATATTCCTTCTGGGAGGGGGGAATATCTTCATTTATCAATGAAACCCTCAACAGCTTCTGTAGGAGTGAAAGACTCAGACAAACTCCTCACAGAGGAATTCACAGCAGGAAAGCATTCAGCAAAGTCTTCTCTTTGATTGTAGGCTTAGACCACGTGTTTTGGGAAGTTTTTGCCTCGAGATTTCCTCCAGCCACATAAGCACAGAACCCTGAGCCCACCTTGCCATGCCTTGTGCTACAATCAAGGTCTTCCAAAGAGAATAACTCACCTGGGAGCTTGGTTGGCACATTCCCGTGCCTGGGCTCCCTGCCATGAATAAGAAGCTGTCAGAAATGGTGGCACTTTGTGCTCAGGAGAGGCTCTGCAGCCTGGCCAGGCTGAGCTGCACCTGACACTGGGCACTGGAGCACGGCTGAGCCTGTTCCACGCTTCCAAATGAAACTCACTGCAGGACAAGTGAGGTCTGGGCACAGAAATGATTTGTCACGCTCAGCACTCCGTGCTAAATCACGTTTATACCCTCTAATTCCCAACTGTAATCCTCTTTGGGATTCTCCTAATTGTTCTGGTTCAAGAGCAGGGGGTCAGGTACAGCTGAGTGAGAGCTGCAGAGCTATGTGTGCCTGGTCCTGCTGCTGACCCGAGGAGGGACGTGAGACAAAGCAGAGAGGCAGCAGGGGATGGCAGGAGCTGCCTTCAGAGGAAGCACTCTGAGCCCTGATGGCTCATTGCTGCTGCCATCGATCTGATTGCTCCCCTGGCACATGAAAGGCCTGATGATTGCTGACACTGCCTGGGAGGTTGGGCTTGTCACTCCCACCTCTGGGGTTTCAGAGCACATCAGCCTTTGAAGCAGAGCTGGCTCTTGCCTATGTAAATACCCTGTTAATAATAACAGAATCTGGTCTATCCTTAGGGGTCAGTGCCTTGCCCAAAACAAAACCCACTTGCACAGCACACTCAGGGTATGTGCAATATCACCAAGGGCAGTGCAAGCTCAGGGCGAGGCAAAGGTCTCCTTATACCAGATCTGGGTTTGAAGGGACATAAATGTGATTTACCTCCAAGCTGAACAGCCAGCAATTGTGCTGAAATGGGACGCTGCTTATACTGAATTCAGTTCAGTTTGAGGGTTGATTTAGAAACAGCTGGCTGGGATTTATGGTGTAGGGAATGCAGTAGAATTCCATTAACATCAGCAGAGCACCTTGGCATTTCACTGGGGAGCCTGGCCCTCTTTTCCATGTGTGAATACAGGATGTTCCTCCTCCTCCTCTGCATAAGTGTTTGAAGCTGTGCTTTACACAGCTCTGCTCTGGAAAAAGATTTGGGTTTTATGTCATCTCTTGTTTGTAAATAAATTCTTAAAAAGAGGAAAATCTTCAGTGGATGCTATGAGAAATCCCTGACCTCAATGGGAACTCCACCATCCTTATTAAGAAAACAGTTTATGAACCCAATTCCCTTAATTCATGCACTCCCTAACTTTTCACCACTGCTCCTATTAACTTGCACAACCGTGTAGCCTTAATGATTTTAGGTTACATTTATACTACATGCTTCTATTTCTAAATGGTTTATAAGGGAGACTAATCAATATTTAATAGGCATTTGAAGTGTGCAGCAGACACGAGCAGCATGTGTTAGAGAAGGTCAAAGGCACATCAATAGCAGGGTTAGAAACACCTCTGAGCCCTGACTGCCAAATATCCCCCTGGGCCAACAGGATCCTCTAACAATATTAGGAGCAATTATCCAATTAGTAACGCTTTCATTAATAACTGAGTCTTTGTAAACTATTTTAAATGTAATGCGATTACACAAGGAGGGATTCCTGTGTGTGAGGTGACCTATTCCATGACAAGCATTAGGGAGAAATCCGCGGGTTAGGGTTTAAATGCCACCCTTCTCCCACTAATACTGAAACATTTCCAATGCAAACACCATTACAGTGTTATTTTGGGATCTGGGCATTTTATCATACACCCTTGGGTTAAACTCTGCTTGAAGACACATAAATTCAATTCTCATGGGAGCCTAGAGCTGCTTGCTGTGCATATCTGTGAGTGAAGGAGGCCACAACTTAACCTTTTTATTTACAGAACCATTAATTAAATTACTGCAATTAAATATCAAATCTCATTGCATTAAGATAACATTAAGCCCACAGGAAGTCAGAATCAGGACTTGCATGGGGGTTAATGGGAGCTGTACATGGATGGTTTGGAATGCACTCTCTATAACCACACCCCAAAGGATGCAGCTGGCAGACACAAACCAACACTTTATGCAAATACCCTTTCACAATGTCCTGCTTTTTACACCGTTTCCAATTGTTTGTGTGGGTTTCCTGCTATTTTCCTCTCCAGACAAGTCACCTGAAGTGAGATGGAAGAGCTGTGTAAGTGACAGCTCCTGATCAGCTCAGAACCATAAAATCCCCAACTCACAATTAGTCCTCAGGGCACAAACTTCAATAACAAATCCCCCTGAAATTATGATTCTTCCACTTCCTTTTCAATCTCTTTTCTAATTAACTGAAACAGTAATAGAGATTTCTGAAAAAAAAAAAAAAAAACAATAAAAAAATTGGAAATCAAGGTAATCTAAATCCCTGTTTTCTTCATTGTCACACTCACAGAATTGAGCACCAGCTCCACCCAGCAAATCCCAGCAGCCACATTCCCCAGGCAGGGGGGACATCCCTCACTGCAGAGATCCTGGATTACCTGGGACATGCAGGGAATCCCCCAGAAATGTTGATTTTTTTGCCACAGCAATGAAGTGGGAGGACTCAGGTGTGCTCCCTGCAGCAAACAGACACCAAGTACAAGCACTGCCCTCCTCAAGGACCCAAACCTGCTGGTGGAAAATCAGCACTGAAATAGAAAATGTTCCTGCAGCAGGCCCCTTGTAAATTCTTGCTGTGTTCTGCACTTAATGGTTTTCTTGAGGGTTTTACAGCAGAATTAAAATAATAATAATAATAAAAAAAATGATGTTTGCTTATGCACTGATCAAACTAGCACAGAACTCTGTGTGCCTGTATTTTCAACTGGAGGGAAAACATTGAGAAGATTCAATATTTATGTAATGTTTTATGGAAGTTCAATAGCAAAATCCAATATAATTTCCCAATTAAAATCACCTGCTAGCTGACTTACATCCATTACTATTATCTCAAGCCACTGTATACTGAACCTATTCACACAATAGTGTTATGTGAACATGCATAGGTTAAAAATTAGTAATTACTGTCTAGACAATTCACTGTTAGCTATAGTTGAGTGAATATAATGAATAATTTATTTGATTAATTTTGCATTCCTTTTTCTCTTTGTCAATTGATCATGACCATGGAAAACTTGAAAATGTACTCATTTATCAGAGTTATTTTCTGTGAATAATTCTTAGCCTGAACATTTTTCCACAAACCAAACTATTCTTACTTGTGGGCTGAAATTCACATTATGGGACAGAAACTATGGAGACCACTGGGATTGCTGTTCCTTTTTGCTTAGGCAGATCATCATGGAAATAGCAGCAGTGCTGAAGTGCTTTTACAAAATGAGAACACAAACAGTTTGATGCTCATTTTGCTGTATAAGTTACATAATTAAGAAAATTTATGCAAGTGATAAGCAATAGATAATCCTTAATTTTAAACTACAGGTGAAGTGGGAAGTCCATCATCTTTACTTTGAGTTTAAAAGCCCAAAGGGGGGAAATATGAGAAATATCAGGACAGGAGCTCACTGTCACGGGGCCACTTCTGCTTTTAACAGATTTGCTGGGCCCTAGAAACCAGCTAATGTCACAGGGTAAATGTTTGTGATTTTATGGGCAGAGCTGGATTTGAGCTGGCAATTGGAGGCAAGAGACTCAACAACCACCACAGCTCTCTGCTCTGACATGGGATTTAACAGCATTTTTCCCTTTGAAATTTGCTCTCATTAGGTGCACCTCGAAATGGAGGCTGAAACAATGAGGGGCTTTGACTCTGCAGCAGATCAAATGCATTTTGACATCCATACACTCAGGAATAAATGACACACTAATGAGATACAGAGATCAAATGCTCTCTTTGCCACTTAAATCTCCAGCAATATGAAGCACATCAGGGTTGTTAACCCATGCCTGGCACTCCAGGATGCTGCAGGGTCCAAATGGCCCCACATTTTCTTTCTATCAAACTTAATTCTCCTGGCTCCTCCTCTTCTGCAAGGCCACCATCATAGGAATTATCTTGCTCCTGACCACAAGGAAACAGGAGGAGGAGGAAGGGTATGTGAAGGAATGGGGATGAATGAAGTTTGATTTTGGGGTTGTGCTTTCTACCATTTTCCTTCCACTCTTTACAACAGCCTTGCAAGGACACAGCACAGGCAGCAACAGCAAACACTGGCTGTGATCAGTGTGGAAATCAGGGCAAGGAATTGAGGAGAGAAGGAATTGAGGAGAACAGGAATGAGGAGAGCAGGAAAGGAGGAGAGCAGGGATTGAATAAAACAGGAATTAAGAGAGCAGGAATGGAGAACAGGAATTAGGAGAGCAGGAATTGAGGAGAGCAGGAATTTAGGAGAGCAGGAATTTAGGAGAGCAGGAATTGAGGAGAGCAGGAATTAGGAGAGCAGAAATTAGGAGAGCAGGAATTAGGAGAGCAGGAATTAGGAGAGCAGGAATTTAGGAGAGCAGGAATTTAGGAGAGCAGGAATTAGGAGAACAGGAATTAAGAGAGCAGGTCTGGGTTCTCTCCCAGGCACCAGCCCTGCTCTCATGGCACTGAGGTTTTGGGCACTGATATTCCCAGCTGTGGAAAGCAGCTGGAATCCTGGGACTTGTTGCCACTCCAAATCATTTACCAGCCCAGAATTCCAAGATCCCAGAGATGATGCAAAACTCTGTCAGCTTCTCCCTGTGCTCGTTGCCACATTTGTGTGATGCCAACATTGCACCCCCTGGAACTCTCTGCATCTGTCCTTGCCCTGCAGCCACAGCAGTGACTGTGTCTATCCCTCTGGAACAGCTGGAATTTCCAGTGCCTGCTCTCCCTGCTCTCTCCCACCCCACGAGTGAATTCTCTCTTCTGCCTCTGGTGGATTCTGAAAGAGCTCACCAAAAAGTGCCAACCAGCACTAAATGCAGCTTGGCCTCCCAGCCACACAGGAGGCAGAGCTGGGAACTGCTAATTCCCAAACTTCAGATCTGAGCAAGGCAGAATATTCCAAAGCTGTCCCAAAGCTCTGGGTTGGACTCTCCTGATCATATTAATAAAGCTGCAGCTTAGCATTTTCAGTAAAGCTGAGGCAGCTTTGCAAGAAATTTCTTTGCACACACAGTAGCTGCTTATAGGCTGCATTACAACTTCTAAAGCTCTCAGATTGCTGCTCTGCTCCATCTTTATGCTGCTATTTAAATTTAATTAAAAATACAGAAATTACATGAAAAATAATTCCTAAGCCTGACTATATTGGGACCATGTAAATCAGAAATAACTGCATTGAGGTCAGGGACAGCTTTGAACAGGAGTTGTACAGAACACAAATGACTGTTTAAAAAGGAAAACTTTCATGGCAGCATGTACATAAGAAATATTGTATTAAATATACATATATACACAATACAAAGTTAATTTATGTAGAAAGGACTCATCTTGCTGTACATCTAATAAATGCAGGCTGACTACCAAATCTTCCTAATAATGCTTCCTCCCCAGCTAGCAGAACAGCTCAAAAACAAACATCATTTTGTTTATGTGTGTCCATTATATTCATGTGCTGATTTAATTAACAGTAATTTCAATATCTAGGAGATTTCTTCTCTGTTTTACAAATGCTGCCCTTTTGATGAGGGCTTTGGTTGGAATTACTGGCCAATCAGCTGTGGACCAAGGCTAGAATGCTAATTGGCAATGAAACACTGGAAAAACTTAGAGATGAGCCAAATTATTGGGTAATTGTTAAGGAACACGGAGAGTTTTTTAGGCAGGCAAAGTAAAAGCTGGGGGGGGTCCTGGTGATGCTGTGCCCTGCTGCCAGCCCTGCTCCCACCCCTCCTGATCCCCTGCCAAGGAATCCCTCCCTCAGCCTGAGCTCCCATCACAGAATCTGTCACAAAAGGAAGCAAACCTAATGGAGCAGAGGGATCCCCAGCTCAGCATTTCCCTCTGCACGTTTATTATTGGAAACACTCCCTTCTAAGGAGAATTTAGTGCCTGTGCATCCCTGGAGAGGGTTTTCTAAGAATAGGAACTGTCCACATGGATCAAAGAGACCTGAGATCATTCTGCAGGAATGGCTGGATGTCCTCCTACCCTTGATACCTGGTCAGCATTTTACCTTTTCCAAACCCAGCTTCATTTAGAAACCCCTGACCAAAGCTGCTCCAGATGCTCCTCAGTCAATTCCAAATCACAGCTTCTTTTCCAAAACAGGACAAAGAGGAACAGCAGAGCCAGGCTTAGGACACCCTGGCCACACTTAGGCCACCTCAGGACACAAATTTAGAACATCATTTGTGAGACCAGCCCAGGGTTCCCATGGCACAGCCAATCCTGCCCCTTTCCTGTGCTGGGGAATGCTCTGAGGACAAACATGGCACAGGAAAATCCAGTTTGCAGTGCTGGAAATGCCTTCACTGCACAGGCTCATCCCTCACATTCATCCCAACTGCAAACAACTGACAATATGTGGGCAAATCACTGTAATTTGGGGAGATTCAGAGTGGCTTCCAAGAGGTGGATTAGTGGGAAATGCTGCCTGGAGGACTCGATCCTGAAGGATCTGGAGCATTTGGCATCAGCCCCCTCTGCATGTTCATTAATATTTTGGACTCTGTAATGAGTATCAGCAAGTGTATCGAGTTTCATGAAAGCAAATTATTGGTTCACAGTGGAATAACATGGTGCTTTACTCAAGCAGGCATAAAACATGAGGATGAAAACCTCATATAATCTCCAGCTATTGTCATTCAATGTTTATCATCCAACACAGCAGAATACAATTCTTATCTTTGATGGATGTGGCACACAATAGCTGTTTTCTTGAGTGCATCATAAATATTAATAGTATTCACAGAGCTTCTTAAAATTTGTCATGTCACATTGCTTTCATGGAAACATTCAAAATGCCATTATTTTTGTCCCACCAATAGCAAATTTTCCTTTAGTTTCTTTCTTTTCCACTCTCGAAATTAAATGGTAGAGGATGTTTAACTGAGCAGAGGAAAAAAAGGGATAATGGTTCACATTGAGCCATTCCAAAACCTACTTCAGATGCCCAGAATTAGACTGAAAGAGGAAAAAAAATGTGATACCCTTTGGAAAACACAGTCCAGTTAAAAATGAAACACTTGATGAAATTGAAGAAAAAATGAAACTCTTGATGAAATTGAAGAGATTTGTCTGGAATTTCATTTTTGGAAGAATGCTGAGGAATAATGCTGACATCACCAAAATGTTCCTAGCCTACCATATTCAGAATGGGACATTTTTACTTCAGAAAAAAAAAAAAAAAAAAAAAGGCACTTTTTTCTCCCAAAATAGAATATTTGTACAATTAAACAGCTTTGATCTCTAAAATGGCTTTTCAGGGTGGCAGATCACAATGCCAGCTGAAATCCCCTGGATTTCAGACCAAGCCCATGTGGACATTCCTCACATCTGCTCCCCACACATTCCTCTCCCAGCGTGTTTCAGAGTCAAAGCCTTAACAAAACCTTCAGTGCTTTCTGTTTTGGTTGATGTGTTCCAAGAAATATTTTAAAATTTCATCTTTCTCCATAAAACTCACCCTGTGGTTTTCAGAGCAGCCTGACAAACCAAAACCATTTAATTCTCTATGACAATTAATTTGGAGATGGTGACAATTGCACGAGATCCTATCTCTGCTACAGAGACATAAAACACTCGCTGTGGGCACGGGAAATAAAGTAATACAAAAGGAGAATCTCTTTCTTCCTATTCTGTACTCTCTCCACAGTAGTTAGTTTGCTCTGAGTATAAAATCAATCCTTCCAGTGTGGGATTTTAGGAAAGCTCAAGGCTTCAATGCTGCTGCCATTAATCAGTGTTAAAATTCACACTGAACTGGGAGCCACAGATTCCAGTTTTATTTTAAAACAATGTTGATAATCCCTAATATTTCTGGGATGGAGATCTACTCTAGATTGAATTTACATTTAATTTTTTTTTTCTATGAAACTCTGACTGTTGGGAAGGACAAAATCCCACTCTGGGCAGGTTCCTTTGCATGCAAAGTACAACAGAAAGGCACTGTTAAAAAGGAGCTGCAAAGCCAAAGGTCAAAGTGATTTCAAGTAAGAAATATGCATTAAGTGCAATGGATAAACACATAAGGGACAATTTTGCACATAAATGCATTTAACCAGCTTCTGAAAGATATGTAAATCAGCTGGGTTTGCTAGAAATGACTCATCCTATCCTGGTTTTTTTTATACTTCAGAATTAAGTGGGTTTGGTTTTCATACCCAACCCCAGAGCAAGCAAAGAAGAAGCTGTAAAGCCTGACATTTCCCCTTTTAGTTTGAGGTGCATGTAAGCTGCTTTTTAAGTCTGGGTCAAGTCTAAGTCAAATTCTAAGTCCTAAGTCTGGGTCAGCTTCCACCTTGGACTGAGTGTGCTCCTTTAATTGGTGTCTGAATATAAATTCCATGAGAAAACCATGATTTCTGTACGAAAAAGAAATTCTTTAAAGTTTATTTCTCAAACAAATCAGCCAAGTGTTGCTGTCTGCAATCCCATTCCAGCCTGATGGGCACCTTTAAGGACAATTTTTCTGGGTGTTCTTGTCTGGCAACAACCAGAAATGCAATTTTCCAACCTCCCATTTAAAGGAAACCTCAGCAGAGCAAGCCCAGCCATCTCTCTAAGTGATTCACAATAGTCAGGAAACCATCATTCCACCAACACCTCCCATTTTTAGGGGAGGAAACAAAATTCCTCAAGACATAATTCAAAGACTTGTGGGAACTAGAGAAATGTCTGAGGCTGAGGGGCACAGAGTCCTGGGGAAATACTGATTGTGTTGGAATGCTGACAGTCTGGGACTCACAGCTCCATTCCTGGAGAGGATCTGCAGCACAGACATCTGAGAGAGCAGGGCTGCCACTCACAGACCAAGCCTTCATTTCCCCAGAGAAGAAGACAATGCCAGGTATTTTTCTGTGATTAAATCTATTGTTCCTCAAGCCTTCAGCCTCAGCTGGAGCCTTCCTATAAAAACCAGTTAAGATACATTTCTTCAATGTCTTATTCTTTACCTAAGTTCTTGGTTGCCTAGAAACTCTCTAAAATACCTGGATTTTATTTTTTTTCTCTTTTTCTTTATATTTTTGCCAACTGTTAGTTAGATAACAGATTAATGACATCACAGTTGTTTGTGACAGAAACCTGGATGACAGACTCAAAGCTGGGGAAGTGTTTGTTTCTTGCACCCCAGGAGTGTCAGACTCCACTGACCTTGTTACCAGCAACTTTCCACAGCTATGGAAATTGCAGATTATGTCTGCTGAGATCAAGGGCAGTAACTGAGAATTACAGAGTTATATCATCACTGGACACAACAGATTTTTCTGTGCTCTCAGTTTCTGTAATTAGCAGGGCATCCACTTCCACTTTGCAAGATTATTATATCACATTTTTACATTAAGACAAATCAAGCTGTCTAGTTTAGATCCAACTTTAGAATGTTCTGCTGGACCTTCTGTCTGCCTAAAACACACCTTCTGCTTCATCAGACATCAACCAGATTCACAGCTCCCATCCTTTTTCAATGGCATAAACCTTATTTTAAAATAATCACCTGCTGTGTTTACAGTCAGCAATGGGAACAGCAGAAGACAGAAGATATATCAGATTTTTCCCCCTGATTTTCAGCAGCACAACAAACAGAGGAACCAAAAAGAGCCCTGGCTGTGCTTTCCTCACCTTGATCTGTATTCTGGGAATGGATCACCTTTACTTTGGGGGGATTTGAATTCCACGTGCTCATCTGGACAGATGTTGGAATAATCAATTAGCAGAGATGTTTATCAGCAACAAGAAGAGGAGAGGGGCTGATTTTGCACCTGACAGTGACCCTGTTAAACAAACAGATCCTCAGGGGTGCCCCAAGGAGGATGGTGCAGCCAGAAACCTGCATGGATCTCCAAACTTCCATCCTCAGCAGCTCTCACAGCTCAAATCTCTCAGCAACTTTTTATCTCAAGAGGTTATTGGGGAAAAAAAAACAAAAACCAAACTTATTCAAGTTTTATAAAAGACTTAGATAAAATTAAATATTCCTTCCACTCTCCTCCAAAGAAACATCCAGGAGTCAAATATTCCAGCTTTTAGTAATCCTCCCTACCCTGCTTTTTTAGCTGAATTTAATCAGCCTAAACTAAACAAGAGTTGAGGTGACAAAACAGCATTTACATTCTTCAAAGCCACTCATCCCTGCTGTCACTTGTTCTTAAAGGTATAAACTCTACCTCTTTTCTAACCAAAATAGTTTTTAGAGATAATAAGCAAGAGCTCTGTAAGATTAAGTGTTTAAAGTACCTTTAAGAATATAAAAAGGGACTTAGAAGTCATTCAGAAACAGGTAAAACTAAATAAGAGTGACTTCATTTCCATTTAATTTTCTATTCTCATCAAGCTCATTTTATTCGGGTCTGATTAATTAATGTCTGCAAAGAGTTCCAAAAATATAAAACACTACATAAATACTAAATAATAATAGAGTACTTTAGGAAAAGCTCATTTGTTAATTTGCATGGAGTTTTAGGAATTAGCATTTATTTATTTCCCCTGTGCAAGCAGGCCCATCCAATCCCTTTTTAGTTTTTTTAGTAGGAAATACTTTGGCAGCTACAGGACAATGGATCTTTATGTATTTTTATGTATTTTATGTGTTCCAGGTCACAGAAAATTGCTGAGACTGGATGTTTCAGTTGCTGGGAGCTCAAGGAGCTGGGGAGAACTGTGAGTGGTGCAGAAAGCAGCTTCTCCCTCAATATGAAACTCTGGTTTAGTTTCTCTCATTATTGCAAAAGCTTTATTTATTTACAGGTCATAAATCCACCACAAACAAACCTTTTTCCTTTACTCCACAGTTTGCAATGATGAAGTGTCAGAGAATAGATCAGCTCTGAATTCAGGTTCAGACTCAGATTTAGTCCAAGAACATTTAGAGAGCTGAAGTGGCCAAGAGCTGCCACATCTGCAAAGAGATGAAGAAAAACCAGAGCAGCAAAGCTCTGGTTTTGCACTGGATTTTCCTTTCTATTCATGGTGCTCTGCTCCTGAAACCACAATGCCATGTGCACCACATTCTGTCATTTTTATATTTGATTCACCACTACTGCTTGATAATACTCCATCCACACAAGCAGAGTTTTGTTTCATCTCCTAAGTGCTTTAAAAAAAAAAAAAAGAAGAAAGAAAAAAAAAAGAAAAAAAGAGCACAGGCATGGCAATGCCATTCTCACAGGGCTCCAGAGGAGCCATTTCCATGTACCAGGCCAATAACCCACAAACAGGAAAGGATTTTCACAAAAGACCCAAACGGTTTCCAAGGAGCCATTACGGAACGTCAGGTAAATAAAATATTATTGAAATGTATTTTTTGCATTTAAATCACTTGCAGCAGGTGCATAGGAAGCAGCTTATAATAAAAAGGCTCCCATTCCCTGGAATACTAATGAGGATCAATGGAAATATTCAGGAAAAGGGAGCAGCAGCAGGTTCTTACCATGACAAGAGGAATGATTCCATAAAATTATTGAGGAAAAGAGAGCAGGATCAGGTTCTTACCATGGCAAGGGGAACAATTCCCATAAAATCATTCAGGAAAAGGAAGCAGGTTCTTACCATGGCAAAAGGAATGATTCTATAAAAACACTCAGGAAAAGGGAGTAGCAGGATCTTAGTATGGCATGGGGAATGATTCCATAAAATCACTGAGGAAAAGGGAGCAGGATCAGGTTCTTACCATGGCAAAACGAATTATTTCATAAAATTGTTTAAGAAAAATGGAGCAGAGCAGGTTCTAACCATGGCAAAAGGAATGATTCCATAAAATTATTGAGGAAAAGGAAGCAGGTTCTTACCATGGCCAGGGAAGCAATTCCCATAAAATCATTAAGGAAAATGGAGCAGGAACAGGTTCTTACCATGGCAAGAGGAACAATTCCCAGAAAAACACTCAGGAAAAGGGATCAGGGTCAGGTCCTTACCATGGCCAGGGGAACAATTCCATAAAAACACTCAGGAAAAGGGATCAGGATCAGGTTCTTATCATGGCCAGAGGAACAATTCCCATAAAATCACTGGGGAAATGGGATCAGGATCAGGTCCTTACCATGGCCAGGGGAACAATTCCCATAAAATCATTAAGGAAATGGGATCAGGATCAGGTCCTTACAATGGCCAGGGGAACAATTCCATAAAAACACTCAGGAAAAGGGATCAGGATCAGGTTCTTACCACGGCCAGAGGAACAATTCCATAAAAACACTCAGGAAAAGGGATCAGGATCAGGTCCTTACCACGGCCAGAGGAACAATTCCATAAAAACACTCAGGAAAAGGGATCAGGGTCAGGTCCTTACCATGGCCAGGGGAACAATCCCCACGAACATGGTCCTGCTGACGAAGATCTCAGACACCAGCAGCTCGCTGACCGAGTCATCCCGGGGATATTCCACCTGCCAGGTGATCTGCTGGGCCCCTGCCAGGCTGCTGCCATTGTCAATCTCAAAATCCATCTGCAGGATCTCGTAGGAGGTCATGTTTGCTCTGGAAAACAAGGCAGAATTCCCCACAGCGTCACTGGGGTGTTGAGAACAAAGTGGGTTTTCATTTCTCTTTCCTGCTCAGCAGAATTTGAATTTATTTTGCCATTAAATTCAACGTGTAGACTTGAGACACTGACAGAAACCTAAATGAAACTGCACATGGGCAGCTGAAGAAATTTCTAGGTTAGGTGAAGCTGTTTCTTTTAGCTCCCTGAAATGGAGGCATTTTCCCCATTAGACTCAGGCATTCATTCTCCATAATCACAATGAACTTACAGTACAAGCCACAAACCCTTGGAAAAGCGCTGCACAGATGTTGCTAAATTATTTAATATAACATTATTATAATTTTGATGCTGCAAAACAACAGAATACTTGGCCATTCCTCATGTTCTACCAGAAATGAGCTCTTGTGGAGGGAAAAAAAGTCCTTCAAACCCAAACTGGTCTTTATCTCAGTGAAAAAATGGGTTTGCAGAAATTATACATGACAATAAATGAGGGGTAGATTATCCCTATTTTCAATTCATGACAACATTCTCCTCGTCAGTGGTGCAGACTTGTAATTATATGGCAATCATATATTTCTCATCTGGAAATAAAAGTTTAAAAGTAAAGAAATGGATGTAAATGCACAGCATTCAGAACTGAATTTAAGAATTACTTCTGCTTCCTTTCTCAACAACAACTCTTATCACTTTCCTCAAGTCCAAGGCTATGTAAATATTAATAATTAATCCTCAGGTTAGAAAAACAAATCTTGTTTTCATGTTACAGAGAAGCAAACAGACACCAAGATTTAACCAACTGCACTTGGTGTATCCACAGCAGGGATCTGTTTAGAAAACAGACTTTTGCTCATCCCAGCTTCCCCAAAAATTTAGTTGTTTAACAGATTATACAAAGTTTACACACAAATATTTACAAGTTCCTGCCCCAGAGTCCCAGACAGACCTGGTGGAGGTCACAGGCATGGGTGGGGATGGAGAGGCTCTGACTGCAGAGCCAGCTGCTCCTTTGCTGGAGAAACACCTGATTTTATCAATGCTGCAGTTTTGGGGTCAAATCTGAATTTGCTGTCATGGTACATTCATTATCTGTGTGTCCTTCCCCAAAGCAGCATTCCAAGAGCTTTTAGCTGCTGCTGCAGACAACAGAGACTCAAAACATCCTTTTCCTCTTCCCAAATGCACAGAGGCAGAATCTGGGTTTGCCATATGTTTCTGGAGGAGAATTGTAAAGGGGAAAAGAAATCTGAGCAGGAATTATTGATTTTCGTGTTTTCTTTCTGACAACAAACAACCTAAACATATGCTTCAATGCCTGGAGGATAAATATTTTCCATGCTGACAGAAGATAATATCCACCTCCAGGCAAAACTAGAAGCTATTAAGACATCTTTTGTGTGGCCAACCAGGCAACCAGCAAAAACCTTTTAAGATAAATTTTATTACATAATAATAGGGATGTAATTAAACCATTTCTGTTAAAAACATAAACTCAACTTCATAGCTTTTTGTGTATCACCTCCAGAAGTTTGTTTTATCTAAATTGCATAAAATTAATTTGCTCACAACACAGAACTAAAATTTAGATATGAGCTTTACACTGACTATGGATTTAGATATTGGGCCTGTCAAGGTATGTTCAGGTCTGCAATTTCACTTCAGTCTGTTCAGGCCAATAGTTGGCACTCACAAAAACACCCAGGAGTGATTTCAAATTGAGAACAAAACCTCCAGTGGAGGATTTGGGTGCAGAAACAGCAATTAAATAATAGGCCAGGTTAGTCTGCAGTGACAAATCCATTCCATGGGTCCCACTGGCTGGCACTTCAGTCCACCACACCTTCAATTATTCCTTTCCTGTTTTCCTTTTTACACATCCAGAGAGAAACCACAGCAGTGGGTTTCCATCTCACACATAAACCTTGCTCAGGTGCAGCTGCATTACCAGTGAATTAAAACAAAGCTCTCCATCCTGCCTCCAAAGAGAATCCTTATCACCACTTGGAAAAACAACACCAAAGGTTTGTCAGAGGTTTCCTGCTTTGTCTCAGCAGCCAGTTATGTAGCATGACACATTAATACTGATTAAAGAATCCACTTCTCCCTTGGGTTTCTGCTGGTGGCCTTGACCCATCTCCCACCTGCAGAGCCCCTCTGTGTGCCCAGCTTTGGCAAACCAGGATTCAGCTTTCTGCACTCCTATTCCCCAGCAGGTGAGCGAATTTTCTCTAAAATTATGGTCTTCTTTTGTCCTCTTTAGAGATTCAGCCTGGGAGCAAAGCCAGGTGCTGTGGTATCTGGGACACCCAGTGCCCCACGGATGAATTCACCCTCTTTGTTCTGAGCTTCTGCCCAGCTTACAACTGTAACAAACTCGATAAAACCTGAAAAGTGCATTTCTTTCATGTTCAGACTAGTGCTCACCTACTGGCTGCTGCATCTCTTATCCCACAGAGGTTTCCTGGTAGAAAGACTGGTATTACATTCATAATTCTTGCAATTTATTAACCATCCTCTGTAATACCGTGTGGGAGACCACTGCCTTTTCTACAGAAATTGATGGAGGTTGCTAAAGTAAAACCAGAGATAAATTAAACCATAATCAAGACCTCAAATGTCAGCATTTACTTATGTCAGCTCCATTAGCTGATAAATTCCCAACCCAACACCTGCATTTAAATTTCTCTCCTGGCTGTGCAGAATATCCCTGCAACCCTTTTTAAAAGCACCTGCCATGGCAAACCTTCAGCTTTTGGTCTGATTTGTACCTGGGGGTCAGAATTTTGGTCTTGGTAGCCACTGTGGTCCTGCCTGGAGAAGACAAAATGCCACCAGTGGGAAAATCCACCAGCAGAGCAGACAAGGACTGTAACTCATGCTGTTATCAGCCATTAAATCCCGTTAAACCAAACTTTATCCTATCAAGATTTTTCAGCTTTTCCTGGAGACTTATTTCATTTTTCTCTTAAATAAGTTTGCACTCGTGGGGAGAGTCTGATGGAATCCAGGGACTATAAATCACTTCTCCCTTCCATATCTTTCCTCTCTTTTTAGTTATATATTTCTATTGTCCAGTAAAGTTTTTACCCAGTTTAGGATTTTGCCAAATTCTAGTTTAGAGAAGCAATAAAAAAATAAGAAGTCAAAATTACTTTTATAAAAAAAGATTATTTCCTGCAAGCACAAGGAAAAGACCTTATAATTTTAGGCAGCTGGCATGCTTGCTAATAAGTCCATTTCTATGGAAATGAGTTCATAACTATTAATTTTGCCTGCTCCTGATCTATTCTTGATGAGCCTTTCAAATTTAGAAAAGCGCTTCATGATTCTCTCAATTTGGTAATTACTAACTCCCTTTGATGAATCCAGCCCAGTGTTTCAGACATGAGACATTCATTACACATTTTTCTCTCTGGTGAGAGGAGAAAAAAAAAGAACCCCATGGGTCTTTTTGGATTTATTTCCTCTCACAAACTCCTGTAAGTAGGTCCTCTTCTTCAAATGGTGATTTATATTTGTGTACCTTCACAATGCTGCCTCTGCTGGGGGCTGGAAGAATGCCCAAATCCTTGAGATTTCTGCACAATCTCGTATTGTCTGCCTCATATCTGTCTGATTTACAGCAGGTCCCAAACAGCCCAAGCTCTGCAACACCCAGTCCCCATCCCACACCCAGCAGTTGGGAGCTGTGGTTGTGATCCCAGTCTGGAGGGGAGCTTGAGCACAGAATGGCAGATCCATTCCAAAGAAAGCCAACTTTAGCCCAAACCAAGATGAATAAAGGAGTTCTCAAGACAGGAGAGGGCTGCTGAGTGCCAGAGCTTTCCCAACACCCATCCACGTGGGCAGCAGTAAATGGTTCCATGGAGCTGCAGGTAATTTTTAGAAAATAATGGATCACTGTGAGGGTCCAGCACAGCTCTGATGTGAGAGGTTTTAACCAGCACCACGAAATCACCTGGCACTGAAATAACAAAGAATTGAATTTGTCCGAGCCCAACACGGAATTATTGAATTAATGGAATGATGCTCAGGGACTGATGTTATGGCAGCAGCACAACTGGTTGGTATTTACTTAAATGAACAAAATTATTCACTATTGAGAAATATTTGTATTGCTACCCAAGCTGAAGGGCTGCCCTGTGTGTTTGGGGAGAGGAGGAGAGATGCAGGGTGGCATTTCAGGGCATTTCAGTGCCACCCCAAGGCTCTGCTGGCTCCCATTCACAGGTCAGCAGCAGCTGAGCTGATAAAGTCAGAGCCTTCTATTACTGCACTTGGCTATTACAGGAAATCACAAGTTCCATTCACTCATAAAATAATGTTTTCAGTAAATGGCAATTTGTTTACAAGGCCACAGCAGTGTAAACAATGCCCTCAAAAATGGAGCAGACATGAGGTATTGGAAAATAATAAATGTGGGTATCATGTTGCTTGAGAGTCTTTTCCAGGTTGATAATGGCCAATTCTTACTCTGACAAATTGTAACCAAATTCAATAAGAATTCAGTGACCTTACATTATTACCAAGGTACATTAGTTTCTAAAATACTTCAGTAAAAAAGGTCTCACTCCTTGGATCTCAAGAGGATTAATTCTGTAAATACGGTTTACTGAAGAGCAAACACTTACAAGAGGAGGCTTTTCAAAAACTGATTGGAAATGCTCAAGACCCTAATTTCCTGCTGGAGTCAAATGAAGCAGCAGCTGGGCAGGACCTCTCAGGGAAAAACCCAGACTAAAGGTCCTGGCCTGCTCCCCCTGAGGAAATGAAGATCTGAGCAGCCTGAGATGAAGGAAATGAAAGCAGGCACCTACCATGGGCAGCTTGCAGTCTGTGAATGATGAGGATTTGCATTATTTGAGTTATGAAGAACTTCTGCCTTCCCTCAAGCCCTGGGCTGTCCCCAGCACCTCTCTGAGCTGAAGCACCTGAGTTACACACCAGCTTTGTAAACCCTTTTCTCCCAGCATGAATAATTGGCTGTGAGGACACAAAGCTTCTGTCTAATAGAGAACTTGCTTTTTTGTCTATATTTTCCCAAATATTTTTTTGGTGCCTGATCTCAGTTTTCTTTCACTGCCATAAAAATTCATGCTCTTCACAGATGTACAGGCAAAGAAAATGGCTACAGTGGATAAACCCAAGCTGCTAAATCCATTAAGAATGTATGGATTGACACAGCATGTTCTAATAATCCAGTAAAAGCCATAAAAACAACAAGAAAATATTTTTGTTCCAAACACACCATCAAGACCAGGTATTATGATGTTATTTTGCTTAGCCAACATTTTCCCACAACTGAAAACAATAAATCTAGATAATGAGCAAACCTTTTAAGCTCTTCAGCTCCTCCACTGCCAATTCACAACTGTGCTGCTCACTAACAATGTGCAATAACTTCCACTTTATTTGATTTTATCAACATCATCATGACAACCCTGGAGACAACCGAGACAATTGCTTCAATTATTTTTATTTGCTTGCACCCTTGTGACAGTGCACAGAAATGCTTCTGGTAAAAGAGCCCTTAGACACTCTTTAAGCCAAGCTTTAACAAAACAACTTTTAGGACTGAACTCAGGATGGGGTAATTGGTGAGCTCCAGTGGTGACATTGCTGGGCACTGGGAGCCCATTTGTACCTTTGTCATTACTCTCCCCTTTTGGAACAGCCTGCAATCTTTTGGGGCTTAAAAAAGCATTTTGATTGCACTGGAATATTTTTCTGACTACTATTTAGAACTTCTTTATTGCTGTGTTGTGTATTTCTTAAAATAAAGATTCTCTGTCAGGAGGAAGTGTCTTGTTGGGAAACAACAAACACATCCAGTGAGAAACTGGGGCCAGGGTTGATGCTGGATGCAAATAGAGAGGGAGCTATTGTTGTTCACAAAAATAAGAATGATTTTATGATGAAAGACTTATGCTGAAACCTATCCAGTTAATAAATATCAACAGCCCAAATGGTGCTTATAATTTTTCTTTAATTATTGAGAAGTTCTTACATTTTTACATGCCATAATCACATGGTCTATTTTCAACATTGCTGTGAAAGCAGCTGAAATATATTGTAAAGATGAATTGCTGAAAAACCAATGACTGAAAATTAAAGATAATTAATTCAGTGGAATTAGAAGCTCTTTGCAGAGCAGGAACTCACATACAAAATCTCTGCAGACTCTCCAAAGGGCTTTAAAAGAACCAGAGTCAGCTCAGGGAGCCTGGATGACCCAACTTCAGCCAAGCTGAGTGCAAACAATGCAGCAAACATTTCACCTCAGGGAAAACACAGGGAGGGACAGGAAATATTCCCTGGAAATCCCTGGTGGCACTGGGCTGTCCATACTGCCACCACACAGGCAAACACCTGAGCTTCCTGCAGGTAATGAAGCAGGAAAAAAAAATTCCACTCCAGAGTTGCTTCAGAGCCTTGCTCTTCCCCAGCAGCAGTGAAATTAATTCATCTGTGCCTCTTCCAGATTTACTGTGAGCCTCAGCAGGGGTCAATGTATGGCACAGCCACAGGAGGCTCTGGAGTTTTGTATTTCCCAACCCTCCACAGGCTCCTCACCTTCCCAGGCAGAGCTGGGACCTGGGGGAAGGACCTGGAGACACCCTGACTCCAGCAGGATTCCTCAATGTTTGAAGCACTTTATTATTTTCATGTGATATTAGCACGAGGGGATCAAACATTTCTGTATGCACCAGTCCCATGAGAAAAGAAAAACCCTGCTAGAACTAGGAGGAAGCTCCTTGCAATCCAGTTGCTGTTTTGATTTCAGAATTACAACTGAAATCTGAAATTATGACTGAAATTACAACTGACAGCTGAATCTCCTTGGGGAGGAAAATCAACCAGAGGGGATGTGGAGATGCAAATTCCCCAGGCAGGGAATTTCTGAGTGGAAGCAGAAGGGAGCCAAGCTGCAGCCTGTGACACCTGAGGTGTGCAGGAGACACCAGACAGACACATGGGGCTCTTCTGAGCATCCAAAAACTCTCACTCAACACCTTGAACTTCATCCTTTCCTCAATGGGCAGACTAGGTAAATGACTGGGTAACAGAATGCCAAGCAGCAAAGACAATGGGAAATTAAAACCATTTTTGTTTTTACAGCTTGCTGAGAACTCACAGATCTGCTGTAGAAGCTGCTGTGATGCCACATGCATTAAATAATTAAAGAAAATATCAAAATAAGGGCACGGCAAGGAATATTTTATTCCTCCTACACTGTCTTCAGCTCCAAACAAGTTTAAGCACCTAATGAACTAGACATGTACCCTTAGATGGAGAGGGAATGTGCAGGGTGTCCTGTGGCTAATTCACACTTGTGCTAAGAAATAAATGTCCATGGTGACATCCTCAAAGCAGTGAGGGCAGGGAGCAGGGCAGCCCAATAAAATCAACAATCAACCTCCTCCCTCCCCACTGCCCTGACAGACACATGGTGTGCACAAAATTGCTCTTTTAAAGGCTGATAATTGTGTTTTACAAAAGAGTTAAGCTCTTCCTCTCGCTGTTGGTACCCACTGAACAGACAGTAAAAACATGAAAGTGAAACTGGCACAGAAACATCAGTTTCCCGTGTTTTAATTAATAAACAAGATTAATTTATGCAGCTGAGCAAACACAGGGTGGCTCAGGGTCCAGATTCAGTGGATGAACAGAAAGAGCCATCTGCAGTAACTCTCTGCACCTCCACCCTTTGCTAGTTGAGCTTAAAGTCCTGATCTTCACACCAGAACTAAAGGCAAGAGATAAACACAGCTCCAGTGCAAGTCACCCCATTAAAAAGCTATTTTTGTCCTAAAAATGAATCTGAATTTTCCTAGATGTGCAAAGATAACTCCAAAAAACAAAACGCAGAGGGGTGGATTTCATATTTCTCCTTTTAGAAATCATTCCACAATTATTTTTTAATGGCACAAAAGTAAGGTCAGCACCCCATAACATCTGCAGGTCACCTTTGCAAAGGGCAAAGGGCCTTGGCACACTCCAGGACAATGATTTCCCAGCACAGTGACAGCTCAGGGGGAGCTGCTCAAAGCCAAGGTCATCCCCTGAGCAAATGAGTGCAGGCACAAGGGAGGAACAAGTGAGGTTAATTCATTCATTTCTGAAAAAGGAGTAATTAGAAATTGAAGAGGGAGAAGTGGTGTTCAACCCAGCCTGTCCCACCCATGGTTTATATGGTAAAAGCCAAAAATGATCCCAAACCTCATTGGAAGCAATTTCCTCAGCAATGAACCTTTACCAGCCTGGGCTGGGGAGGGCTGAGTGTGCAAGCTGAGCCCACACCTTGGGCAGGATCACACCCAGGACATCCCATCCCACCCCTGCTCAGGGAGTCTGAGCAAGGACCCAAAATGGCAAAATGACCCAAACTCAGCAATGACAAAAATCCTGCTGTGGTGGGTGTGGTGTCACATTGACTCCCTCACTACCCACTGAAACAGGCACACTATTTGGGCATG
The DNA here is from genome assembly GCA_026413545.1 of Cichladusa arquata. Classification (NCBI taxonomy): domain Eukaryota; kingdom Metazoa; phylum Chordata; class Aves; order Passeriformes; family Muscicapidae; genus Cichladusa; species Cichladusa arquata. Next base: position 1,486,296 of record JAOTQP010000755.1, read on the forward strand.
GTTTTGCTTTTTCATTTTCCTTGCTACCATCAAAAATTTCACTCAAGCAAAAATACCAGCTTGCAACAAAGAATAAAGAGACAGAAAAAAAAAAGGATTTCTAGAAAAAGAAGGCAGGCTCCTGTAAGCACTGCAAATCACGTTAAACTTCATAAAATATCCCCAACATCAGGGGTTAATGCAAAGCAGAATGTACAAAATCATTCTCCTTCTATTCCTCTCTTTTCTGAATCTCCTCAGGATTTCATCATCTCTTCCCTTCTCCCGCCCCCCTCCCAACTCCCTTCCTCCCCATACAAGAATATGCTCAGCCCTGGAAAATTGTTTTGCTGAAATCCTTGGATTTTGTGGAGCCTGGCATTCTTTGGCCAGCTGTATTTACACCCGTGGCTGCTGGGTAGTCATGCTGGAAGCAATTAGCTTTCATGCTTTTTCAATATCACCTTTCAAAAACTTTGAGATCCCTCATCTCTATGGATTTAGATGTAGAGAAGCACAGGAAAAAAATAATAAAAAATAAAAAAAGGGAGTTCATCCATATGCTGAGCTCCTTTAGTCTAATTCAAATGCAGCAACTTCAGCTCCCCAGCACCTAATGAATGCCACCACAGCCACGTTCCCAGCCCATGGGGGAGATGCTCAAAGGCCTTGAAATCATCACCACAACCCTCAAACCAGCAGCTTCCAGCACTGCTGGGCCCAGGGAAGGCTCAGCAGCCAGCAGCCATCTCTCATGGAGTGGGACAGGTCACCTTTGAGCACGTCTGTGGAGTTTAACAACACTTTCAAGTGTGTCCTTTATAATTTTTCTGAGAGGAAAATCTATCACTGCTGGGCTATTTTAAAAAAAAAGAGAAAAAAAGGACTGGAAAGAAAAACATAAGAGCGTAGCTAAATGTATACTGATTGCAGTAATTGCATCCATTCCTCTGCTGGAAAGTCTTGTATTGTATTTCTAATATGTGCTGATAAGTGCATTCACAGCATGATTAACTGCCTCCAGACAAGAATGGCTATTATGTTTAACAGACTGATTAGCAAGTGACAGAGCTGCAAACTGTACTCCCTGTAAATTGGCTGCTTTTAAATTACAGCAACTTTTTTATGGCTCCATTTTTAAAATGCAATGGCTTGTTACACATATGCAACGTAAATTCCTGTCTGGCAGTAAGGAATAGAGGATACTGAGCTCTTAACTTTTAAGCTTCAGATCTCAATTAAAGCATTGCTCATTTTCTTTTTAATCACACCAAAATCTGCACTGTCTCATCAGGCATCATCTCATTTTCAATACTGGTCTCTCAAAACCTACCCTGAAACACAGGGACAGTGATTTCAGCCCATCTCTTTCAGAAGTTCTGCCTTATTTTTGCTGGTTCTGTAAGCAGACAGCTAAGATGGGATTTAGTGTATTCTTGCCAGGATTTGATTAATTCCCCCCTGTCACAGCTCCAGGCACCTTTCCCATGGACTCTGACAGAAGCCCCAGTGCCCTCAGAGCAAGGCAAGGGAAGAAGGGCAGGGTCTGTCCCTGCTCAGCTCCTGGAATGAAATCACAAATCTCAAATCCTCCTCAGTTCAGACTGGCCACGGCTCCTGCTTCAAGAGAAATGAGCTCCTCACTCATTCCCTGGGTTTTATCCCAACAAAGGGCAGGATTTGGGCACCCAGCTCCTCGCAGTGCTCCTGAAAATCCTGCCATCCAATGCACGGCTCTGGTTTTTTGGATTGCTCTTATTTTTATCTCTGTAATGCATAAGAGCACCAGCCTTGTTTGGGGCCCCTGTGTATTTCATACAAACACAGCTATTGAGGCAGTCATGACCCCAGAGAGTTTGCAGTCCACAAGACAGAGAGAGAAAAGAGATTCAACAATCTGCACCAATTTAAATTCATACAGAAGGCACAAACCCTTTAAGCACAAATTTATCTAGAGACTTTCAAGCTCAATGACATCATGTACTTCAAACCAACTTATTTATAACATAAAGCTTAGTATAACTTGTAAGGAGATAGAATAAATCAATTTGCTCTATCACAGAACTTCATCAGATACAATACAGATGGCTCTGCTACCATGGTTAAAAATAACCTACACATTTTAAAATCAGCTCAAGGCATTTATCAAACCAGGAAACTGGTGGAGGAGGATGTTGTCTGGCTCGTACACAGTAATGGGAATATCCACCCAGCAGTTTGGGGCTTTTATTAATCTTACCTCACGTGTTTATAATTTTATTCTGAACTGGGAGAATTCCATTTCCAAAATCATTAATCTTTGCTAAATACCAGGACAGAGCAACTTGAAGTTGTCTATTGAATGTAGATTAAGAGGGGAGAGAATAATCCAAAGGGCAGCCTGATTGCAGAAGGGGATAGAAAACACTTGAGTAACAAACCCACTCTAAAGCAACCCTGGCTGAGCATCCAACACTTCCTGCTGGATAAAAAAGGGTGATGGGAATTAGCAGACCCTGAGGTAAGCCCTACAGTGAATTAATTGTCAGGGAGATTGCACCATGGAATATCTGGCATCCTCCTGCATGCTGCTCAGGCAGCCAGTTTGGGATTCCCAGATAATCTGCACCAGGCAGGAGACAGTGCAAAAACCCCACAGCCCTGCAAATAATGCTGTTGGAAGAATGAAATTCATTTGTTTCTCGGCTTTCATCGCTCTTGTTCTCACATTCCACCCACAGAGGGAAAATTAGGTGTTGATGTTTGCTCAAGATTTATTTACTAAAGGTTTTTACTGTGAGGTTTCCCAAGATCTGTTCAGCTCTTCCCACTGGAAGGAAACCACGATGTCCCAGCACCTCTGGAGAGAGGGGAGAAAGTCACCAGGAACAAAGGGCTCAGGATGCCCAAAGACACAGGAGCATTCTCTGTGCTGGGAGGAAATTCCAGCACCTGTGCAAAACGAGGAGGGACAGCTCATGCTGTGACCACATTTACTCATCTTTAAACCAGGTATAATAAGCTCCTGAGTCAGCCAGAGCTTTGACATCCACTGCCTAAGATTTTTCTTCATCATGAGCTCCCTTAAGAAGACCAAAAGCCTCGGTAGTTCAAATAAAGGCAGTTTTCATCCCAATAAACCTGGAATATGTAACATTAAACAGACTGGTGTCACTGCACAAGCCCTCCACACTTGTTCCCAGCTGACCTGGAGACTTCCTGGGCTGCAGCACAGCCTGCCCCTCACCTGGTGCTGCCCAGGGAGATCCTTCCATGTGCCACAGCCACCTGCTCCTGCTCCCTGAGCATCACTCCCTGAGCATCCCAAATCCTGTTCCCTGTGCATCTCTGATCCCTGTGCATCCCTGCTCTGATCCCTGTGCATCCCTGCTCTGCTCCCTGAGCATCACTCCCTGAGCATCCCAAATCCTGTTCCCTGTGCATCCCTGATCCCTGTGCATCCCTGCTCTGCTCCCTGAGCATCACTCCCTGAGCATCCCAAATCCTGCTCCCTGAGCATCACTCCCTGTGCATCTCTGATCCCTGTGCATCCCAAACCCTGCTCCCTGTGCATCTCTGATCCCTGTGCATCCCTGTTCTGCTCCCTGTGCATCTCAAATTCTGCTCTCTGTGCATCACTCCCTGTGCATCCCAAATTCTGCTCCCTGAGCATCCCAAATCCTGCTCCCTGTGCATCCCTTCTCCCTATGCATTCCTGCTCCCTGAGCATCCCAAATCCTGATCCCTGTGCATCCCAAACCCTGCTCCCTGAGCATCACTCCCTGTGCATCCCAAATCCTGCTCTCTGTGCATCTCTGATCCCTGTGCATCCCAAATCCTGCTCCCTGAGCATCCCTGCTCCCTGTGCATCCCTGCTCTGCTCCCTGTGCATCCCACCCCTGCACAGACATCAGGCAACAAACTAAACATCAAGTTGCTCTGGGAGTTGTTTCCATAAACAAAATACAGATAATGAGGTATCCCTCAAAACTCTTCCCTTTTTAAAAATTTTAATTTAAAACTGAGAGGAGCATGTGAATAAAAGGGAAAGTGTCTGGAGAAAAAGGACAGCTGGTTCTGCTGCCAGAGAGGTGCACAAAACTGAGTTTATTACAAGCCTTTTCTTTTACTTAGAGCTCTTTTATTTACTCTTCTTTCTCTCTTCACTCACCTATTCATCTCCCCCTCAGAGTACTGAAAATTCCAGCTCCTGTTCTTCTGATTCAAATTCAAATTCAAACACACACAAGCACAGCACCGCTTTCAGCACAGAAGTTTGAAGGGTTTTGTTGCAGATTTTGGGTTTGGTTTTTTTTGTTGTTTTTTTGTTTTTTTTTTAAAGTGTCTAACAAGCCAATTAGAGTGGCTGAATCAGTGCCTTTCAGATGAATACCCAGGAAATGAGAGGAACATGGCAGTGGTGACACATCTTGCAGCCTGAGCCCCTGGAACATGCAGCGTGTGCTGTTATTTCATGGATAATGAGTAACTGCTGCTGTGTTTATCTCATCAAGAAAAACACTTTCCCCCCTCGCTTTTGCATTCCCTGGGTGCTCAGTGAAGTGGTTTTGATGAAGGTAAAGGCACAAAGAATCTCCTCAGGATTCCTCTGGTCAGGGCTCTGTGGAGGAACTCCCATCCTGGCTGCTCAAAAAATCAGCTCCAGAGCTGCTGCAGGAGCTGCCCATGGAACAGAGAGTGCTCCTCTCATTCCTGAAGATGTGCAGAAAGTTATTTCCTTTATATTAAGTCCCTGCTCAGCTAAACCCTCTGAGATGAGAATGTTTAATGGGTTCATGGACTGGGTTTCAACTGTTCCAGTCCAATAAAATTAAATACTCCAATTCAGAGCAGATTTCCCTGAAATGCAGCAGTGCATTCATATCAGCCTGGCTGAGCTCTAAACACCTGCAGGAAAGCTGAGCTGTCCTGGATTTCCTGTTGGAAATCCTCTTGTTGAGCAGCTCAAGTTGCCCTGGGAATGTTACTGAGGTGGGTCCTTCCTTCCTGTGCCTTCACTTTTGGTCTTTAAATTCAGGGGGGAAAATTATGTGCATTATAATTAATAAGGAAAAAAATAATTTAAAGCTAACAGTTATTGCAATCACCATAATAAATTTATAGGAAATGCATTTAACTATTGCCATGGCAATCAGGAAACTGTTTTGTTATAATTAAAAGGATAATTACCTTTCTCTATTTTAACAAACTCATGAATTAAAAATTTAGGGCAGCTTTGCCAGAGTAAATTTATCTGCATACATTACAAATCACACGTTCTCATGGCATTTTCTTCTTTAACTCATCATGGTTTTTATGTTTTATTTTATGTTTTTTATATCTCTATGCCATGTTGGAGAATTCAAGGTCAGGTTGAACGGGGCTTGGACAAAATCATCTTCAAAGTCCTTTTAACCCAAACCATTCTGTGATTCCAAGCAGTAAGAAAACTCTCAGTATTTTATTTACCCACAAATCTACAGAACAAAAGAATCTGTGGAAATCACTTGGCAAATAATTTCAAATTACCATAACGTGGTCAAATCCCACAGAGCCTGAGGACAAAGCAAGCAGAAGCAAAGCTTTGGCTGCAAACTGTACACCCAGCTCAAGAAATCAGGTTGAATAATTCACAGTTATGTTTTGGTTTGTCACCTCTCACAATCCTTGCTGAGGAATGGATGTAACCTATTCAGAGCTCCTTTCAGCAATGATTTTCTGTTGTTTGCAGGTGGAGGTCACAGGTGAGATATAGACCATGATCCCTTTTGTTTGAAATATAGATCTCTCTAAACTGTCTTACACAACAGGCACTGTCTGGGAAACTGCCTCTGCCTTCTATTTTCTGTTTGGAATAGAAAAAATGGACATTTGCTTGTTACTTAGTTGAAATAAAGTTGCTCCTGAAGACCATAAAGGGAAAAAGAAATTGAAATTACAAGAAAACATGAGCTGTAAGGATATTTAGTATGTAATTATTTAAGTAGAAGACCTTTAATAAACTGGATACTGAACCTCAGTTTATAAACTCAGTATTTAAAGACCAGCTCCACTTCTGGGGAAAAACAAACCAGGACTGGTGTTAGATCAGTAATATATTTTAGCATGGCTTTTTCTTTTCTACTGTAAAAATGCCTAATATTTAATGTAAAGTATTAAATTGGAAGGGAAAGCAAACATTAGCCAGGGCAAAGAATCAGGAAAAAGCACCAAGAGAGATAATGCACATAGACTATATAGAGTGGAAAAATGGAAATAAAGGTGGTGGGTTTCTGCTACAATAAAGTCAAGAGGTCCAGCAGCAGCCCACAGTGCAGGGACTTGGAGGGAAAAAAGGGAATTTTTAAAAAAAGGGAATTTTAATATTACTGAACAGATTCTTCTCTTGCAAAGATGCCCCTCTCCTTTCCAAACCCACATAAACTTTTATAATCTACAACATCCTCTGGCACAGACTCCCCCAGGGTGTGCAGCTGGTGAAGCAGCACCTCCTTTCATCTTCAATCTGCCAGCTGCCAGTTTCAAGTGATATCACCAATTCTTTTTTGGAAAAGACAGTAATTTCCCTATTCACCTGCCACACTGGTAATTCCTGCAGACCTGGCTCATTCTCACTGAGATGGGCATCCTCATGCCAGGGGAAATATTCCCTTTCCTGCAGAAGAACACAGATGTTGCCTTCCTAGCTGCTAATTTTTATCTTTTCTCTTAATTGAAATTACCTTCTGCATCCCTAATTTTATAACTAAATGTCCCATATGTTGATTATGGTGCAGCTTGCATAAATTCAGTTGAAAAAAGTTGGTAAACTTCTTTAAATAATAATTATCAGAAAAATCTCCATTAAGCTAAATTCAAATTGCATCAGTTGGAAATTAAATTGTTAAAATTTATACTTTCTCCCACTCACCTGCTTTGTCCCCTCACATTCTGCCTCACACCAAGTTCACTAAAGCCTAGCAGGGACAATGTTTTTGTTTCTACAGCACTTGTCCTTTATAATTCCTCACCTCTCCACGGGTTTGGAAGCACTACCTGCTGTAAATACCCATTTCAACAATGTTTATTTTTTGGTATCATTACAGTTCTCCTTCTCCTCTGTGACTCCTTTTTCTTTTTTTTTTATTTTTCTTTTCCAACCTCTTAAATTTCATATATTTTTTAGCTGTAGTATATTTTCAAGAAAAAATGTGTATATTCTTTCAGATTAAGCCAGTCTTCTGCATGACAAACAGTAATTATTTCATGTAATACACACACCAGCACACACGTATTTCTTGTCACCAAGTACCTGACAGCATTTCAAATGGCTGGGAGAAGTTTTTGCATTTAATAAATGGAAAAAACCTGCCACAGTTGATTTTATATAACTTATCTGTATAAGTTTAATAAAAGAATCCCATCCCACACCTCGACCAGGAAATTTGGCTGCCACATATTTAAATTAAATGCCCAGTGGAGCTTTCTAACTGCAAAGCAGCAGCAGATTTACTGAAAGCAGTAATGGTCAGACAGCTTGAGTGGGAACTTTTAATTGAGACTTATTGGAATTGGAGATTGAGGAAATGGAGGCCTGTGGATAATTTAGAAACCATTTAAAGTGCAGAGTTGTGAGTGGCACATGTCACAGCCCATCAAGGGCTGGTGTCACTGCCAAAGCCCCTCCTGATGGCACCAGCTCCACCTGCACAAGCTCAGAGCAGCACTGGAAACTGCAGCACTGAAAATGGGAACACCCCAAAAACCTTTCTGCTAAAGGGAAAGGGAAAACCTCTCTGACTTTTGGGATAGCCAATAAATTCATTTTTCTGTTCGCTCAGGACAGAGAGAAGCAAACCAGCAGGTCAAACACCAAGGCAAGGCACATGTTCTGCTTTCCCCAGTCTCTGGTTTTGGGATGTACTGAGCCCTAAAATGGGAGGAAAGTGAAAAATCAGTGCCTAAATCAGCAGAACCACCCCATGGCAGTGATTCCTTCCAGGCTTGCTCCTCCATCCTCAGCCCAGGACTAAACTGCTTCCTCTGGCACCTGCTTTCAAACAAAAACCATATTGGAGGTGCCCTCCTAGCCAAGCACAGGGACAGAGCTGGGCTCTTTAAAGATTCAACTCCACCAACCCTGAGTGCCAGGGAAATAAATATATGGTATTTTAGAGGCACGGGACATAAATTCTGGCTTGGTTTAGAAGCCTGTGGGCAGTAAAGTGCTCTGCCCATTAAAACATAAATTATCATCTGAGTGTAGCTGATGAGAGGCTGGGACTAATAGGAAGTGGTGCTAAATAAGAATTATAGGGTTGCTTTTTCCAGTCTGACTGCAGGAATTTACTCTCCTCCCCAGCACGCCTCAAGATGGCAGATGAAAATTAAGGCTGGTGTGTATGGGAGCTCAGGAGCAAATTGTTACCCTTCAAACACATCCTTATCAATCAAGCATCTTCTTCATCCCATCAGCTGTGATTGGAGAACACCTCTTATCCCCAAACTTCCAAATCTTTATGACAGGAAAATGTTCAGTCTCGTGATCATGCCCTGAATCAGGGAGCAGCAGCACTGACAGTAATAGTGGGTGCACCAGGAAACTGAGCCTGGCTCTCAAACACATCATTCAGAGGGGTGGCTCTGAATTTCCTCTGGAATCTGAGCCTGGAACACGACTCAGAAACCCTGGCCCTGTGCAGCAGGACCCAGCATTAAAGACCACAACAGACTCAGCAATTTAATCCAGATCATTTCAACTTTTCTCTGCAGTTCTAGCCCAGACCAATTCTGAACTCCTCTTGTGGGAATTAATAAAAAGTGAGTGTAACGAGGCTGAAGTGCTTCATGAGCTCGAAACTGCCCAGCTTATTTATGTTCTACAAATAAATCAATACATTCAGATAAAGTTTCTGATTGCCAGTAATATTTCCTTTGACTCCTGAATTTACCCTTTTCTCCAGTTGCTCATTTCTCCAGAAATACTAACTCCTTTTCTTATTTATGGTGCCTCTGTGCCATTTTCTGCTCCCCCCCTGCCAGCAGGGCTGCTGGAGAATTCCAGGTGGTGGCAGTGCCACCAAGAAGGGTGGCACAGGGTCCCATTGCTGGGCATTACTGACAAAACAGGATTCTTGACACACATATCTATTTCTGAAATGAAGATTGAAAGCCAAAACAAATGGAATGCCAGTGTTTAGGAACAGGCAGTAGCTCTGGTTCCCTGCACCCACAGCTGTCCTGATTGACTGGGGAGGAATCCTTTTAACTCCAGGTCTGGCCTCTTGCACCACATAACTGAAGTTATTTAACTCTGCTGGAGACCTATAAAGAGCAGAAGAGCCACAAGATAAAGCAGATTACAATGGCTGCTTGTTTTTCCCCCACCAACACAGTGATGGCCTATTGTCCATTACAAATAAAGTGGAAAATCAGCCCTGCACTGAAACTGCAGCCTCTGCACCATGCAGCACAATTGGGCTCTGTTTCCATCCCATCTCAGCTAAACAGGACTGGGATTGTTACACAAGTCCCAAGGTGCCCACTGATGTGAGATGTGGTTTTTATTTATTGGAGAAGACACTTGCACGCTCTGGGAAAAAAGTTATTTGCTGGCCTTAAATCATCCATGCAGGAACAAGTACAGAAAGTCTGCAAATATATCAAGAAAGGATTTAGGATTGAATAGGGCAGGACAGGACTGAAGAGCCCAAAGAGCAAGGGAGAAGATAGGTTTGAGAGGGTGAAGAAAATCACATATTTTGGGATGGAGGAGCAATCCTTTCTTGATATATTTGCAGACTTTCTGTTGTGGCTGTTTGCTGTGGTGAACTGGCAACCCATATGTATCTCATATTAGGAAGATATTTAATGTATGCCCTTGGCAAAGAACAGACTATGGAGCATCTGAAATAAACAGAACCATCACCCAAAGATGAGCCATATTTCTATTAAAATGCAAAAAAAAATATTTTTTTTTAAAAAGAAGCAGCTATTTACAGTAAATTAAAAAGGTATCTATCAAATCTCACTTATGGTAATATAAAACTATTTCTGAACTTTAATTATTATGACAAACTGGTCTCCTGTGGCTTGTTCATTTCACGCAGCTAAAAAAAAATGTTAAGAGTCTTCTAATTATATCAGTTTTCTGTGTTAAAAAAAAAACTGGCTCACACTTATTACTCTATCTAGAGAAGCCATGGATCATCTTGCTATTCACTTAATGCTTTTAATTTACATATCAGAAATACTAATAAGTGTGGTGTTATTAGATCACATTCCCTTTTGCTTCCAACCCCAGAAAATGGTTCATTTTGTTTGGCTGCCACAATTAAATTAATTTATTTTCCTATGGCATGGTTTTTGATAAGGGCCTTTATCATAAGTTTGACTGTATTAAGCTTAATAGGACATCTCTCATTAAAATACGTTTCATTAAAATCAAACAATGGCTTTGCCCCCCCCACCCCCATTTTGGCTTCATTAGCATATTTAATAGAGGAGATAATTGTGCTTCTCACTTGAACAAGAGCCTCAATCTGAAGGATTTGTTTAAAATTCAGCAGATTATTTCAGTCTCACGTGATGGGTGGCAGTGCTTTGCCTGGAGGTGGCCAAGGCAGGAATCTGACAAAGAATTCAGATTGGGCACGTCCTGGGTGTGTTCCACATTCCCTTTCTGTGTCCTCAGCAAATTTGCCCTTAACTTCCTATAATATTTACAATATATCCAAATGATATCAATTAAATTATATCCTTTAGCTCCTTGCAGGCACTCTTGGAAGACACAGAAGAGTCTTTGAAAAGGAACTAATCCATAGCCTAGAAAATCAACCTCTAAACACTCTGCATTGGCAGAGCTGCTCCTGTTTCCAGCAGAAAATCTCTGATCATCCTTGAGATCATTACTGGTTAGGCCTCCAAAAAGGAACAGAAAAATACAAATATTTTTTCAAAAGGCAAAAAATACCCTACCTGAAAAAAACCCTCAACTTTCAGAATGAGAGAGAGACCCCGAGGTTTTGAGCTGGTGCTGTTTCATCTGCTGCAGCTCAGCTGTTTGAGGAGGGGGCACAGCATCCCTGCCATGCCTGGCTCTTCAGTGCCCTGTGCCTTTGGAGCTCCCTTCCCATTTCCCCTCATCAGGGAGTGCAGACTCACCCCAGCTGCAGCAGACACTGACACCTGACAAAGGGAGGGACAACACCCCCTGATTCTGGCTGGATGAAAAAGGAAAAGCAGCTTAACAAAGATCTTATTCTGAGCCAGACAGAGATCCTTGCACAAGGAAAAAATGTCTCATTGTCAGTGGAATTTGTGCTTCTCACAAAGCAGCAGAACCTGCTCAGGAACCCAGCAGGAGATGCTGGTGGTGGGGAACAGCCAGGGCAGGTCAGTGCTGTGCACACTTCCCATCCATCACCACCTGTATGGATCCAGAGAGGGATTTTATCCCAATAAAACATCACTTCAGATCATCCTTCTGCTCCTCTGGCACCTACTCCACTTCTTTTGTTCTTCTGGCACCTACCCCATTCTCCTTAAGAATTTTCTGAGGTGGAAACTTTTGTCTACCCAGCTCTATTCCTGCCTCATATCCTCCTCAGACAGATTTCTGCTCACAGTTGAACAGACATTAGCTGCTGAAACAAAGCAGCAGCCCATATGCAAAGTTTGTTTATTTGCACCATAGTGTCCTGTGCTTCCACTCAAAGCCAAAATGCCCATATGGCCACTGGAGAAAAAAAAAACAGAAGTGGGAAAGCAAAAACAAAAAAGGAGAGTAAAATATTGAGTTGTTTCTGCAGGAAGGAAAGGGGAGCTGTCAATACAGAAAGTGGGTTAACACCTCAGCAGTGTAAACACAGAGTGAGTGATTCTGTACAATGCAGAGGAGAGGAGCTGAGCACACAGAGCAGCAATTTCTTCTTGCTCCTTCCTCTGTCCTTGCCCTCCCTGGGCACCTCCTGCACAGGGGACTGGGAGCCCTGCTGGGATCAGAGTGCCCCTGACCCATCTGAGCAGCCCCTGACAGCTCCTCAAGGCAAAACTGCACCCTGGGTTTATGTGAGGCAGGATTTTTCATCAGTCTGCTGTCAAAGGGCACTGTTCATGAACTGCTCAGATACTACACACAGTGCTGCTGAGTGAGGAGGGTTGGCTTCAGCAACAAGATCAGTTTTAGGGGAGAACTCAGGGTTTAAGCTAAACCAGAGCTAGGCTGAATTTTTACTCAAACAGTAAGATAAGATATACCCTTGCTAAGATACACCCTTGAAATTCTAGCCCAAAATCCTGAAAAAAAAAACCCACACCCCAAACCTTTCTGGGTTCTCTGTATCCCTGAGCATCTTTTAAGGCTGTCCCCAAAATTACCCCAGTTTAATGCGGAGCCCCCTGGGAGTGCCAGCACCAGGAATATACCAAAATGCTTCAAATATACTCAAATATACTTCAAATGCTGTGCTGGAGAACACAAATGATTGCACAGAGGCAGCAATCTGCCAGCCCCCGTGGAGAGAACCTGGAGCATATGTTGAGTGCAGCATGCAAACATCTCTGACTGTCCCAGGCACATCAACAGTGCTCTGTCCTGAGCAGTGGGGAGCAGGAGGCTGTGGCACGAGGCTTCCCTGGCTCTGCTGCTGCTGTCTGAGGTTATTAGTATTATTTCTCCATTTTCTGGAGCATCACTCCTGCAGCTCTGGGGACAGGAGCAGGCTGGGGTGTCCAGAGGCTTTGGGGACACACAGCACGGCCCCTCTGCTGCTGCTGCACTTCCCTTCAGACTTGGCTGGAAGTTATTTGCATTTTCAGTCCTGCTGGTTATTTTTCAGTTATTTGCTCCTCAGCCACAGTGAATTCATTTGCCCTTCCTGCCTGCCTGTGTGAGGTTTCCTTGCACACTACCCTTGGCATTTCTATGGGCAAACCTGAAATACCAGTGCTCAATTTCTTGTTGTGCCCTTGTTTTCTTCCCTAGATGGCTCCTAAGCTCAGTTCTCTGAAGACAGACCCATAAACGTCCCAACTACAGAGAATTGTGCAAAGAATTTTTTTTTATGTGGTTGAATCTGAAAAAGACAAAAGTTGCAGTATTTCTTCAGATCAGATCAGCCAAAATTAAAAATTCTGTATCGTTCTTTCAAGGTCAGAACCCTCACATTTAATAAGCCAGAGTAAAAATATTTTAAAAGAAAGAAACAGCTTCAAACGAGGATATTAAGAAGAAAATAAATGAACAAAACAAAAAACAACCCATCTGTTTTTTCCAAGGTCTAGAGAAAACATGGGTCAAAAGTTGTTCCTTATTTATAGCCTAAATGGTCTAAATATGTAATGACTTTTGGTTGACACAATAATTCACTTTTTTCAGAGAATAGATAAATTTTTCTGCAGTTCCACAAATAACTACAGACAACTGAGAACTGATGAGACTGTTTCAAAACAAAGCAAGCAAACCAAAAAAAGCAAGGAAATGAGAGTGAACTTCTGTCTTCTCTCCAGCTCCCTCTCCACCACAGCAGCTCCCAGCTCCTGCCATGCTCTCTCCATGCCAAATTTTGCAACCACAATAACAAGAACATAAAGATATTTAGTGTCATTCACTTGCATTTTGAAATGAAAATTAACTTCTAAGCATCCATCAATAGCTTCAGATAATTGAAACAACAATGGAAATGTTGATTTACAGAATGTGATTCCCCAAACCACAACTGAGCCAAGAGCTGGGCACTTCCAGCCACATTTCTGAGAAGAAAATGACAAACTTCTCTTGTCTCTCTAAGTATTACAGTCTCACTTTTACCTCTGACAGCAAAAAATAGCACTAAACCTGTGTTTTATTTCCTTTTCTTCCCGAGAGGAAATGCCAGAGCTTTTCCTGGTGTACACAGCATTCTCCTATTTAGCACTTATTGCATTGATTTTCTGAATCTTGGCAAGACACTAACCTAGTCTGTATAACCACAGGCTACAGTACTTCAACTGCCAGACACTAATACATCTGTTTTAGTCACTCATCCACCCCCAAAATTGACAGTTTGAAAAATATCAGCTCCTGATACATGAAACTTAACTAAGCCTGGACAGCTGAATCAGTGCAAAGCCAGATTTCCATGTTAATACCACCCTGCTCGACACAAAGCACTTGAGGTGTTTTATCAGTTTGTCTGTGAAAAGCATTCAATCTTTTCAGAGTATGAGGCAGGAAAGGGAAAGCCCATTTTGGCTAACACTGAATTCACCATGCATTGCTGAGATGCACAGCATCCATAACTGCAGGGAAATGAGGTGTCAGGTGTGGATTGCAGGCACTGGCCACACTCCCTTCTCTCTCCAAATGCTCCTGAGTCCACTCATATAACACCTGTGAGGAATACAGAATGTTCCTCTGGGAGCCATTGAAAAGCCCACAGAAATAAATATAAAAATCTGCAAAAATGAGAGCGAGGAGCAGCCTCAGCTGTCACTGCTCCATCCTCAGGCTGGTGGGGAAATGCAGAGTCCATCCCTGCCCAAGGGGCAGCTGCCCTCCACACCCAGCTCCTGCTCCAGCACACACCATTCCCACCCCACACATGGCCTCAAAGTTTGGTGAGGGGGGCAAAAAGAGAGAGTGGGACACAGCTACAGAAATGGAGAAACTGCTCCAAACACAGGAATCAGCTCCCAGCTCAACCCAAATCTCCACCACGCAGACCATCAAAAATGCAGCTTCTCAGCAAAGGTTGTGTTCAACCATTGGTCAAGGCTGCAACAGAACAGGGAGGCTCTGGGATCATAAGAAGTATTTGATAATAATGAAAATAAAAACTTAAGGGAATAGGGCAAGGAAAACCAAACCAGCCATGTTTCCCAGAAAGCTGTTACAGGATGGTGAACTGAGGCAGGGCAATCTGCAAGAGACTTAGGAGCAGAGAACAAGAGACAAGCAGAGCTTCCAGTGTAAGAAGTCAGAGAGGCTTTAAAGTAAAACCACAGAGCTGCAAATTATTGCAGAATGGGAAAAAGACACAAATGACTGAACAGTCACACGGTGACAGCAGGACAAAGGGGTGTGTGGCATCTTCCAGCACGGAGCACTAAAGGTCATTATCTGAAATGGGATCCCTGGGGCTTCAGTGGGATGCCAGCAGCTCAGGAAGTGCCTTCAGCCTTGGAATTGTGGAGAGAAAGTTCATCCTAAGGCAGGCAGGACACACAGGCTGGAGAGGCTGGAAAAGAGGAGGGCTCAGTAACAAGGGAGAAGGGATCTATTTTCTGGGGCACTACACAGCTATGACCAACACTGTTCTTGTTCAGTTGAAGGAGCTGGGACACTGACTTCAATAAAAATAAAATTTGGCCTTAAAGTTGCAATGAACTGCTTATTAATTAGTATGCCCTAAATGTTCAGAAAAGTCTATTATTTAAAGTGCATTATTCCCCTCTCCAATCTTCTTTAAATGAAAGTTGATTGAGATGATGATAGGATTGAGAAACATAGACTCTTGCCATCTGAAGATGCTCTGTTACATCCTTTTTGCTTAAATTTCACCAGAAGCCAGCACAAAAGGGATGTCAATGACACAAGAGCAGAGCCAAATGCATCTGGCTTTACTGAGTGTAATTGTAGTATCAAGTGCCTTGTTGGGTTGTGTCTTTTAGAAACAAAAACAGCCCATTGTGATACTTTGGAAAGGTTCCTTCTCATCTGCACGGGACTCATTTTAAAAAGGATGATTTAAAACAAAAGAAACATTATCCAGTATTAGAAGTAAGGGATAGCAAGGCTCATTAATGCAGTGCACTGAAGCCTCAGTCTCTGCCATTCCATGGCACAGCCAAACTGGTGTAATTAAACCACAGCTCCTCTGTGTTATTTAGCAAAGTAAATAATTACACCGTGCCCCTGAGCTTTATTGTTCATTTGTAGCATCAGGCAGAAGGCCTTGCTGTGGTTCCTGGGCCTCCATCCCATGGGGCCGTGTCCCTGTCCCTGCTGAGCACCAGAGGCATTTCTGGGCATTTTGGGGCATTTCTGGGCATCTCTGACGTTCCCTGCTGGAGCTGGAGCCTCACAGCCACCAACCCCTCAGCCTTTCAGTCTGTGTGGGTTTGTTCCACAGGGTGGGGAAGGCACCCTAAGCACCAGAAAGGGTTAATTCACTTGCTGAAATTTCATTTTTTTTTGTCCAGAAACATGAATGTCACCACAGCAGGACTACAGGCACTCCCAGCATCACTCCTCCTTTGGTAAGTGTGGCTCTTCCTGCAATCCTGTTATCTCCCAGGCAGCAGCACTGCATCACCCCACTGGAGAATACCCAGTTTTCTACAACCTGCTTATGGCTCATTTAACTAAAGACTGGGAAAAGAGAGACAGGTAGTGATAGCTTTTTAAAGAAATAAATTCTCTGTTCAACACCCCATCTATTCCTGAAGATTTTAGGTCATGCTGGGGGCACCTGTCTGTTCTGGAAGTCTCAGAATTAGAGCAAGGCTGGCAGGATTAGAGCTTCATCCCAGCCCAGCAGCTGTGAAAGGGCTGGGACTGCACAAGGTGACAGCCAGTCCATTTTTAATGGCACACTTAAAAACACCCAACATCCCCACTCTGTGAGGATGGAAAGGAGAATCAAAAGCACAGTGCCCCAATAACCACAGCATTCCACACAAAATAATCACATTCACCAACATCCCAACAGATGAGACCAGCAATTCCCACATATCAGCAGGAAAATTAATCCAGGTGTCAACTTCAGTCCTTCCAGTCTGGGAGCTGCACTGTTTGCTCTGAGGAGGAAGACTTGGTTTCCCTTGTTTTCCTGCTCCTCCCAGTGGCTGAAAGGAAAGGTCTGACTGCTGGCAGCAAAGCACAGGCTTCTCTTCCCTTCTGACTGGCCATTCCCTTTTAGCCAAAATCCAGCAAGGGCTCATCGTGATGCTCTACATGCCCAGCATCAATCAGGAAAAAGCTCTTACATGACCATGAATTAATATTCCACTGCCTTGAAAAGCCTGTGACTACATGTCAAATATAGTAATGGTAGAGCTGATGAAATAAAGGCATCAAAGATAGGGAAAACAGATTCAAAAAAGAAAGTAAAATACATTTCCACAGGATATTAGTTTTGTCTGAGAGACTCCTCATGGCTGCTAGCATCTAAATCAGCAATTTGTATCTGCTGGTGCAGGACAAGAGATTCCATCTCACCCCCTCACAACAGAGATTTGTGAGGGAAGCTGTTCTGAGCTGGGGGTGATAAAGAACAAAGCACTGCCTTTAACCTGGCTGCAGTGATGCCTGGAGAGGCTCCTGGAACAGAGGCTGGGCAGAGTTAAAGAATAAAGTAAAATTTATTGAAAAGTAAAATTTATTAAAGGATTCACTTTGGGCAGTGCAAGAGCCCAAATGTGGCTACACCCAAAATGGACCCAAGGTGGATTCAGAGTCAGGAGTTTCACACTTTTATCAGTTTTGGTCCATTCCCATCTTGGGGTTCACTGCCCAGTCCCAGCTCCAGGCTCTGCAGTCCCACCCTCCCAGATTCTCTCCTCCATTCTCTCTGTTTGCACTTTTTGGGGCTGGNNNNGTGTCCTTGGTTCTGGGGCTGGACAAGGATTGTTTGTGTGGCTGAGCTGGGAGGAGAACTTGTGACACTTTGTGTGGGGTTCAGAGTGCACACTAAGGCAGGGCAGAGTCTGGGGAATGTGAAAGCTCAAACCTTAAGGTATCAGCCCAGGTGGGTTGGGAAGCCACCTAAAAATTCAAATCTTAAACAAAAATAGATTTCCTACACAACATAACATTGACAAGAGAAAGACATCACAGAAAATCTCTACCTTTCTACAACTGCTATTAATCTTGGTGGATCCCTGCAGCTCTGCAGAGCTAATTAGCAACATACCTGAGACTCAGCATCTCTGGCTAAATTTTGAGCTCAGAGATTCCTATACACCAAAATTTTGCCTCTACAGGTAGGGTGTTGACTTTTAATATCTTTATTTAAGCTGAAAAATGCTGTCCCTGTCCAATCAGTCCAAAGTTTGCCACTCATGAGCTTTTCCCTCACTGCTCTCAGTGTATACTTCTCTGTATTCCCCAAGAAAAGGGAAATAACAGAATATGGGATGGGGAAAGACCACGTATAAACTGTTATTTGTTTTATAGTAATAGGTTGTTAGAGTCCTTCTTTCAAGGTTGGCACTTACTTTAATGAATCACCTTTCTTCACACTTATTTTTAATGTACTGTGCCATGTTTCTCATGGAGCCTCACTCTCTTCTGCTTAAATGCCCTGTTGGCATTTAATTTACTGAAACAAAAGGATTATCACCATATCTTACAGTTAGATTGGGATGATTAAATGCCTACCACCATACTATTTTTAAGCAGCAGCTCATTTAGCCTCAGTGAATTGTCACATGTACAATCCAACTTCATTGTGTGTTGTCATTGGAGAAGTAAAATATTGTCACTTCTAGCATAGCTGAGGACACTCTAAATTGAGTCTGAGATTTCCTCATGCACAAGCAAGGACAAAGCAGGATTGGAGGTGACCTAATGGATCTTCTGGGCCATTTGCTGCCATGCTGCATTTGTGAGCTGGGTTTTGGCAGTGGTGCTGTGCCTGTTCTTCAGGGCAGGGAATGTTCCAGAGCCTCACTGCCAGCAGGCACAGGGCTCTTGGACTCAAAATACAGCACAGCTCCCCCCAGAATGGCCTTCCAGTATAAAACTGCTTGTGAATCCTAAACACTCATGGAAAAAAAAAAGGTTGACATTTCAACCTGCAAGTGAATTTGTTCACTTTGAGCTGCAGAAAGTGCATTTCTCACAAGATGCATCTCCAACAAATGCCAGCCCCAGCTCTCTCTCACCTCAGGCAAAACCAGAGGCTGTTAGAGAACCTGTCTGCATGCTGCTGGTAGCACATAAAAACAATAAAAACAAACATTGCCTTGGATTTTGTTCAGGGAGCTTCATAAACACTCGGCCCTGATGCTCATGGGGAGTGCAAGCCTGCAGTTAAACCTGGGTGGGAGTTTTCATCACAATTCCAATTCCTTTCCACCTGGTCCTCTCCTGTACCAAAGTGTGACTCCACATTTCTACCACCATAGGCCTGATCCAAAAAAACAAGAATTCAGGGAAGCTTTCCCACCAGCTTGGCTGGAGGTTGGATTAGGACCTTTAAAAGATCCAAACACATCAGGTTGGGATAAATGAGCCACTTACTCCTGGCAATTCGTGTCCAGTCTCCAAAAACCACAGCATCCTTTTCCAAACTGCAGGATGGACTCTCCTCTCTTTCTCTGCGTTTCCTCTCCCTTGCCTTTGTGTTTTTTAGTGGAAAAAAAGGCTGGAGAGTAGAGAACACTGGTCATTTAGACAGCTGTCCCTGCAGCCTGGGCCCCACTGACCTTGCACACAGATGAACACAGAGCTCTGCTGTCCCTGAGCTCTCCCAGGGCATTCCCACACAGCATCCCCTGCTCCAACAAGCCTCCAGCTCCACTTTCCAGACACTTAACACAGCCTTTGCCTTGCTGGTCTTGATAAATCAGATTATCTCATTAGTGCAGACATTTCACTTTTCCTGTCAGCTTCTGATTTCGTTTCAGTAAGTGAAAGAAAGCCAAGGAGTTACATAAGGAAGGATTTGTCTTAAGAAGCTTTGCAGACAGCAATCCCTCATCTTGATAATTTTTAACAGGTAGTTGCCTTCTTCTTTTTTTTCCCCCCTCCTCCTATCAGTTTCTCTTTTTATCAAAGTACAATCAAGCAGGCTGACTGGCTTACAGAGTTTTTATAAGAAAAACCTCAATTCTCTTGCCATTTTGGTTGATCTTTTCAAGCTTGTCCTTAAACAATGCTTTTAAATGTTGTTGCTATTATGGAAAAAAAAGAGAGAAAGGAAAAAAAAGGCCTTGATAGGTTGCAGACATAGTCCTTGGAGGTTTATTCCTTACCTCCATCTCTTCAGAACTCAGCCCAACAATTCCTTTACAGCCAAGCTCCTTCCCCAAGGAACTGCAGTGTGCACGATATCTCTGCTTTCTCCCCCTTTGTTCCCATTTCTATTTTCCACTTAAGCCCTGTAGACAGAAGCTTCTCAGGCACCAGCAGGAGGCAAGGCAGCAGAAGTTCACACACCCTGCTCCATTTGGGAAAGAGCAGCATTCCCATGGCTGATGAACCCCACAGCTGCAATAGGCCAGGGCATAAAATTCTCACTTCTACAACAAAAATTGAGTGTTCTCCCTCTCAGCCATTAAAAAAAAAATCCTTAATATGAAGCTTCCTCCTGGAGTCTGGCAGAATACCTCCTTGCCTTTTACACCCTCCCTGTCTTTGCCAAGTGCCCAAATCCATTACCTTGACAACACAGTGCATCACAGTAATAGCATGAGTCAGCCTGGCAGTTTTTGTGACCATAACAAAAGCAGATTCCCATCGATTGGCGTGGAGCTCCCTGTTCCAAACTATAATTTCAGAAGGGTACTTGCTTTAAATCTCATCTCTCTGTGCTTTGAGTCTTGCCAAACTTGTCCATAGACCAAAACCAGTGGCTTGTTTTATGGTCTCATTTTAATGGCTTTGTCTGTATCCCAAGCCCCAGCAAACAAAACAGATCAAACCCCTCCAGTTAGGGTTCTCACTCCCAGCTTCTCCCTCATCTCCATGTACCCAGTCTCCACCAGCTGGGCTCACTGTCTGCACCACCTCCCAGAGTTTCCAAGTGATGGTCACACTGCTCTGTTCCAGACTAAAATCCAAGCCTGCAGATGTTTCACTCAAAACCTTTGGTGTCTGAGCTGAACCAAAGGCTTAGGGCAGTGAGGGGGAAAACCAACAGGACTTTACAACAGGATTTCCATCAGAGAAACTACAGCAGGTATTGATCCAAAGACAGGGCTGTCTGCTGGCCAGCACACCTGTGGCTGACGAGCCAAGAAAGCAAACAGGTGACAATAATGTCCAAAATAAGTGTCACCACGAGCACACAGCAGTACATCTTTTACAACAGCCAGGAGAAAAGGCTCCAATTTCTTGTGTTTTGGTTTCCCTTCCTTGTCAACATGCCCTTTCCAGCAGCTTTGTTCATGGGCACAGGGACACCTGCACTCTCCTGCTTTGTGCTACAGGAGGATATCCCCAGCCTGTGGATGCCAGGCAAAAACAGTGTCTCACTGGAAACCCTGCATGGCAATGCACAGCCCACCGTGCTGATGAGAAATCTGGTTCTCATGGGATGTCCTGAGCTTTTCCATGTGCTTCATTGGAGCATTCAGACAGAAATGCAGAGGTTTGCATTGGAATTCTCATCACAAAGATGAGTTTCTACTAACCAAAATCCACTTTAACTCAAAAATCCTTGCAGGGAAGATGGGCAGGTCACCTCAGCAGGTGCAGGAGCAGGAGATGGGAACAGTGCAGGGCCATGAGAGCAGCACTGCCCAGGCAGCACAGAGCACACACTGCCCTGGCACAGCCTCCCTGGAACCCACCGTGGGCACCACTGCTTTGGGAAGGGATGCAGGACTCCCCCTCAGGTGTCCCAGGAGATCCCAAGAATTTCACAGCCCTGAGCCTCCCATCTGCTCCTGAGAATGGGATGAAGGATCTAATTAAGGGGAGATTAACACGACAGGCTCGAGGCAGCAGAGTCTCTGCTGGAGAAAACTCAGTTACCTGCTGGAGCTCTCTCAACAGCTTAATGCAATAGTAGAGAATGGTGAAAGGCAACATCATTTCCTACAAGTTTTCAATAATGCTCCATGTAATAGAGCAAAGGCCCTGTCCTCTCCTTTGGGTAAAAAATGATACAGTTCATAGGAAAAAAAAAAAAAAAAAAAAAAAAAGAGGAAAAAGAGAAATCAAAGAAGACACAAATCACCTCCCAGCCCAGCACTTTGGGCTCCTTAGTGATAGACAAGTACAGACAAAGCATCGAGGCCCATCCAAAGGAAGGAAGGTCCTGGCAGGACTTCAGTGACCAAACCTGCACAGCACACATTCCATCTCCAGAGCACCAGGCTGTGCTGGACAAACCAGCCCCTGCCAGGAAGGGTGAGAAGTTCTCCAGTCAAGCTCCAAGGGTGACTAATGCTGGTACAAATGAGGATCATGAGGCAACACTGCAAGGGAATAAACAGCCCTTCAGTAAAAATGAAAAGAGAGGCATGAGTGACCAGATGAGAGAATTACTGAAGGCTTGTAGAATTTTCTGTCATACTGCTGCAAACTTCAACCAGAGTTAGGTACAAACATTTCTAAAAGTCCCCAGGAAGTTTAAGGTCATTTTTAGGCAGAGGAAGTGTCCATTTCACAGCATTCCCTTGGTTGCTTCTCTTTCTGTGGCTATCAAAGACTTCAGCTTCAGTTGGAGCTTTGCTGGGGAACTGAAGCCAGCGCTTGGAACTGGTGCTTTAGATTCCCCCACCTGAGGACATGTTCCAAGCCTGACTCAGACTCCTGGGTGCTGCTCCCTGCCTGCCTGAGGAACATGGACCATTCCCCCAACATCTCTGAGCATTCAGCTCCCTCTGATCTCTGTTCCTAAGTCTCTTGTGGGAGAAGCAGATGCTAATATTCCCATTTTATGACTAGAAACCGAGGCCCAGAGAGTCTGAGTGCCTTGGCCAGAGGCACAGAGGGAGCATCTGGTTTAGCAGGGAGCTGGAGCCCAGCTCCACAGCACCAGGCGAGCAGCCAAACTCCTGGAACAGCTTCTGTCAGGAACAATTCCCATATGGAAACATGCCACCAACACAAGGACAGCCTAATTACAATTAAAAAGGAATCTTCCCATACACAAATAGGGCAGCAGTGCACAACGTATATTTAACCCCTTCCTGCCCTGAGCAGGCTCTCCCCATCCAGAAGGGATTTGTGCAGCATGGAGGGCACAGCCATAAGCAGGCCTGGTTTGCTGCTCAGGATGGTGCCACAGCTGCCAGGGCAGCCCTGATTTTCCCTGCTTTTCACACACCAGCCCTGGCAGGAAACTCTGTCCCAGCTCATCCAGAGCCTCCTCCCACCCCACTGCCATTTCCCTGCAAATACACTTTGCTTGCTGCAGTTAAATCCCCTCTGCGCTTTCCTTCGGAAGGGAGGATTTCAAAATTTGATTTGTTTTAGTT
Source organism: Cichladusa arquata (assembly GCA_026413545.1). Taxonomy (NCBI): domain Eukaryota; kingdom Metazoa; phylum Chordata; class Aves; order Passeriformes; family Muscicapidae; genus Cichladusa; species Cichladusa arquata. The sequence goes on from JAOTQP010000755.1 coordinate 1,509,366, forward strand.
GCTAAGTACTCTGTGGTATTCCCAGCAGATGCTTTAGCTGACAAGGTTTGCACTTGTCGCCGCTTTGTTGTGTTTTACGAGCAGGGCCCCAGACGCCGCTCAGCACAGCGCTCGCCGCTCTCACCCTGCGCAGGGGATCGCTCTGGGTGTCACTCACAGAATGCTCCCTGCAGGCAGAGGATGGAAACTCACCCCTGTCGCTGGATACTGCTGGGAACCAGGGGGAAAGCAGCCTTGAAGCCTTGGGTTTCTCAGCCTTCACAAGGATAAGAAATATAACAATGATTTTGCATTCACACGTGCTGTTTTGCATAGAGCATGATTTCAAAGAGGTGTTGCCTTCTTGGACCAACGAGTCTTTTCTATTCTGTTTTTCACTTACTACCCTATATAAGTGCAATGTTTCTCTAAATAAAGCTCTCTCTTGCTTCTCCATTACCCAAGGAACTATGTTGCATTATCCTTTTCGCTGCTCTGCTATAGCCTCAAACACAACACACCCCAGCACAGCAAGTGACACAAATGCTGGCGATGCCTGCGGTTCACAGCGTGGCTGATAAAATATTTGTGCAGATCAGGGAGATGCTGACCTGGTTCATGCCACACATGAGGTGCCCTGGGATGACACAGGGAGTGTCACCTCTCCACCTGCCTGCTCTGGGCTTCCTGCTGCATCTTCCCAAGTCCCAGGCTGGACTGCCATCCATGGGAGGCTTTAAGGTTCCTGTTTCCTGAACGTTCTGTGCCCTCTCCTCACCTGCACCCTGCCCTCCTCACCTCACCCCACTGCTGGTTAAAGCACGGGATGAGCCACACAAGGTTCGCTAAAATCCCTTTCAATTGTGTCCTCCTCAACTAAAGGCACAACTGGGCAGTCCTGATTTGCCACCAGGAGTCAAAAAGTGTTCCACCAGAGCAGCAATGGGATGGAAAACCTGCAGCCATCAGATCAGCCAAAGTGCTGAGGGACAGAACAGCCCACAAGGAAGGTGCTGCCCCAGCAATGCACAAAAAGTTCATCCCAGAGATGACCCCCCATTGCAGGCAACTGGAGATGGCAAACAGCAAAGGAACACAAAGAAAAGAAACTGGAGATTTGGGGCAGTGTTCACCCAGCACATGAACTCATCTCCCACAGCAGGCATGCAATGAGAGCCCTGTACCAGGAATTACAGGATCATTGTTGTACAATCTCCATCCTCACACTTCCATGGGACAATATTTCACCCACGCTGCACTCAAGGCTGGCAGCACAACCAGCAGTTGGATTCCTTGCCCAAAGTCCTTAACAAAGTTTGCTGCCTTTGATAAAGTGCGTTTTGTAAATTCTGTTGCGCCGTGCTCTCCGCTGAGCATCTGTTCAAAGGGAAGGCAGGGTGTCTGACAAACTCCAGCACTTCTGACCTTACAATCCTCCAGGTCCTTCTGTTACAGCCTCAAATCCAGACAAAGCCACCCCTGCTGCTGCCTTGCACTGAGAAAATGTAACTGGGCGAGAGCATTGCAGGTTACTCCAGTTCCCAGTGAAATTAGCAGGAGTTTTTTCACTCACCTCCTCAGGAACAAAACCTCTCTGAATAATTCCTGCCTCCCACCAGTCTGCTGCTCAAAAATCTTTTTGGCTGGGATTCATCAAAGCAAGCCATAAATTTCAGTGAATTTAATTTAGGCTTAGGGTCAAGTGTATGTCACCTTAAACCCCTCAGAATTTTACTTTATTTTCTACAAAATTAATTTTTCAAAGCATGTAATAAGGTGAAAGTAAGACCTTTCCAAGTATCTCTGCCTTTAAAATTTGTGTTGTATCATCTTCATTAGCATCTGTCACATTACACCCAGAGACAGAGTTTACTGTGAGTGACAGAACACGGCAAGTCAGGACATGCAGGTGTGTGACAAACAAAATCAGTGTAATCACGAGGCTCAGAAAATTGCTTTTAATGTTATGTTTATAGATGTAATTCTGTAAAATTACCTGGGCAGGATATAGAAGGATTTTGCTTTACACAACTGCCTGGAAATCCTAAAATTGCAGGTATAGGGATGGGACTTCACTCACATTTTACTGCAAGGGTATAATACAGAAAGTAAAGATGTGTCGAGAAACAAAGTGATATTTCAAATACATATATATTATGGCAAATAAAATGGCATTCAATTCTTTCCAGTCAATAGTGGGAAAAGGTTTTAAATAGAAGTAAAGAGTTGAGGAGGGGACTGGGAACAGAACCTTCCAACCCATCCCACAGTCTACAGCAGATAAAAACATTGCATTTGTAACTAAAAATAAAGTGCCACTTCATTTGGTGGCTGTGCAATAGTGATTTTTATACAGTGCCATTAAAAGTAAAATTCAAACAGGAAGAACTGCTGAGTGCTGCTAAACTGCAAAATTTTTAAGTTCTTTTGAGGCAAGAACATGTCAATCTTTTATATGTCTGCAAAATGCCACGAACATCTACAGCAGTCTATAAATCATAAAGGGAATGATACAAGCAAACAGGAATTATGGGATCTTATCTCTCTGGCAGATTTTGCCCTATGGATAAAGTACCTTACAAAGCAATAATGGAATATTATCAGCAAAATAAAGTTTTAGTGGCATTTTCTCCTTAGCAGCATTTTCCCAGCACCATGTCAATGGAAGGGAAGCTTCATCTGGGACCAAAAAGTTCTGATTTGCATATGTTATCATGCAAAATGAGATTTTATTCTGCCCTTGCCTTCAGAAACACTGAGCCATGCATAAGATCAGATCACAAAATTAAAACAATTTATTGTACTGGAAGTCTCTTCTGTTAGTCTTGGCCAAGTTCCCAGTTCAAGTGATTAGTGAAAGCACAGAAATACTAATTAGCAGGGCAGGCTCCCCAGAACCCACCCCCTTTGTGTTCATGGGGTATTAACAGGTAGACTAACCATGCTCATATTAAAATTACTGTCTGCTCCATCATTAATCACCAAGACAGGAAATTCAATGAGCGTTTTCAGCAGACAGATAATTTATACCTGGAGTTTAATCCCTCCCTACCACTGGTCCTTCTGCAAGGGCCCCAGGAGCATCCCCAGCACAGACACCAACATCACACCTGCACAGCCAGACCATCCCAAGGATTCCTGAAGCTCCAACTGCTCTTCCTTTCCTCTCATCTTTCAAGTCTCATGAAATTTTCAAGACTTTTCATCAGTCAAAACAAGCAGAATCTTACTGCTTCCATTCAAATGCAAGAGCAATGCTTCTTCAAAATCACTTGACTCCAGAAGTCTGGGATTTTGAATGTAAATATTTGAAAAGACAGGATACAAAAAAGTGATTTGTCAATATGCATCATCATCACTGCTTAATAAAACTGCTCTATACACAAGTGCCAGCACTGGCCTGGTGTTTTATGGTACATAGGTGGAACCAAAGCTGAAATAACAACCAAATAAAGCTTTGATCAGCAGGAAACCAAACTGGATTAGCTATGAGGAGTAATGGTCTTTCATATCATCAGATAAAGAGTTGCTGCCTGATTTTTGTCAAACATCAGCTGCTGGGATGAATTCAGAGTTTCCCTCCTGACCTCCCAAAATCAAATGGTCCCATAACCTTTAATAGCATGAGACCTCCAAAAAGAAAACTTTCCACTTGCAAAAAGCACTCAGGAAATAAGAGCAGGATTGGCTGCATTATAGAAAATATCCAAAAAGCAATTAAAAGGCTCCTCCTGGACTGGGCCCTAACCCTGCCACATCCCAACTGCAACACACACTTCATATTCCAGAAGGCAGCTCCCACATAATGGCTCAGCAACCTACACTGTTGCCAGGAATAGAAAAGTACATCAGACTTCAGCAATTAAGTTTTTTCTGTGCTACATAAGCCGGGGAAGAACCATACAAAGAAAATAGCAGCACAGAAAATGAACAGGATGAATTACAGGCATCAGCAGCAACAGATAAAAGAATAGCTGCTTTCTTTCATTCAATAATGTATTTGGAGGAATAAAGCTTGTGCTGACAATGAAAAATGTAACAAGTGGGACTACAAATAAATGTGCAGTTAGCATTCATTTCGTCAGAGAGAGTCCAAAATTCAGCTTAAGAGTCACATTTCATGGAAAATTTCTACCTAGGTCAAAGACTTATCCTACAATTTAAGGCCACAATAGACCTTGAAATTGAATTTTATTTGGAGTGGGAGGACAGATTGGGTTAAGGAAGGTCAAGCTTGCCAAAAAGCATCTTAGTTTTGTATTTAAGCACGAGTTATGAGTGGGGGAGGAAGAAAAATAGTAAAATATAATAAATGGGGCCTTTTGTGTGTTACTATGCTTTGTTAAAAAAAAAATTCCTTATCTACAGTATAAAAGGTACTAGAATCTAATCAACTGCTCCCAGCAGGAGGCCAGGAGTAGCACTTACAGAGTGCAGCAGACTGACATGTAATCATGGCTGAAGCAGAATTACAGCTCACAGAACCTCAGCACTCCTGTTGATCTCTGCTGGAGCTTCGGGGTGGGGGAAGAGGTGGAGGGAAGAAGTCCAGCAGACATCCCCTCATCAAAAAAAGGGAAACCAAAGGATGAACTGGTGCCAGCCCCAAAGCTTCCCCAATTCACTGCATCACAAGAGGCAAAACCACAAATTGTCCCACTGCAGGTGATCAACTTCTTGTTCCATTCAGCCTGCTCCATTCAGTTTCTGCTCCCACCCATCCAGCTCTCCAGCTCTTTATACTATTTATTGCTGTATATATATATATATAAATATATTTTGTAAAAAGATCAGAGGGTTTATTCTGTAAAACACCAAGAAAGGAGCCCTACAGTGGCTTTCAACACTCATGCAAAGAATAAAGGTACAAATGCTTGGATAGCTCCAAATCAACAGACATCTGCTGGTATTTTCAGCTTCTAAGAAAACATTTGACACCTTTTTTTCCCTCCACCAGAGTATTTTCAGAACGTGCCTGTGTTCCTCTGGCTTGGGGTTGCCATATATGTAAAAGATGAGTAATTGGGAAAGCTGAGCTGATGGTGGAGCAGCAAACAGCTACTGAAAGGGAGCTCAGATCCTCAGACACTGGAAATGCTTCTTTGGGGTGGGGAACACAGGGAGATGAGGGCTTGGATTTCTCTTCCCCTGCCTCTTGTAATGCATGGGAAATAAATGTTCTAGGGTGACTGGTGAGAACAGAGCTCTGCTTTCTGCCTGAATCAGATGCTGGGCTGGGACAGGTCCTGTTTCCTGCAAGTGTCAACATTTTAATGTCTCTAAACTCCAGAGAGTTCTCTGGCTGATACCCAGACTGACCACACTGCAGAGGGGCAGGGCCTCCCATTTAAAGAAAAACCTAAATAAAGGCATGAAAAACAGAGAGAGCTGCTGCTCTCAGGCTTCCTGAGCATCAGCTGAGGCTCTGTGATGAACTCCCCAAAAGTCTGTCCTGGAACAAGCACTGGGGACAGTGTCCTGCACGTGACTCCAACCAGCACAGGCACCAGAGGTGGCTTTTGGAGCCCTGAGGAACTGACTGATAAACAGCTCCTAACCATAACAGGATGACAATTGGCAATCAAATGAAAATATTCGGTATGAAAGAAGTCATTTTCTCCTACAAGGTGTTGTTAAGCAGCAGTCACAAGGTGTTGTTGACTGAATAAATAATAGTTTTCATTATTAAGGCATTCATAGTCAGCATGTTTCATACTCATCATTACCATTTTTATTTTTTTAAAAAATCAAAAAACTGCTTTTCCTTTATGGCAAGGCTTGGGAATGACAGATGATCCATCAGCTTATCTGCTGATTTTTAATGACAGAATTTTGCATTCATTATTCCCTGCTTAAATCACTCCTTTTAAAAAGAGGAATAACTTATTTCTTCCTCTTGTCACTAGAGAAATTAACTGGTACACCATTAAGAAGTGCTTGTCTAACAAAAAGATACACCAGTCACAGACTTAGAAAACCAGCATGGACATAAATTGTCCAAGAGGGAGAGTGAAAATAGGAACCCATATATCCAAAAACCTCCACTATCCCCTCACTGCCAAGGTCAATACTTCCAGATTTAAATCTCTGCACTGAAAGCTCCCAAGAGAAAAGACAAAATAATTCTTTTTGCTGTGCAGGGCTGCTCCCTCCCTCAGCTGAGGACCTGTACAATACACAACCCAAAAACCCAAAAAATGCAGCACCCAGCCCACGTGTGCAGAAGAGCAGCCCCAACAACAAATCCCTTCTTGGGACTTGCACTTCAAGTTTTGAGCCCAGTGAGCCCCAGAACTCCAGAAGAATCAAACCAGTTCATTAACCATACCAACAAAACCAAAAAAGGCATTTTTGCAAGATCAAGTTATTGGCAGTTGGTTTTAAGGAAAGTTTTTTTGCTGAAGCTGCAGTGATTTGCCTTAATGACTGCAATGCTTCACAGCAAACCCCTGAACAAAATCTACAGAGACCAGCTCGTACAGAAAGAATAAACCCAGATTCCAAGTGTGAGTTCCCAAACACAGGATGTCCAAGTTTATCATAAAATGTTATTTTCAGCCAAGTGCCAAGGGGAGATTCCCCTGTTACAGCCCAGAGAGGTGAGCTGGGAACAGTCCTGGTGCAAAGTGTTTAACTCCCATTTATTGCTCTTCTCAAATAAACACTGGAGTTTACAAGAAACAAACAAAAATCACCTGCTGACACTGACAAAACCATCAGCCAGATTTCATTCTTGCATTTTACAAGTTTATAACTTTTTAAGTCAACCATAAAAAAATAAACGTAAAAAGTTTGTAACTTTTTAAGTTGTAAACACAGGTGAGGCATATTAATGGCAAAATGAGTGTAAAAATCTAACTGAAGCAAAAAATAATTTATGCAAAGTTAATGCTGGGTTGTTTTATAATGTATTTGGCACAGATGATTCAAATAAATCAATGTAACAAACTTAATATTTGCCTGTCTAGCAACAGCACCTCCTAACAATAAAATGAGTTTAAGTTTTGGCTAAATGCCTAATAAATGAGTTGTTAGCTTTTGTACTTTAATGCACTGGCTATTAAGTAAGCAAGTCAACACATCACAAATGGAATCCAAATGTGTGCAGTAGGCTTTGCTACAAACCAAACTCATAAACTGGCAAAAGAGAGAATTAAGCACACCTCAAACACCAGCTCCCTGATTTCACATTCATTCAATAATCTTTTCCAGTCTATTATATCAAAGAACAATCCAATTATGGTACTTAAATCCCTATGTACAGTTGCCAAAAATAAATTCCTTAGCAACACTTGAAATATCCCCAGAAATGTTCCTGCGCTAGAGAAAATTCCAGTTTCTGATTTCCACAGTATTTCAGGTGTGACACACTAATGCCTGTCATTATACAGAACCTGGCCCACCATCAAGACTTATATTTTCACAAATCTGGAGATTGCTGTCTCTAATTGCAGGCTCTGAGCACCTCCTTTATCTTCACACCTGCCAGGCACAGAAAGAGGCAGGTACTTCAAAGCAAGTGGGTGCTTAAGTGGCTCCCTACATGAAGGGGCTCTCCTGAGCCTGGAACAGGTTTGCAAGCTGGGATTACATAAAAATGTACAATATTTACAGAACAATCAGGTCATGCTTCTGTGCCATAAGGGTTTGGATCATGGCTCCTCCCTCCCCCTGGGATTTCCAGAGGGTCAGTGAAGATTTGCCATCAGTGAGGGGATGGGAGGAATCCCAAGGTGCTGCAGAGACACCTGAACTGTGCAGACCCCACATTTATTAGATGAATTGTACTAAATTGTTTCTCCTGGGAGCTCACCCCAGCAAACACCTGGGAGAAAGCTGCTTCAGGCCAGCAAGGGAAAAAGGTGACTCAGTTATGGAAACAGCCCCCCAAAATCCAACACAACCATTTTGTTCCTTGTGGGAGTCTTTGTATCAAGGACGGCTGTCAGGGACAAACTCAGGTGCCCTGTACAAGCTGATCTTAAAGTTACAGTTTATTGTCAGGGCGTGGGTTCACAGAGTCCTACTAAAAACTGCCAGCTGCAGCCCAGAGCAGGATGGAGAGAGAGAGAGAAAATAACAGAGAGAGCAAGAGAGAGAGCAAGAGTAAGAGAGAGGAGTAAGTAAGAAAGTAAGAGAGGGATTTTCCCGTTTACAATACAATAAATCTTCTTCTATGTTGAATATTCTGATTTCCACTAACCAGCCTAACACAAGATACAAATTCTATAGCATTTACATACAGCCTATAAGAATCATTACATTACCATAATGTGTTATACTT
>JAOTQP010000755.1:1532736-1558467 GCA_026413545.1 Cichladusa arquata
GGATGAGGAGCTGCAGTGAGGATGAGGAGCTACAGTGAGGATGAGGAGCTACAACGAGGATGAGGAGCTGCAGTGAGGATGAGGAGCTACAGTGAGGATGAGGAGCTACAACGAGGATGAGGAGCTGCAGTGAGGATGAGGAGCTACAGTGAGGATGAGGAGCTACAACGAGGATGAGGAGCTGCAGTGAGAATGAGGAGCTACAGTGAGAATGAGGAGCTACAGTGAGGATGAGGAGCTGCAGGACACAGTTCCTGCACACCTGGGCAGGGCTCTCCTTTGCCTCCATCAGTGATCCTCACACAGAGCACGAGGATGAAGAGCTCCAGCATCCCCCTCTCTGCACACCCAGCTGTTCCAGCCTCTTTCACAGACCCTGCACCCCAAAACAACAACCTCCCTCCTGGCCCAGCCCCTCAGCCAGGAGCTTTGCTGCTCCTCCTCTTGTGTCTGAGATGGTTTTTGCCATCAGAGAGACTCTCCTGCTGGCCCAAGCTTGGTTTCCCCTGCAGGAGCCCCTGTGGATTTTGGCTGTGCCCCCCCTGCCTCTCTGGGTGAGCAGCAAGTGAACAGCTCGCTGCTCCCCAGCCACCTTCTCCAAAAGTGTCTCAGAATACTGCATTTTAGGAAAAATTCCAGTCTAATCCCTTGCATTGCATCTGCTCTGGTGGGCTGAGACAAGATGTCATTTTGCATTTTTGGATATCAGTAGAGCCAGGAAGGTTGAAAGAAGGAAGAAACTACGTTCAGCTTCTCACTTAGGAAAAGTCAAGAAATTCAAATGAAACCAGCCTACAGATGGGAGGTTTGAGCCTACTGTGCTTCAGATAAGTGATTCATATCTTTAAATCTTCCCCCAAACTCCACAGGCACAAAAACTGGTGTAAGTGTTGGGGACTGAGGCTTCAGTAAAGAGTAAGAAATTCCTCCCAGAGCTGACATGAGCTGCAGAGAGGATGGTGAATGGCACGTGTGGGCCCTACTCCGTGCCAGGCTTCAATTAGAAGCTTGGGTGGATCATTTAGTTTTCTTATACCTCCCTTCCCCATGGATAAAATACTGGGAAGTGTTGCTCTGCCAACTCAAAGGGAGCTGTAAGGATAAATGGGATTGCCTGAAAAAAAATCTGATGTCCTTTAAATCTGCCAGCTGACATAAATTCTGCCATCTCCGTGCATGAAACTGTGGAAAGGACCTGCTGAAGTATTTCATAGAACTGTGACCCAATAAGCAACTGTTACCACTAAGATGGCTTAATTACTTTTTTAATAAAGATAATTTTGAAATGAGAGGGGGGAAAAAAGGAAAAAAAGTAACAAAACATGACAGCCAATTGGAAATTTGGCAAAACCATTCCATTCCCATGAAACTCTTGCTTTCTGCAAAGAGAGAAAAGTGTCCTGTTTAAAAAAACCTTTAAAACGGTGCAGCATCCATGGCATTTGAAAATGCAGTCAGCAGGGATGTGAGACAGGGGTGCTGAGGGAGCTGGGCTGGAATCACCCTGCAACAGGCTCTGTTTATTTGGGATATCTCTGCCTTAGGGCTGAGGGAGGTCCCACAGAAATGTGACCCCTCCAGCAGTGCCTTTGCTGCCACTGTCCCTGTGAGACCTGCAGGGGAGGCAGAAGTGCCAAAACTGCTTCAGAGTGAGCACAAAAAACAGCTCCAAAGTCCCAAGGAGAAGCTGCTTGCAATGGAGATTTTGGAGCACATCTGGCAGCCCTGGCAGGACTTTCCCCTGAACAATGTGTGCCCCATTTATTGCAGAATATAAAGGTACAAACGTGATGGGCTGGATGGAGCAGCATTCCCAACCTGGAGCACAGAAACTCTTCTAAAATGCAATCCCAGCCCAAAAGGTGTGCTTGATCCTGAGAATTGAGCCAGTCTGAACCTCTTCTCTCAGTTCTCACAACACAAGGAAAGAAGGGACCAGTCATCACCAGGGCTGGAAGAAACTGAAGAGGATTTAAGCACTGAGCACTTGGTGTGGGGAGTTCCACAGCTCCCAGGCAATTAAGTGCAAAATCTGAAAGGTAAATCCTTGTTTGTCACACCCCCCAGCCCCAATCCTGGCTGCAGGAGCTGGGAGGTGAAGTCTTGGCAAAAAGGAACTTTAAAGTAGAAACAGAAGGAAAAGATATTTAGGAAAATAAAACAGAGATGTGCTCACAGCAGATGGGAAATGCTCAAAATGATGAGAAAAACGACTTTTTCAGAGCTATTTTAGAAATCTTCTTACCCCCTCCCCACTCCATTATGGGGGAAAGCATGATCTGAGCTAAATTCACTCTCAATGACGTACTAATAATAACAACAGCTATGATAAATTTCATTTGTAACTTCCAACCATTTCTGCAGTCAGCCCTTCCACACGCATTTTTAGCCCAATTTAAAATAAAGCCATTATCCTTTCCCCACAGGAAATCCAAGCTGTAACCAGTTTAGTCAACTTGCCCAAAATTATACTGTCTCTGCAGAGCCAGAATAAGGATTGATCCATCCCAGTTCCCAGCTAGACACCCCTCCCCATCTTTAAGACCAAAGCAGAGCAGAGCTGAGTAATTCCAAGCCCTCACAGAGCATTTAACACATTTGAAGAATTGCACAAACAGCAAGCAATTAGTTCTGAACAAGGTCCCTGGGGAGTTTCTAGTTAAAATACATGTGTTTTAGGATACATTAAACCAAGCATTAGAAATTACAATCATCACTGAACTCAGACATAACATCTGGGGACGTGTGGGTGTGGGTGAGATGGGCAGTGCTTCCATAAAGGAAGGGATTCAAGGATTCCTGTAGAGGTGGAGGAAGGAGAGGGAGCTGCTGGGACATAGAAGCAGGTGTGTAATTCACAATTCTCACACCCAGAGCACTCCTGGCATTTGGGAGGGAGGCACAGCCAGCCAGGAGTTCATCCCTGGGAGTGTGTGATTGCAAAACCTCTTGGGAAATGCAATTAGAGCAGAGGAGCTCCCCCAGGAGAGGCACCATCCCTCTCCTCTGTCCTCCTGACCCTCCTGGACAAAATTCTTCATGGCTAATCCAGGAAGATGAGGTGATGTACAGTCACCCAGGAAACATGGAACAGCCAGGAGTTCGACCCACAGCTGCCAAGGAGTATTTTGGCATCTCCACCCTCCACCCAGGCATCTCCTGGTTATCTCCACTGGTAACAGCCAGCCATGCAAGAGCAGCCCCCTTTCTGCTGCTCTGGGCTTGGAGTGAGTGAATCAGGAATCCTGCACTGCCTCACCTCTCCTGGAATCTACAGCAGCTCAAGGGATCAGCCCCGAAATCTTCACAACCTAAGCAAGTGTTTATTCTTCAAAATATTTCCCCGAGAACTTTAGTTCTTTGTTCTTTCATGTTTTAAAAGACCTGTCACAGATTTATGTTCAAATTACTTCCCCATCAAATTCTCCTTAAAATAGCAGCACTGGGCCAGCTGTGTTTGCTTCTGCAATTCCATATTAATGTCACTATAAGCAAAGTCATTTTTCCAACTATGTAAAATACACTTCAAAATACACAAAGATCCTGCAAAGACCTGAGCCCTCTCTGAAAGGCCACTAGAGTAGGAACACAAAGAATATTCTGCTTTATAGCAAAGTGAAACAAGCAGCCTACACACCCCCATGGAGAGGGGCAAGTAGATGGTGAGCAGATGGCAATTTGGGAACAGCAACTGTGAGGCACCAAGGGAAAGGAAAACCAGGTAAAAGGGTTTGGCTGGAGGCAAAAAGCTCAGCCTGGCCCTGGGAAAAGCCATTGCAAATAGGTGTTGTCAGTGAAACAATGGTTGAAGATTTAGAATGGTTCAATTACCACTCTTCTACCCAAAAGGTGAAGCTATCAACCTTTTTTTTTTTTTTCCCCCCAGCCCATCAAATGTTTCAAATTATGTAAAACATCGAGCTCACTAGCATATTGGATTTTGAATAATGAAAAGAGTAAACAGGATTTTAATTTGGATTCTGACAGTAAGGCGCTTTCCATGTGATAAATTAACTATTAGGGAAGACAAATTAACACAACCACCCCTTGAGTATGATGGCTTATGATTTTGAGGAAGCTTTTACAGAAGCATGATAAAAATAAGGCAGGATGAAAAACAGGATATGATGATGGAGAGAGTATTTTACCAAAAATTCTTCCTCCTTCTTTTCACCAAACTGTGCATATAATTTCTCTTAAAAAAAAGAAATAAAATGCAGCAGTTCTCTCTAGAGCCCCTCATTTTTCCTAAGAATGTCTCAACGTTTTAGGAGAGTTCCTCAGCTGCTCTAGATGACCAGATTGATGAATTTTAAAGTGCTCCTTTAACACTGAGATGTTAAATTTGACATCTGTGAAGCAAGGTCAGAAGAAGAGGTGTCACCCCTCCTTAGGAATTTTTTGAAAGGGAAGGTGCCTGAGAAACATTTTCTAGGCATAAGACTGTGCTCATAAAATCAGCCAAGAGGATGTGATCAACTTCAAAGCAGTCAAGCATCATGTTATATCTCCATATCCAAAGGAAAACTCCCAAATTTTGTCATTTTTCTAAAGGAGAGAAGACATTTTAAAATTTCACCTTCACATTTCAGCAGAAACTCCATTTTTCAATCTGCTCTCTCTCAGGTAAGCAAGTACAGCCTAGAAAAACAGCAGAAAGGCATCCTAATTGGCTTGAAATTAAAGCTATTAATTTTTATTCTTATTTATTCCTGTCACAAAGCAGACCTGTTTTCCATGGATTTCCAACACTGCTATGGAAACCTGAGGGGTTCTGAAGGTTTATGTAACAAGAGATGAAAATGCTGTCTCCCACAGTGAGCACTGCTTCCTTTGAAATATGTCAACAGTGGAATTTTGTCCCTCTGGGAGAAAAAGGGTTGCCAGGCACTGAGACAGGAGACATCAGGTCCAAAATCTATTGACTCAAGACATGCTATTAACCATTTAACTCTCTGGGCAACTTCAAAATAAGGATGTTTACTCACCTTTGCTTGGAAATTCATGCAAGGAGAAAAAAACTCTACTATTTCTATGGAGACACCATGTACTGGTATGCCTGAAAATTGTACAGATCCTGAATTTCAATATGTTCCTGTAATTTTCCAGTGGTACTTCAAACTGCAGGTCAAAAAGTTCTCTAAAAATTGCCATTTTCTTAACAAAACTAAGTGTCACAATTTATTAGAGTCCACCTGAAAAGATTGCTGTGCCTTTGACATCCAAATTACTTTAATCAAAATATAAGCAAGTGTGGGTCTCCACTGTGCTGAAAGCTCCTAAATTCCAGCAGACTCGTGACAGCAGTGGGACAGGGCTGATGTTTGGGTTGCCAACCCTGGCATCCCACTAGCCCAGCTCCAGAGAATCCTGCTGGCAGGGAAGGGCAGCAGATCCTCTGCCCTTTGCCTGCCTGGAGGGCAGGAAAAATTGCCCAGAATTTGCAAATAAATACACAATTCCTCGATCTCATTGGACACTTTATACACTCAAAGCATCCAATAAACATGAATTAACCATTCCTACTGTAAATCAGGAGATTTACAGGGCTTTATCCAAGCTAAATTATTCTTGTACTAGGAACAGCTCCTAACATTCCTTTCCCCTTAGAGTGCACCAGCAGCTCCCCTGGAAGAAGAGAAATGTTTTCCTTTATTTCATTGGTGTCTCTGGGGAGTTCATTGAGCTGGGATGGGTGGATTTGATGTGTGGATTTGATGTGTGGGTTGTTTTCCCAAGAGCTGGCACGTGCCCTCAAACATCCCAAGGACTGAACTCCGTGCCCTCTTCCCTCCAACACAGCAATTTGTGCTAAATTGCTAATTTGTGCTTCTCTGCAGAGAGGAGAGGTGAAAAGCTGGAGTGATTTTCTGTAGCACATCTAGAAAATCAAAGCCCCTTCAGTCTCTTCAACCTTTCTCTGGAAGATCTGAAACACTCAGACCATGTCCTTTACCTTGAAACCAATGCAGTGCCCTAAGAAATGAAACTTTCCATAAAACCTAGAAGTTTTAAGAGAGAATATGCATTACCAGCCTGAAGGAGATCACAGCATTTGAACTTGGAATTCTTGCAATCATGCAGAAACACAGCTTTGGAAACCATAATGAAAAAAATCAAAGTAAGGCAGGAGTTTCCTCCTGCAAAGACAAAGCTACTTACAGGTTTCTTTTTATTGAAAGGTTCCTTTCAGAAATCAGCACTGCAAAAACATTTCCAGCCTGAATAGAGTTCAGACCTCCTGGGAGACAAAGAATTGTTATAAAAGGGTCATTTTTCTGTCTCTACAAATTTAAAAAAAAAAAAAAAAAGCTCTGAAGGTCACAGATTCTGGAAGCACCTGAACAACAACAAAATAAAAACTTTCTATCCCTCTCCTTGCAAAAGGAGATAACAAGCTCCATGGCATTGTCCTGGTCAGCACTGGACTGAGGTTTATAGAATTTAAAATACTCCATCACTGCAGCTGAATTTGCTCTGGAGTCTCAGGTATTTCCTTTTGAAAGTTTATGAAATACAATAATATATTATTAGAATAAATTCTCTTTTACCAGACATCAATATATATCACTTAGGGCCAAAAGAACCTTCCTGGGTTGCTTCAAGCTGCACCAGCAGAAGAAATAAACTAAAAATGATCATTCAAAAGAGCAGATCTTTGAAAACTACATACACTTCTAATTCCACTGAACTCATCCCAAGCCTTGGCACTTTCAGCAGTTATTTAACAGCAGTGAGTGGTCTTTAAGGGATCTATCCCACATGATCCCATGCTTGCTCACACTCTGAATTCAAGAGCAGCACAGAACAGGTTCCCACCAGGACCTCCACCAGGCTGTGGCAAGGAGACTCTGACCTGAGCACAAGGGATGGAGTTTGAGGGAAGTGAAAAAAAAAAAAAAAAACAACACAGCAATGAAAATCCTCCCAGAATTAAAAAGGCCACAAGAACTTTGCCTGAACTAGTAGTTGTTGTTTTTATTGGAGTATTTTATGGGGTTTTATGTTGTTTAATCGAAGAAAGAAAATGGATGCCATAAAATATGCAGAGCTAACTGGGGCTGCAGAGTACATAGCTGAATATTGCTAGTAATGCCATTTCCCCTTCACTGTCAAAAAATAAAAATATCCTTCTTTATACCCCTGTCACATGGAGCAGCAGTCCTCTCAGCTTGCCAATCAATCATCCTGGAGTGCACCTTTACCTTGAGCAGAATGTGCCAGGACGGTGAATAAGGAAACCTTAGGAAATAATCTCCCTTTCCACAAGATAGAATTCAATTTCCAGCATAGCTCAGGCCAGTACTTTTCTTGAAAAGGTGGCACCATATATTACAGCAGAAAAGCATTTTTCTGCTGGTAGTGAAAACTTTAGTGAGCATTATGATTATGTGGTTTGTACTCCAGGCACCAATGACCACTGAGCAGGCTAATAACGAGCGAGTTCTGATGAGAACAGCCCTCCAGCTGGGATAAAACATCAAAGACTTTTTTCACCCTGGCTTTTTTTCCTCCATTCTCCTTTCTTCAATATAATTTTTTTTTTTTTTTTACCCCTAACCTGCAGACAATTTTCCAAGATCCTCCTCAGGAGTCAGCCCTTCACTGTGGTGCTCAGGCAGCCCCAGTCAGCCCTTTGGCCACGGTGCCAACAGCTTTTAAACAGCTTTTATCTTTGCCAGTCCCATTTGGTTCCTTCAGCTGGTGCTTCTCAGGAGCTTCTTGAACACTGAGCCTTCACCAGTGACTATTTGAATCCCCCTTGGGAACCCTGCAGTTTTGGCAAGGATTTTGCAAGTCCCAAGCTTTGTCTCCCATCTGAGCCCAGCCGTGCAGCAGAGGTTACCTGGCTCCAGAATCCACTGCAATAAAGTTTAGGGAAAGCCCCACAAGTGGATGGTGCCAAACCCTGTCTGCCTGGATCTGCCTGCAATGTTTCCAGATATGAAGATGAACAGACAGTTTTTTGCCTCTGGATGCCCTGAAGCTCCAAGTCCCAGCTTTTGCTCTTCAGATCTGGCCAAAATCTCATTCTGCAAGCTGATGCATGACAGACAGAGCCCAGCAGCCCCAGAGCCAAAGATGGGCAAAGAGTTCAGGAGGATTCAGCCCTCCAAGGTGTCTTGCTCACAGTGCTGCCACAGCTTAGAAAGTTTACCCACCCTTGCAAAGCTGTCAGGAAAATTTACCAGCCACCACACAAAAATTACTTGCCATTTACCAGAGTGATTGATGGTAATGCAAGAAGCTTATGGCATTTTACTTGCCTGTCGACATAAATTACTCACCTTGGACCAGCAGGACTGGGGAAGGATTCTTTAATCCTTACAGCCATTTTTAAATTAAACTCCAGTGTTCATAGGGCTGAAGATCAGTCACAGACAGGAGCTGGCTTCAGGATGGATTCCAACATGATATAGCTTGGACAGACAGGTCTGGCACAGCAGTAAGCAGGGTGACAGGCAGCTGCACACTCTGCTTCTGACTTCTTTTTACATTGGCAGATTTCAGGAGGCCAAATCCATTTCCAGATCGTTAATCTCTAACAAAGACCTAAGTCCTGGCACCGTGCATGTAATTAAAAGTTGGGGACATAACAGGACAAAGAGGCCATAACCAAAAACGAGGTTTCAGTGGCAGAGGAATGTGCTCCCATTTGTCTCTGTGTTCAGCAGAGTATTCCAGATTTAGGGATTAACTCACTTCCTGAATCAGGAGAAGGATGGGGCCATTCCCTCTGTAGCCTTCCCTTTCCTTCCTAACACCATCCTCCTTTAAAAAACCTAAAACCTCCTTTATCTTTTAGCATTTTTCCTTCACCACTGCAGCTGTTGCCAGCAGGATTTCTCTGTATTGGTTTCACCTGCAGAAGCAGCACTCCCCTGGAAGGACCTGATCCTCCAACACAGCTCAGTCACAATTCCCTTGCTAAAGGAGCTACTTCTCTAGTTTGGGGGCAAACAACACTCATTCAGGAGGGGAATGTTGAGTGGGAAGGACTGAAAAAAGGTCCTTGAGCAGCAGCTGTAAGAATTCTTGGAAGAATTTACAAGCAGAAGCACAGACAGCTCCAACATTCAGCACTGCCCTGGAGAACTTCTGTAAGACAAAAAGCAAAGGAAAGCCCAACTTCTGAGGATAAGAATGAGCCACTCTCACAGCTTTGATTTTGGATGGCCTCTTTTCTTGACCAGTCTTTATGATTCAAGCTCCTTACACGTCCTCAGACGCCAGATGAAAAACCATCTCTGCCAAAAGTCACAATCAAAAAAGGGGGAGGAGGAGCAATTCATGTTTTATGGAGACCACACAGGCCTAGGTGCTGGATACCAAGAAGCCTCTTAAACTTTCAGCATGTCAAAGAAAACACTGTGTTTGCAATAACACTCCAAAAACAGGCTTTCCCACAGGGGGGGTTGTGGGGCACAGAATCAGCTCCCTCCAAATCTAGCCACAATCCATGATAAACATTCAGTGATTTTCAGAGAAAACCACTCACAGTGAGACACTCTATCCAACTGAGCATTAAGCACTTCCCATTCCTGTTCTGCTTTCCCAATTCTACTAGTCCCTAACCAGGGTTCTGTTAGTCATGAATTCTTGATTAATGAGCCTTGTTCAGAGGATGTGAATACTGAAATTGCTCTGATATACAGGCTCTAACCACAGAAAGACAATCTAATTCAGCGAGGGAATCTGCTGTGCTTGGGGGGGGATTCCAAACCTTCCATAAAGGAGCTCAGCTGCTAAGTGATGCTAACAAGGGGCAGCACGCTGTGCTCTCAGCTCCGTGGTGCCAAGTGATGGTCTCACAGCTTGGCATCTGGGGGCAACATCATCTCCATGTGTGAAGGATGTTTAACATCTGCTTGTAAAGCTGGGGCTGGTCAAAAAGAGGCTGTGAGTGGAGCGAGGGTGATGCTAGTGTGGTTTTACACCAGAATCCTTCACTGGGAGCACACACACACATCTCCTGAGCTGGTACAGCAAGGACCAATAACCCAGGGCTAAACTAATTATGGCTCGTTATGCTTGAGCAGGAAAACAGCAGCAGCTCCTCTCCTGCTTCAAGGGGATGTGTAAAACAAGTGTCTGTGTGGCTCTTCCTCCCTGTGCCTGCAAGGCAAGAATTCTCTCTGGGGAGTCTCCAGCTCCCAGGGTGTCCAGAGGAGCAGATTTCCCCACAGCTGGGGACAGGCAGGACAGCTCTGCTCCCCAGGGCTGGACAAGGCTCTCAGCAGGCCAGCCTTCTTCTTGACTCTAATATAAAAATGTATTTCTCAGGACATGAAAAATCTGATCTAGCAAAAAGATAGTATTTGTCATTAAATAAAATCACTCATCACGTGGCCATGAATATTCAGAACAATTTGGGGGGTGGAGGGAGGGGACCTTAATTATACTTGAAATGGTTTCTAAAACACACCAAGGTGGAAGAAATGCTCCTTGTTCTCCTACAGCAGGCAGAGTCAGATGTGTTTCAGGAGCCCAATCCTGGAGACCAGGGGATTCAATTCTGAAGACAAGCCTTTTCCCCCCTGAACTTCTCCCCAGCTCTTCTCAGAAAATTACCTTTTCTGATCTTAAAACATCTTGAAAGAGACAGAAAGATTAATTATGCTGCTCCCTACTTCATCTTCACGGAGCACCTCAGTGGTTTCTACAGCTGCAAAACCTTTATGTCCACGGTGCTTTTGACTGCACTGCTGAGATATTCAAAGAGCCATTAAACCAGAGGGGAAGACCCATTCACTGAGACTTTATGGAAAGGAGGTGGGGAGGGAGGGAGGCTTAAAATAATCTTCTACTTAAGTTAGACAGAGACAGCTGGAGAAGATTTATTCATAAATCAAGCTCTCCCCTTTCAAAAAGTCACCTACAAAGATCCATGGGATGAAGAAGCAAAGCAAAGCAATCTGCCCTGTATTTTTATGGACACAATTTTGCACCTACAAGTCACAATCGTTTCCCAATTGCAACTTTAACACCGAGTTGGAGCTCACCTCTCAGAGCAGTTTCCTGCACGGGTGGGGTGTGTTGGTGCCTGCCTGATTGTGGTTGTAATTTTTTTCCTCCAGCAATTATTGTCACTGTATCAGAGCTTATCCTAGAGTCAAGTGCTGAGGCATTAAGGGACAGTGTCTTCCCAGCAAGTAATTGATGACACAAAGCCTTATTCTCTCAAGTGTCAGTAACTTGTGGATATTCAAAGTGAAGATAGAGTTTACTGGGCTGAGATTGCTTTCTAATCTGATATCTGGGCTATAAATGATCTGATGAAGAGCTCAAATCACAAAAGCACCATCCAAAAAATCCCTAAATATAAGGCTGACACCTTTTGATTGTCAGTGGAGCTGAGAGCACCCCATCCTGCCTGGTGGTGTTGTCTCCTGACTTGAATCTTCGCTGTCAAGACATCGTCCTCAATTCACTCCAGGCACAACTATTCTCAGTTTTAACACTCTGCCCACCAGATTAGCAGTGGGTTTCAAAAGTGGGTCTGCAAGCTGTAATCTCAAGCTCATCTACCAGAAATACCAATATTATCCATCTTTTTTACTTTTTGGAACAGTGAAACCTCAGAAGTTATCATTACATTCAAGTTTTGGCTTAGTCCTGGGAACATTTTATCTTATTTTCACTTGGGGAATGCCTTTCTTTACTGAATATTCCTGCAGTTAAGAGCTCTCTGCAGCTTTATGTGAAATTAAGTAGCCAATGTCATACACATGGTGCTGCAAAGACTAAATCTTGATATTAAGCACAGTCAGGGTTTAATTTCCCTGCACGCAGCAGGTGAGATGGGGAAAGGCTGGATTTGGAGAATGTAATAAGCAGTCACAGGTGAGCATAAAATATAAATGCAAAATGCATTTCCTCATATTTATTGCATTTTTTACATCTAAATCAGGCAGATTTCATTCCACAGATTGAGACTGATCTGAAGTAATTTAGTGGGAGGCTGGTAGTTGAAACACATAATCACATTTCTAGAACAATGTAATTACATTGAATTTAATGTGATTCCCTGCCACAGGTTTAAAAGTGCAGCCTCCTCCACATTCTCAATTTATGCTGAACATGACACTTGATGTAAGACTACTTTTACATAGCCAGGCAGAGCATTGCATAAGGGGAGAAAGTATTCTGTGACCACCTGAATTCCCCAGGACCACCAGACAAAGATGCCAGTCATGAAGTACCAGTAATTCAAATGTTAAATTTCTGGGAAGATGCTGTTTCAGCAGATGGCCATTGATTTTAAATTTAATTTTCATTAAATGTCTCACAAGGAACAATTATGCCCACCTTAAGAACCTGTGCACAAGTCAGCTCTGCTCTGTGGAGCAAAGAAATTTGATTGGAAATTCATAGCAGAGGAGTTTTGAGGATTTTGTGAGTTGTAGATGTTTCAGAGTGCTATGATAAAGATTTTTTATAAAGAGCAGGCTAATAAACTGATAGAGCAGGTCATACCCATTAAGAACTGCTAGGAAATACTGGAGGAAAAACGAATTGCAACATGAATGCTGACCAAAAGCTTGAATACTAAAATAAACACAAGGACAAAGGGCTGGAAATGTATCAAAGCTAGGAATAAAACAGCACAGTCATTGGTGTTTATTTAACTCCTACAGATTAGTTAAAAGTTGATCTAGAGAAAGTGTGCAAGGCAATGCATCAGGACAGCCCGTGCTGCCAAAGCACTGCAAAACCAGGAGGGTTACTCTTAAAAATAAATAACACTAAGTTACAGCTGATCAGATGAAATTCTGCCTGCATGAGACAACTCAAGTAATCGCTTGGCAGAATAATTCCAAAGTTGTACAAATGGAGGCATATTTACAAGCAATTTGCAAACAGAGAGAAAAATGAATAAATTGATCAAAAATGCTATTTACTGCTGGCAGTTCATTTGACTTTCTGCAGAATGCTTCAACATTTATATTCCTTCATTGCAATAAATAAGTATTGAAATACAATGGATAATGAAGCAGATTCTAAAAGGCAAAGTGCACAGGATTTTTTTTTCCCCCCCAAGACCAATATAAATGTGAATGAAATAACAGTTGAAAAGTGGGTTTTAAAGTTGGGGACTTTTATGAAAAGTAAACAAACAATGGACTTAAAGCAGTTTAATTACTGCTGAATCACAACATTATGGAAATGGCCTTGGAGAGCTCCAAATGCATTATACACTGTGGAGGGGGAAGGGAGAACAAGGGAGGGAAAAATCCCCTAAAATGAGACAACACTGGGCCCTCACTCAGCTCAACCAGCCTCTATTTATGTCACAAAGTCAGCTGCATTTAGGTTATAAAGCCAAATCTTAGGATCACCCCATGCATGGAAACTTTCTTTGGCTTGAAGAAGAAAAATCTCAAGGTGTGCAGGCTTGGAACAAACCAAGGAGAGGCCTCAATGTCTTTGAGTGGCTTTTTGTCCCTCCCTGCAGAGCTCTGAGCTGTGAAATCTCCCTGTGCTGAGGTGACAAATGCAGACCTGTGACAAAACCAGGGGACAGGAGAGCTTTGTCTGGGAGATGACAAGGTGTATTATGGATGGCTCAGCCACCTGCAGAGCTGGAGGGGATGATGGCTCTGTCCCTTGAGGAGGGGTGAGGGCAGTGTGAGTGCCCCAGGGCTCAGCAGGGCTCAGCACCAGCTCAGCCACCACATCCACCCACTACTGACCCAACACCCAGCTCAGCTCTTCCTCCTGAGCCTGACAAGCTTCCCAACAGCTGCAGCAATTCCAGCCTTCAAACCCTTCAGCAGGGTTTCTTCAAGGAGCAAATGCATTTGCTGAAATTAATTTTGGGCTGCAGCTTCTTAAGAGGTGCCCATTTCTACATCAGGCAGATTAGCAGCTGGAAGCTGCAGCCCTAATCAAAACCACAAACGTGCTAAGCAGATTTTCCCTTTTGTTTACTGGAAAGCTGCTTTCTTCAAGGTGACTCAAGACAAGAGGCAGTTTGCTTAAACAATAGGAGATTTGCCAGAGGTCCCCCTTTTCATCCCTGATCACCTCCTGCAGCTCAGGAAGAGAATTCTGCAGAGGCACATGAGAGTCAGAACCTTCACTAATATCAGTCATTCAGCTGCAAACCAGAACCAACCAGACACAAACTTGGATTCAAACTTGATCAAAAATGGTTAGAAATGAGAAACAGTTTGGCTACAGCAGGATTACCACTGCATTACCTGGGAGGTCAACCCAACTATTCAGAAGTTCCATCATGAAGCAAAAGGAATGCAAATCTCTGCTTACCCCATCACCACTCCAGTGTTACATATTCAGATTTCTTTCTGGAATAAGTGCAAATTTGCTTTGATTCTGTGACATTTCATCACTTAATACATTTAAAGCATGTCAAGGGAAAACTTGACTGAATTCACAATGCTCTACTGATTGAGTTCCTAATAGGAACAGCTGTCAGAAGGACTTATAAGGAGAAATTTCAAAATCACATTTCCTAGTTGGCAGAGGACTTTCTGCACTTTCTGCACCTATGTACAGAATTTTCTGGGACACAGAGATGGACAGCCACACCAGTGCCTGCACAAAACTTCTTCTCCAGAGTCCTGCACTTGAGTCTCACAGTTGTGGAGTCAGACAAAGCTTTGCTGGAGACTCATGAACAAGCTGTGGGAGAGGAGTGAGAGATCAGTTGAGGGGAACCCATCAAAAACTCCCCCAGGTACAAACTACCCAAGCACAGAGCTCCGGTGTGAGCAGAGAACACAGGAAAAAGGGGAAAGATGACACAGAAAATCAACTCAATTCAAGTTTGTGCTCATGGCCAATGCTCCAACCTCAGAGCTTCCTGCCCCTCTCAATCTCCACCTATGAATGGACAAACATCTGGGGAGTTTTGCTCTGCCCCTGATCCCTCCTTGAAATCTTCACATTTGTTTAGAAAAGTCTTCAAAATACAGCTTCCAAGGGACCCTGAGCATTTCCAAATTCCTCTCTTCCAAGGGACCCTGGGAATTTCCAAATTCCTCTCCCCCTTTGCAGAGACTTGGAAGTGACCTACCTTGAGCACTCATGACCCTCTTTTAATTAGGAGGCAAAGAGGGGAAAAAACAGTTCTTTCCAATACTTGAAACCAACTAGTTCCAAATAAATATTTCAAGTTGTCCTGACTGTTAGATAAGCAGCTTCTGCAGAGATTGCAAACGTTGCAATTGTTTTGCCATACGGTGGCCAGCAGCTGGAAGCTCTGAGATGCCCATTTCAATCAGAAATTTTCCATTTCAAATACATTTGGCTGTTTGTTCATAGTGAGAAATGCTTCCCATAACGAGAGCTTTCAGAAGACCACAAGGAGTGGCTTTTCTAAAAGTGGGGGCAAAGCACAGCTTTCTGTAAACACTCCTTTTGATCAGTAAATAAGTAAGAAAAGGTGCTGTGCCACATTTTCTGCACTGCTATTAGGCAGCTGAGAGGCTCCTGCTAGACCAGAAAAAGCCTTCAGTCAGTCCCACAGAATATTCCCAAACAAATGAAAAGAACGGTGGGAGGAATTCACTTTAAAGTGCATTCATTGTACTTTCCTTTTCATTAAATACAATAATATGCAACAGCTCCTTGTGCTGTTGAACGGACAATGCTCTTCACTCTTTTTTTCATGCCAGCACTTCAACCACTTGTACTTACATTCTTCCACCTAATCACTACCTCGCTGTTGTTAAAATCCATCATGCACTAGGGGCCAAATCTTGAGGTCCCCACTCAAGCCCTCTCTTAAATGAGCTCTTAGAAGGATTTTTGCATGATTAAGCATCACAGGTTTTTTTTCCCTAACTGATATTTGAATAAAGAACACAAGAATTGGCCTTGATCATTACCATAATGCTTTCATATTTTCCACAATGCCACTCAAAAGCCTAAAAATATGGCATAGAAGCCCTGCAGGGAATTAATGCAAAGTGTCTGTATTTGCACCAGGAACCAATTGCTGAAAGAGGAAAAAAAGGATATCTGAAATAAACCTGGAGGATGCATTAGCAGAAGCACTTGTGAGCAACTTGCCCTTTAAAGCACGCATGGGACAAATTCATCTGGAGAGTCACTTCAAAGGGAATGGTCTGTAATCAAAATTAATCACAATTAATTTGGCCCTAGGTTTCTGCCATGGAGAGCAGCTCCTGCAGCGAGCAGGGGGCAGGGATCACATCCACAGCCTCCACCTCTGCTGATATTGCCAATTCTGCTCTGCTGGTGCCATCATCAAATGCTGCAACAGGATTCAGGCCAAATTTGCTTATCAGCTCTGAACCATGAGGCCAGCCAGCAATATGTGCTGAATGGCTCTCTTCTGGAGGATGTCATCTTTCTATTTATATTACCTAATTCTTCTCCTCCAGCTCCCTGTGGCAAACCAACAGTTGAAAGCAGCCAGCAGGAGCTAATAGGGTTATGTAAGTGTCCATTTGCTGTGCATATGCTCTCCCCCCTAAGGCAGGCAATCACATGAGAGAGGTGCACCTTCCATTTTTGATGTCTAAGCACATCAGACTTCTGGAGATGCTTCAGTGTCTCCACCCTTGCTGGAGGGGCACGTGTGGGGAGCTGAGAACTGGCAGAGAACTGGCACGGGGGCAGACTCAGAGCCAGACCAGAGATGCTTCTGGGCTGGACATGGATCCTCATCTGTCCCTCTAAGCCAGGCAATATCAGCTCCACCTGTGGTCCCTCTCAAGGTATTGATGAGTAGACACAACCCTCAAACTTTTTGCCCAGGCCTAATCCCTTGCTCTGCCAGCACAAAAGTAAAATATTTCCTTGATATGAAAAGATGCAGCTTCCCTGTCTCTTGATCTCTCAGTCTCTACCATCTGTTTCAAAGTAAACTTGGGTTTATGGACCTGGATAATTCTTTTGTTTCAAAAATATTTAACTTACACTTTAAAGAAACAATATTAATCCTAAATCCATTAATTATTGTACCAGTTCACCCCAAGGTATGTAAAAATGGCACAGGCCCTATAATGTGAGGGACTGTTGGCACCAAATCCTTTGCTCTCTGGAAGTGTCCAGGGTTTAAAACCTCAGAAAAATGTCTAGGAAAGCTGAACTCCTTAACACCAATTGAGTGTTAAGAATATGACATGAAGTTTAAAGTAGGCGTTTTAATTATGCATATTTATCTTTTTTTTTTTGTTTGTTTGCTATTCTACCTTGATACTTCATCCGAATAGAGCTCACCTACATACAGCACTAAGGTTTTATTCACAATCAAAGGTTTTACTCAATCAAATTCAGTTCCTCCAAGTGTTCAGTCATGTGAAGACAAAACTGATTCCTGCTGTCCCTTCTCCTATCTTGAAAGTGTATTTTGGTAGGTGTGTCTTCCCAGAATATAGCAGCATCACTTCAAAAACACCCCAAGTTTTTGCATGTAAATTCCTGTGACATATATCCAAGACAGGTGAAATTCAACAACAGCAGCTGGAAATGCTGGGCTCTTTTCCACAGAGCACTTGCTCCCTCCTGCCAGCAGATGGGCTCTGCTGAACCCAAAGAGGATGATCCCAGCTGTGTCAGCCTTCAACACGGCAGGAAAAGAAGGAGCCATCACAGCAAATGAGGAATGTGTCATTTTCCCCACCTTTCCTTGGATGGTGAAACAGAAGCACAAGGAAAGCCAGCAAATCACTCACGACCACAGCAAGAATAGCACCAAAGTCCCCAAGCACAGGACACGCTACATACTTGTAGTAACAAAAAATATATCTGTCACTGCATGTCACACCAGCTCATTCAAACTAAAAATTTATCACTTGCTTCGGACTCCAGCCAGGTGACAGCAAATATATCATGGAGCTGTCAACAATCTGCTAATCTGGGCTGTGAAGTGTAGGAATACAAGAAGCTTAAAAATATACTGCTCCTTCAGAAACCATAAATTCTGCTGGCTCTTTCTCACACAGCACTGGGTGATAGGTCTGCTCCAGCTCCTTCTCTCCCACCTCCTGCAGTTAAACAGTTTCATTTTGCATTTCTGTTTAGAGAGTGACAATCAGCCACACGAGGCAATCACCCATGGGTACAACCACACAGCAGCACAGACCTGGCTCTGTGGCTGAGAATTACCAGTGGCAGATTTAACTGCAGAGCTGGTACAGAAATCCCAGGACAGACTCAACTAGATTTTCAGAGACAGCTGGAATAACATTCCTGCCCATCTGGAAACCTGAGCTGTTGTGCCCTTTGGAACAGAGAAGAATGCAAAAAGAAGAGAAGGAACCTTTCCTCGTCCATCTGAAACCAAACCATGTGTCTGGGCTGTTCCTTTTTGGAGCCAGTGCAGAGGATGGCACATCCCATGAGTGAGCACTCAAGAACTCCAGCTTCTCCTAGCTCATATATTGGACAAAAATTCAAATTGAGGTGGGGGAAGGAGCTTTGATTATAAACACAGGAGAAGTTTCAAAGAATACTTCACAAATAACTTGTGGCATTTCACACTGGGGACATTTCTGGGAGGCTACAAACAAAAGCAAACTTCCTTATGGTCCAAGTCGTGATGCTTTAGGGGCAGCACCTCTCCAAGGACTGTGTTATCCTGCTCAGCCTCACCACTCCTGCCCCTCCAGTCCAGTTTGACTCATTGCTCTTTGTGAAAATTCAGTTCTTTCACTGCATTTCTCTCATGCCAAACACCTTGGTGTACCTGCCATTCTTCATTTCCCCCTCCGGCCACAAACTTCAATTTTCTCTCCTCAGCCCTTAAACAGCGCATAATTGCAACTAATTATCGATCACTGAGGGATTACTAGTTGACAAATCCAATTTCCACACTGCTATCAAGCATGACTGACTGGGGCCTGGAGAGGATAAGAGGTACCTGTGGAAACCTGCAGGTGTCTGAGCTGGGTGGGAGCAGCGCTGTCGCTGTCAGCAGCACCAAAGCCCTAAACACTGATGTGTTCAGGGACCTGTTACACCAAACCATCCATCCACACCAAGCCCTCACCCCAAAGAGATTTACAGCCCTGCAAAAGCTGAGCCTTTTACATCTGTAAATGCATTCAGTCTGTACCACTTCTGCATGCCATTTCTGCAAATATCCTCACCAGCGAGCGAGCTGGCAGCGATGCTCAGAGGAACAGCTCATTTCAGGGCAAAAAATGCCACTCGGTTTTCCTCAAAGCAAATCTTAGATTTGCATGCTTTGCTGCACCTGCTGATCTCAACAAATTGGATGAAGAGGGGAAAGGGAGCTCTGGGCAGCCCTGGTGTCCCTGGAATGCAGCTCACTGTGCCCATTAATGGCATTAGTGACTGCAGCAGCCCAGCTCCCCAGAAATCAGGAGTCTGCTGCCATGTGTTGTACAATAGAGGCACTGTGCACACAGAGCATTTAAGGGAAAAGAGTTAAAAAGAGAAATCTGAGAGAAAAATACATGGAGCTGCTCAAACATCATTGATGGGGGTAAAAAAGCAATGTTTTAATAAGAAGTCACGTGATGAATTTTTTCCCAGTTGTACTTCAATGGAGTTATTCACATAATTCAAGCAGACACAAATCCCAGTGTGAAAATATCTGTGCTCTTGTAGCCCAGTGGCAGCCCTTCCAGCATGACTTACAACAAAAGGCTGGAAAAGTCCACTCCCCTGGTACACACAAATTGGTTTATTATTAGAGCTCATCCAGCACCATTATTTTCTGACAGTAAATGTGTTTTTAACAGAATAGAAATTGCCATGAAGAACATTTTTCTTGCAAATGTTTAACTTTTCATTGGGGAAAAACCACATTTTTGTTTCACGTCTCTTTAACATTAAGATACATTTCCCTTTCCATTCTGTTCTAAAGGAAGCACGACACAATTTAGAAAATGCTGCACTAAATCTTCCTAGCTCCTAAAAGGAAAAAAAAAACTGAGAATAAACCTTGCTTAAAGAAAGATTGCAAGTACCTTACTAAGGACTTTATTCATTAAAAAAGACTCAAGTCTATTCTGCTTCTTGTCTATGGAAGTGAAATATGATTTTATTAAATTAAGCCCTTAATATGTTTGCTGAGACTCTGTCAGGCTGAACATTAACTACATTCCCATTGTTTTTCAAGTCTGAAAAAGAAAGTTGTTCTGCAAAGAGAGAACCTCACTTAAAGCTCCTTAACCTTCAGAGCAGCAGGGAAATTTGCTTTATGAAGTGCATTTGCAATATCAGCTCACACATGGGCACAGAACGTTCATAAAGTGAAAATGCAAGATTTCAGAAATTGTTTAAGGAAGGGAGGGAGAAAAAAAAAGGAAAAAAAAGAAAAATTAGTAAACCACAGTACAAGCCTTTCAATTTGGGGTAGGAAATTGCAGCCATGAGCCCCAAGCATGGGTGCCAGCCCTGCACAGACCTGCCCCTCCTCACTACAGAACAATCCCTGGGCAGCCCTGCAGGCTCTGCCCTTTGCAGGGGCTTGCACAGATGGAACAGTTCCTAAATGTCCCTCTTTGGAGGCATTTTAGGGGAGGTGATGCTTTGAGTCCTTTCTGGGGGATCAGATCCGAGGCACAGCTCCCCCTGAGTCCACAGCAAGGCGCGTTCTTCCCAAAATGCTTTCCCCTCCATCCCTTTCTCTATCCATCCCTCCATCCCTGCCTCTATCCATCCCTCCACCCCTGCCTCTATCCATCCATCCCTCCATCCCTGCCTCTATCCATCCCTCCACCCCTGCCTCTATCCATCCCTGCCTCCACCCATCCCTCCATCCATCCCTTCATCCCTTTCTCTATCCATCCCTCCATCCCTCCATCCCTCCAGTGGCTTTCGTGGTTTCCTGCAGCACACACGAGTCCGCTCTGCCCTCTCCTGGCCTGAGCACGGATCCAAGATCCTGTGCCAGGATAAAGGGCTGGGAGCAGCCTGGGCATCATCAGCCCTTTGGGATGGCACCTCCAGCTCACCAGCCCTGGGTACTCTCTGGGCCATCCCAAATCCATCTGCCCTGCAGCAGACCCAAGGACAAAGCAGGAGCATCCCATCAACCTCACTGAAAAACAGCAGGTTGAGGGTAGGAGAGGCAGTGCCTGCCTCCTTTAGGAAAGCATCTGCTCTTTGAGGTGTATCACTGGAACATGAGCAATAAAAACAGTGATTTGTAAAATGAAAGCAATGACAGACGTTTCTTGTACAAACACTGTGAGACATTGCCGATAAAGTAACATTACATAAATAGGCAAAGCATTAGAACTATTATCACCAACAGCAGCACAGGGGACACAGCAGTTTAGCAAAGGAAGTGAAAAATAGCGGATGTGATTTAAGAGGCAGAGAAAATCTGAGCTGGCAAGTTGTAATTACTGCAGCTGAAAGCCAGCCAGGATCCTGGTTGACTGCCTCCAGGCTTAGGAAATGCAACCCAGAATCTTTAAATGACCAAATAATTGGGACCTGGGTTTCATGTCCCCAGTGAGACAGAATCATTGATGTGGCCACACCAAGGACAGTTCCAGGAGAGGCACAGACACCATCCTGCCTGGCACTGCTGGCTGCACATCCTACAACCAAATACTGACCTGAACCACATCTGCTCTGCAAGGTCATTTTTCTTCCCACAGTGGTACAGCTGCAGGGCTTTTTCAACCTTATTCTTCAGCTTCAGCAGCCTGTAAGCATCTAATGTCTAGTCAAAGGACATCATTCATCCATTTTATGGTTCCCAGAATGCAAAGATATCTACCCAATTTCCTAAGAAACATTAATATTAAAGGATGGCTTTCTCAGCCCAAATCATGCAAGCTGAACAAAGTTCTCCTGACATTTCATGACAAGGTGATTAATAATACCAAGAAGAAGAATGAAATGATACCAGATTATAAACTATTGTAAATCTTTCAGTCATCCCAGGAATAATGAATGTAGATTTCTTAGGAGAGCAGTACAGATTTAAGCAGAATCATTTTAGTTTCCTTGTCAATCAAGAGGCTATTTATGTAATACCAGAAAGAGACAATGAACTCATGTAATCTTAAAAGGAGACTGTAGCGCATTCCTTTAAAAACAAAGCATTCCAAAGACCATCCTAAGCTAGAATTCCCAAAATTGTTAAAGAAATTGTTGCACCTTAACCATTATTGTTGATCACTGACCTTCCCTTCTCCAAGCAAGAGTCACAATGAAGAGAATGCAGTTGGACTTAAAATGTCTGAGCTGACATGACCAACCTTCCTCAATTTAAGGGTATGGTCAAAGCTGTGCTGGCCTAAGAATTCACTGGACCAAAATATCCCAGACTTGCTTGAGGTGGGTTTTGGAATAAAGCAAAATACAAATGCAAACTCTCACAAGTTGTTCCACAAATGCTGTTAAATTTTCAACCCCCAACTCAAGACAAAGTTTATTGCTTCACTCTGCTTTTGGCTGCATGGGGAGCCCAGTGCCCTCTGACCCCTGGAGGCAGTTCTGTCCTAGACATTACCTCAAGCCAATAATTAATAAGTAATAATACTGAATTTGAGCTCGTGGAATTCGCACAGGCTAAATGTTCCGAAGAAAAATGAATAATGCATGCAGTAGAGATTCATTTGGGGGGAAAAAAATGTAACTTCAGTTAGAAATAAAGCCCTGGTTGCCTTGGCAAAGAGGATTTAATTGCTGTAATCGCTACATCTCACATAAGGTCGCTGTTTGAGGGAGTCCACAGTGCTGCTATTCATTCTGTGGCTGCTCTATGGCAAATAAAGGACTACTGGTCCCAAGAGCATCAGGGGAATAGTTCTGAAAAGGTTTAAATTATTTTCAAAGGGTTATTAGCTTTGGCAAATGAGTCAAAAGTCATCTTAGCTGAGGAGCATAGGTACTTACACCCCGTTATGGAGATGGCAGCAGGAAATGCCACAATTCAGAGTGTTCTGCTGGCCTTGCTGTGTGCCATTAAATCAGAGCTCCTTCCCTCTCCATCTGTGTCCTGCCCACCACCCACTCATGGCTGCACTGTTCCTAACAAACTTCCCAGAGAAACACGAGCCCAGGACACTGGCACACACACACATGTGCCTTCACACAACCCAATTCCAATGGTTCTACTGGCACAAATCCTAAGCAACTCCACAGAAATCAATTAAACCACCCCTCTTTTCTGGGTAGGACTGGGAAGACTCTGGCCAGGCAAATTAAATTAGAGATGGGCCAGAGCCAAACTCCCAGATCCACAACAACCCAAAACTCACAATGCATTTGGATCCAGGTCCAGGTTCTCACAGTCTGCTACTGCTTCTCCCTCACCCTCTGCTTCCTCCCAGGACAGGACAAACTTTTCAGGCTGTCCCCAAGCATCTCTTGGTGCATTTCATCACCATCCTCCACCAGAGATCCATGTGCTCCCTGTGGCTGCTTGGCACGTTTCTTGCACAGACCCTCATTAACTTGAGAGATGCTTAGAAAGCTCATGAACAAGGCACTGCCTATCCCACACTTGTGCTTCTCTGCCTTTCCCACTCACTGTCCTCTAGGACCAGCACAATTAGAGATGGGGATTTAGTGAAAATGCATTTGAGGACTCCTTCA
The DNA here is from genome assembly GCA_026413545.1 of Cichladusa arquata. NCBI lineage: Eukaryota > Metazoa > Chordata > Aves > Passeriformes > Muscicapidae > Cichladusa > Cichladusa arquata. The sequence goes on from JAOTQP010000755.1 coordinate 1,556,260, forward strand.
TTAATGCCACAAAAGGTTGGGCCACACAATGAGAAAGAAAAAAAGGAACTGAGAAAGTTTGCTTGGCAGAAAAATTTTCTAAAGGATGTAGTGGGGAGACAGGAAGGCACATTTTGGTCTTAGTGAGCCATTTAAAGGAAAGCATGGTGGGGGCAGAGGGAGGGGGACAGCTTTGCCCCACAAACCTGGGGCTGCTTGAGCATGGCTCTCCCAAGAGATAACCATGGAAATCCTGCTGCTCAGAACAACCCCTCCTCTGCTGGGAATACCCACAGCATCTCCCTGCGGATCCTGAGGAGAACAGATCTGAGAGACATTTCCCTTTTATTTAGCTGTATGCAACCCCCAACATAGGGTGAAGCACTGACACCCAGCACTGCTTAGGGGCAGACTGAAAGCTGGGGGAGAGCACTCAGGAGCAGCTCCCTGGGCTCTGGAAAGCTCAGTGCCATGGTGCCCCCTGTGTCACTCAGAACGGGGCAGGCAGTGCAATAGCTTTAACTGCAAGCACCATTTGCTGTGCCTCAGAATGGCAGACTCATTTGTCACTGTTTTCTTCTCCTGCAGCTCTTTAGATTCATCTGGGATCCAATAACTTTGTTAATATGATTTCTTTCATAACCTGGCCCAGTACAGCATCCAAGGCAGATATTTGAAGCATTAAATACCTCACACACAGCACAGCTCCCTGCTCTGCCTTGTCCAAAACCATTTCTTACCAGCCCTTTATTGACATACATTGCATGGGGAGCAGGAGCAGCACCCAAAACAAGAAGATATGTTGACAGTTTTCTTGCAATATTTGGTTTCCTGCTCTTTCTGAGGGTTCTTTCTCCCCAGCAATCGCACTGGGCTTCTTCTATCAGACCATGAAAAAACTCCTGGGTAAACACAAGGACAAAAGCAACTCTCTGTTGCATCAGAGGGAACATGAAGGAATTGAGATCAATGTGCTCACTCAAAGCTATACTTTTATCAGCTTCATAGGAGAGTAATCTGGTTTTTACCAGGATAAAATGACAGCAATGCACGGCCTAAAACATCTCAGGAAAAAAGGAAGTTTCAAAGTAGTCACATTTTTCTACTTTTAATTCTATTCATTACTGTGGATGCAATGAATAGAAGGAGAAGTAACTGCATCAAGGACCGAATCACTGTTGTGTCTGACTTGTTTAAACAAGACTGTGATTTACTGCACTGCCAGCTAATGAAGAGCTGTACAAGAAGCTGATCAATGCCATCATTGTCTGGCAGCACAAAGCAGGGACTACTCAGCATATTGTCCAAAACAAAGGCTCCCCCCAAGCTCCCCGCCAGGGACTCGCTGACGAGGACACACAATTTGCAGAGAGCCACAGTGTGCCCCAAACTTGAAATGATCACTCAAAGACAGGAACCTTTGCTGACCTGTGTTTCCAACCTGAGTACAAGGTAAAAAAATAAAAGAAATGGATGGAGAAAATGTTTGTCTTACAGCTGTCTTCCTTAAATTGCCCTTTGTGATGCTGTGAATTTAAGCAGTTTTGTCACCCCAAGGCAGCTTTGTGTTCATTAGCGGCGGTAACTGAACTCAGAGCCGGGTGCTCACAGGCAGAACTCAGCTTCTAATTCCATCTGTGCTTTCCCTTCCCATTTCAGAGCTGCAGCAGCATTAATCACAGCTAAGGTAAGACAGGAGAGCCCCCAGCAAAAGCAACTTCTGGAGAAGAGCAGTGGCAATGCCCTGAGCTGGCTGGAGAGGCTGAACCTTTGGGACCCCTCTGATGCAGCTCTCATCCAAAGGGATCCCCACCCCACACACCCTCACACTGCCAGAGCAGTCTGAGCAGGTGCCCCAAACCAAGAATTGGTGATGTCTGCCCCAAATCCTCAGGCAGGCAGGCAGGCTCAGCAGCACGAGCACATGCCTTGCTCTCAGTGCTCACAGAGCTCTGCAGATCCACACCTGCCCCAGAGCAAGCACCCAGCTCTGCACCAGCTGCTGCACTTCATTAGCAGGAGCTGTCATGTCAAAGCTTTTGGAGATGGGGTCCAGCTTAGAACAAGCTGGTAGAACCCAAACCATTCAGAAATGTAAAATCTCTTTCCATTACCATCAGCAAGACAAAGTTTGTGTCAAGTCACGTGTGCTGTTGGATACTGCTGGGAACCAGGGAAAAAGCAGCCTTGAGGCCTTGGGTTTCTCAGGCTGCTCAAGGACAAGGAATT
>JAOTQP010000755.1:1558567-1576830 GCA_026413545.1 Cichladusa arquata
GTTGGATACTGCTGGGAACCAGGGAAAAAGCAGCCTTGAGGCCTTGGGTTTCTCAGGCTGCTCAAGGACAAGGAATTATAACAATGATTAAACACCTGCTGGAGACGTGCTGTTTTGCATAAAGCATGATTTCAAAGAGGTGTTGCCTTCTTGGACCAATGAGTCTTTTCTATCCTGTTTTGCACGAACCACCCTATATAAGTGCAGTGTTTCTTTAAATAAGAAACTTTTTTGCTTCTCCATTGCACAAAGACTGTGTTGCATTATCCTTTCTGCCACTCTCCTATACCCCAAATGCAGCACACGTGGAGTATTGGCACCTTCCAGATCTATGGGGAATCCTTTTCACCTGCTCACATGAAATATTCCTAAACCGTGAAAATCAAAAACAACTTGCAAACCCTTCACACCTTCCCAGTGAAAAACACTGGTGGAATACACACACTGGCTAAATATTTGTAATTAATCTAATTCTGCATTTTGATCCACCCTCCCCTCCAACTCTTACAAACATTTCCCCACTCCCCTGAGAGAACAGAACATCCCTGAGGCCAAGGGAAGGAGCAGACAGTGGGAACATCTGCCACAGCCACCAGGACCCTGGCCCCATCCTCCTGCCCTCACCAGCACCTTCATATCAGCACAGGGACTTGGTTTGTGCACAAAGCAGCACGTCCAGGAGCCCTTCTGCAGGGCAGCAGAGATTGCCATCAGGAAACATCTCAATTAAAGCCCCTGTTTTATCACCACGAGGCTGCAATCCCTTCTGGAAGTGCTTCCAAGCCAATATCCAACAATTCCCAGGGCTTCTCTCTGTCACTGAAGCTGCTCTGCCTGTGCAGTGATCATGGACAGCTGATTATTGCAGCACATAGTTGACCTTTATCTAAAATTCCATTAAAAAGCTTTATTGACTGTAGTCTTGCAGGGTCTTTCAGGATTCGCTGGGCCGTTTATTCCCTGTCGGAGATCCTCTCTTTCTAAGCTTTTAGAATTGCTCCAGCTCTAAGGAGGAGGTTGTTTTTTAGGTTTTTTTGGTCATTTTAAACTGGTTTTAAGACTGTATGAGAGGGAGGTTTCTTTTCTTCTCCTTCTCCAGTGTGGCTAGGGCAGAGGAGTTTATCTTGAGGCACGTGAGAAGGAGAGAAAAGCTGCCAATTATTTCAGTTCATGGATATGGATGCAGCAGAGCCATGGACTGCCAGCAGCTCCCAGGGAAGAAACTTTTTCCCTTCATCCTTGTGAAATTTATAATGCCATACCATCATGTCAGGTTTTCATCAGCTACAGCCAATTTTTCTGGGCCACAAGCCGGTCTCAAACAGAAATAAGAAAAATAAAAAATGCTTCAACATTTCCTGAAAGACAATTTATAGAAATGGTTCATTCAAGCCAAAAAAAACATTCCCTCAGGCTTCATAGGAGTGTCCTGAAAGGATGTTACTCCCTTTCCCATTCAGTAACAAAAAGAAAATAAAATAGTGGGAGGAAAACAATATAGGCATCAAATGAAGCAGGAGATCTAGGGAAAAAATAATGTGAATGTGTCTTGGAGGAATATGAAACAGTGCCTAAGTACTGGGGGACTGAAGGAAGGTTGCACAGACACATCTGGCATTTCCAGACTTAGCAGTGCTTGGTTTTTTTATTAATATTATGTATCACTACTCCATATTATATTAAGTTCCATGTACATCCAGAGAGAAAAGAGGAACCAAAAATTTCAACATTCATCTTGGGTTCATTAAAATTTTGGACTAAAAACTGAATTATTCCCAAGCCACCAGTAATGGTTTATTTCTAAATCTGAACCAGCATTTCTGATTTCGGAATATTTTTTTTCTCTTTCTCAACACTTTGATTTCTGCTGAATGTTCATCCTGAAATGATGTTCCAGGGAATCATTTCTTTGTCTCCCCAGTAACAATCCCAGGGACAGTGCTTCCCCATTCCCACCAGCTTGCTTAGGAGCAAGGAAGGCCATGTGGAGCCTCCTCCTCACAGGCAGCCAGGCTGCACTCCCCACAGTCTGTACTCTCATTTTCTATGCATTTCCAGATCCAAAACCTTCTGTTTTCTTTCCCTTGTTTGCTCTTGGCAGCTACTGGCAGGAGACATCCTCTTAATGATCTTTTTCTGGCCTTCTAGACGACTGCTCAGACTTCTCCAGATCTTTCATTATTAACACAGAAGCCTTGTAAGTCACTTTTAATGGTCTGTGCAATTTTTATTCCTTAGCAGGAGACATCACCTCCTCCATATGGATATATGTTTATTAATATAAATCCTTAATATCATTTTGCCTAGTGAGAATAATCAGGAAGAGTCTCCTGGCATGTATCACACCTTGTCCTGGTTCATCCCCCAGTCCCAGGGCAGGGAGGAGTGGATGGAAAATCCCTCTCCTGAGGCTGCCAAGGCACTGAGTGACAGCCAGGACCCTGAGCAGGTCCTGGCAGGCCCCTGCAGCCACAGCTCAGGTCCTGAGCCACTGCTGCTTCCATTCCCCTGCCCAGGCATGCACTACCTGCTCTCAGCCCCTCGCTGCAATTCCTGGAATTTCTGCAATCTCCAGTTCTATTCTGACTGGGCACAAAAGAAGGATGGGTGGTTGGTGCTGGGGTCGTGTAAGGAATGCCAACAGACCCACATTTATGTGTGACAATTTGCTGTTAATGCTCAGCACATCCTCACTGACACTTTAGATAGGGAAACTTGGAAAATATCCATTGTTTACTCCTAAAGAGACTGCCCTCATTTCTTTCCTATAACCAAGGGGCAATTGTCCATTTATTTCATTAAACGTTCTCCTGCTGTACAAATTGACTCCCATTTTTCTTTTAAATACATCCTCTGAGTCTCAAGATGGAGTTAAATAATAACAAACACCACGGAAGAAACAGAAGCCATTCCCAGTGCTATTAGATGAGATTTCTGTTCTTCCAGTTGAGCAGGAATTGTTTTCTCCTATCTCTTTTATAACTCCTCCATGTATCAGGAGACTTCTTCTGTTCAGCAATTAGCACTTAAGTTGCTGTTACCCCTTCTGTAGTCATGATTTCCATCTTTTCTTTCCTCATTTACTGCATTTCATCTATGTTTGTCAGTGAAGAAGGAAACAGAGATACTCCAGCACATTAAATGACAAAAAGTGCCTGAAAATTTGTGACAATGAAGTATGCACAAGTCCTGCTAGAATCTCAAAGCTGTCCTTCATTTTTACCCTTTTTTAATTTTTTTTTTTAACAAGGGGGCCCATAAAAGAGTTTAATCATGGCAACATAGCCCATTTCACCTACCTTTACAGTTAAACTGTGCTTAGTGACAAGCCACCAAACATAATGGGCAAAATTTATCTTCCCAGATGGTGAATTTTGCAGTACAGATCAAACCAGCAAGGCCACAAATTAATCTCCAGTGTCATAAGCATTTCATTGCACACATGTATAGATCATCTGTCAACAGAGCCAGCAGCAGGAGTGGCAGGCACTGAATGCACACTTAGTCCCCAAATTCTGCCCCTTGACACAGCTGTGTCCTCCACTGACACCGAGCCACGCTGGCTGGATTCCAGCAGGAAAAGAAACAAATGCATTTTATTTAAAATACAGCACCACCAGAGCTCCCACTCCACCTGAAATTCAAGGTATTGAATGAAAACCAACCAAGGCTTAGCTCAAGGCAAGCAAAACCAGTTTGGACTGATGGAAGGGACTGGAAGGGATAGCTGGAGCTTCACCACAAGCTGCAGTGTCCCCTGTGAGTGACATGGCTGGGGGCACAGGGACCTCACAAATGGGTGTCTCTCAGCACAGCATATTGTTGAATCAAGGAACTGCTTCCAACTGCTTCTCAGTTTCCAAGCTTGGTTAAGAATCCCAGATTTCACCAAAATAAAAAAAAAAAAAATCGGCTCCCACATGAGAATTGAAGTCGGTTCTGCTAGGAAAAATCCGGCATAAAATAAAATACTATGCAACACAGCATGAAATAGTAAAGAGGTGAATAAAATTGAGCATATCTGCTCCTTTGCATCCTGTCAGAGCTCAGGGCTGGCATCAAATGCTGTGCTGAGAATGACTTGGTTTTGATCTATCCTCTCATATGAGCCAGACCCTGCTACACTTACAACAGATATGATTAAAAACTATCAGTTAGATTAAGCAAAAATATATTTCCCAAGGCAAACATTCACTTCAATGTATTTTTCTCTGGTTATAACACACAGAAATTCTATGTATATAAGAACCTTCTGGGTTTTCACAGACATTAGCATTGAGCAGAAAAACAGGGAAAGCTGGTGATGGAAACTGCATCAATTAGATGTAAGCACTGTAGTGCTTGTATTTCCCTCAGCAGCATTCCCTGCCTTCCATGTCAACTTCAGCTGGAAAATCTCTCCATGGACCCAACATATCTCATTCAAAATAATCATAGCAACATTTGCAGGTGCTATTTCCATTCTAAAGCACAGGTGAACCAGCAGCACAATTGCATCCTGCCTCTCACTTTCAGCGTTCAACTGAAGGGTAAATAAAAATACTTTCAGTTTCTCTGATGAAAAGCACAGTGCAAGCAAAGCCAAATAAAAGCCCAGACAGGCTAGACTACAGAGAGCCAACTGTGAATTTTCCAAGGAAATATTTCTGGGCACGTAAAACATGCTGATTTATTGTAACAGAAACATTTCCTGGAGATGAACAGATTCCATAGACTTTCCAGAGAAGGAAATCCCCATGGAAACCTGACTGCCATCCCACTGAGATGGACGTTCCACATGTTGGGAGAACACCTGGCAGCTGGAGCCACGCAGATCCCGTGGGCTGTGGGGCCAGGTGAGCTCTCAGCAGAGCCCAGGCTCTCGTGGATCATCCTGGGGCTCCTCAATCTGGAATTTGTCTGCTCCCCCATTTTCTGCTCCCCTGAAAACCCACGTTAGCCACTTGCTCAGTGCTTTCAGGACCTACTGTGCTTCTGAAAGACAGCATTTCAAAAGTGTCTCTGCAAGAAGTTCTTGGTTATTTCCTGGCCAGCAGAAACATCAAAACTCTACCAACCCTTGCACCATTCGTTACGAGGTAAATGCTATTTTAGAAATTCCAGTGGAAAGAAAACATCCTTGTCTTAGGTTGCCTCTAACACCTTGGGAATTTTATCTGTGGTGTGGGGAAGAGAACAAAACCCTGAGAATTAAGAGCTGATGTTAAATCCTTGCAGAGCCTTAGGCAAATTCTATAATCTCTCAGCTATAGCACCGAGGATCAATGCACGCCTGCCGAAACCCGGCTGCTCCGTGAGGCCAGTCCCTCTAGTGACACTGGATGCTGGCCAAATCCATATTTAACAAATTAAAAACTGTAAACCCACGGAAAAGCACGAATAAGTTGTGTTTAAAGGCAGACCCTTCCTGACCCAAGCCTTTGAAAGTTTGCTTAAAGCCCGTTCTGTTTCTCACACGTCTCCCCTCGTTAGCAGCGCTGCGCTGCGAGCCACTTGTCCCCGTGCAGGCAGCAATCTGTAACTTTATTAACATGCATGTGCTATTTCACAAATGCTGAATGGATTGAAAGTGCTGCATAAGGTTTGCTGTCTGTTTTCTCCACATCTGTTCCCAAAGCACTTCTGTCACGTTCTGCTCAAAAAGTTGGAAGTGAGGCACGAATCTGCTCTGAGGTTTCCTTGCACGGGCTGCAGCTCCTTCTTCCCCAGGAGTTTCACATCCTTACAGCAGATGACACTTTCCAATTACCTTTTGGCCCTTTTATTCCCCCAGTTTGGCTCGCATTTCTCTCTGAATTTCAGCTCTGAAGGCAGAGTCTGACAGCTAAGGACATAACAAGTAGGCAGCACTAACCCTCAGGGTGGTTTCTCTTTCTGAATTCTCCAATTACAGGCAGATTCACAAGGAAAGGTCAACAGAAAGTGCCCAAACTTAAAACAAAAATGGGCCACGAAACAAGCAGTCCAAAGCTTGAAGAAGCAGGATGGGCTGATCTTATAGGAAAACTGAAGACAGCTTGCAAAGTTTGGCCCCAAATCCTGGCTCTGCCAAAGGATCCCTACACAGGCTGAGCTCGTTTTCTCACCTCTCAGCTCCCCTCTGTACAATGCAACAAAAGAGTTCTCACCACATTTGACCTGTGCAAGATATAGCCTGTGCATTTTGGAAAGATGATGATAATAAAGTTGATAAAAACAGAGGAAACTTCACCAAAGAAACAGAAAACCGTCCTGCAAACTCTTTAGCAAAGCACATCACAGCAGTTACCTTGGCTGACTTAGAGGCAGAATTTAAGAGGCAGAATTATGACTAGAAGCAAACAGAATTAAAACAAAAAATAATCAAACAAACATTTATAGCCCATACTTTAAAATCAATGCCCATGTTCCAAAAAGTGTCATCTACATGGATAATTCAAGCCTATTTATACTTTTCCCCTATTGGAAGAGGAAATGCAGAAGTTCTCTCATGAAAACACTAAATATAACCAAAGATTTACACCCAGCATTGGTTTGCCACTATTTGTTTTGCATACAACACTTAAAAAAGTCTCTTACCTTAATACAAACTGGTCTGCTAGGGAGTAGTCAGCCAGGAAAACATGGAAGGTCACAATGTCACCCTCTCTGACCGGGCTGACTGGTAAGTGAATAATGAGATTTTCATCCACCCTCAGCGAAGACTGCTTTAATTTGTCTTGATTTGGGTAAACAACAATGCTACCAATCCTCTCCATAGCTGACAAAGCTTGGTGTTCATCCTCTTCACCTGCATGGATATTGTTTTCCCATTTTGCATCCTCTGGAGAACACTCCCCATCCACTGTATAAATCTTATAGAAGAGCTCCACAGTAATCCCTTCCAGGGAGGCTGTTTCCTCTGAAACCAGGGGTGGAGGGGAGCTGAACCAGCTGGGAGACAATTCCAGCTCCACAACACATAATCCTAGGTGGCCTGCCAATCTACAGCTGGCCACCACCTCTCTGGACTCCAGGAAAGCAAACATCTTCACACAAGGCAGCATCTCCTCCGAGTCGTAGTCATCCCAGTCCTTCCCCGCTATATAGAACAAGGTTTGGATTTTAGGTTTGTTGGAATAGATTGAGCTGTTGATTATGTGGGATTTTAATTTCCAATTAAAAGTGAATTTATTTGTGAAACCAAAAGAAGCAGAAGTCAGCATGAGGTCCAAGGGAATGGGCTGTTCAACAGAAAAGGGTCCGTACGTGGCATTGAGGACAGGTGGCTGATTGGCTTTGTATATAAAGAATGAATCCACCCTAGACTGCAAACTGGAGTTCCTCATGATATCCTGGTTGGCTTCTTTGAGGAAGAAGAAAATATCAGCATTGGAGATGTGAGGGCTGGCAGGGAGATATGTTGGCAGGTTGGAGAATCTCTGGATGCTGTCCATGATCCCTCCTCGGCTCTCCACCACTGCGGGCCAAAGAGAAAAGGAAACAGAAAAAAAAAACTCAAATGTTTGCTTATCATGGCCCTGAGTTTCTGACAAAACTGAGGATTTCAGACAAAAGCAATGGGTTACAGGAGATCAATACTGCTGGCCACAGTTACAGAACAATCTGATGCAGGTACCATGGAATAACACTTTTGTTCCAAGCTCAGGCTGCAAACAGCTCCCTTTCCACCTTCCCAATTCTTTATCTGCTTGAAAGCCATTAATCAAGTACTGGGAACCACAAAGAGAGGATTGATTGCCTAGGTCCCAAACTAACTTCCAAAACTTTTTACTGACAGTCTATTTCTTTTTTCTTTTATTATCAGATCAAACTTTCAGCTTCTCCTCACCCGTGTTTCAATGTGCCTAAGAAACTGGCATATTGAATATTAGTAACAGTAAAACTGAACAGTTTAAGCAGTAAAAACTGAACATTTTCTTTGTTGGAAAGAAACATCAGCTTAGAAGTTAGTGAGAACCTGATAAAAGCTTCATGTTCTTGAAACCAAAACCTTTCACTCTAAAATATGTGGAGTTTGATAGAGGTCTCAGTGGGATGGATTTAGAGGCAAGAGTGAACTTGAGAGAAGGAGAAATCCTTTACACACAGAAGGTTCTCAGACACTTAGAAGGATTTTTTGGTTTAATTCCTGAGGAGAATGAAACACGTTTGGAAACCACAGAAGTTTCTCTACAGCACAATGGTCAATCCTCCAGCCAGCGCTGAGCGATTTTTCCCAGGAAACAAAAGATTCCAGAGGCAGGGAGGGATCAAACAGACACCTTTGGTTTGGGCTGATCTCTAGTTAAGAGTGAGATATATTCAGTCTGGGCTGTGATTCCACCAGAAACAGTGGCTCCCTCAAACTGACAATTCCTACGCTCCGACAAAAAACGGATCCGAGCTCCTGGGACTGCCTCAAAGGAAACAAACAGAAACCCAAGGAATTCAAATGCAGCAGTTCCATCATGCACAGAGATAACAAAGGCACAGTGACAGAGCCTGAGGTCAAAGCTCTGGTGGTGTCTCTGGAGCTGAGTGGTGATTTCACTGTTTGTCAGGGCTGGGCAGAGCAGATACACAACACACAAACAATTACACCTGTTCAAGCCAGATGACTCAGATACTTGCAGCCACAATTTAGCAGAGATAAAAGCCCTAATATTTAAGCTATTTTATTCAGGTTGTGTGTTTTTAAAGCCTACATTTATCAAAGACAGATTCTAGGGCAAATCCCATCCATTTGACTTAGCCCACTCTTGTTCTCAGTTGAAATTCTGGTCGTTTGTTTTTCTGTAGTTTGATATTATCTACACTTGTTTAAATGCTTCTCATTTCACCACAATACTTTTGCTGTATATTTACTTGTGTCAAGGGAGTTTTTTTCAGCCACTGGAATATTCTTTGTGGGAATGAGTAAACATACAAAAATATACAGAAGCAGCCAAAAAAATTCTCAGCAGGAAGCACTCTACCAACAATTTCCTCTCTCAGCACTGCACGTGGGGGACAGGTCAGGGTTTCCTCTCAGCTCCACAGGAAAATACAAATGCAGCCTCACCTGGATGTCCCCTCTCACCATGAACATCAGCCCAGCTCTGGAACACCCCAGCACAGCCCACAGTGAAATGCAGATGATGGTGATCAACACAGATGATGAGAAACTGGCAGTGGCATCACACATGGGACAACCAATTTTCTAGTTGGGAAAAGTGACCTTGGTCCTTCCCCTCCACATCTTTCATCCACGTGTGGATGATGGGCAGTGGGTGCTCCCCCTCCCCAGCAGAAAGTCACCAAGGGATGTTTTATCAGCCCCATTTCTGTGATTTATTTACAGACATGTCCTGCCACTGTGCAACTTCCCAACTCAGGAGCACAAAGTGAACTTTGATCCTGGGAAAGCTGAGGCAGATAGGGAAGGAAAAGGTATTTTTTCTTTGCTAAAAATTCAGATGCAGACAAGCCGCTTTCTGGATTAATTGTAAATAAACTGAACTACATTTGAAAGCAATACTTTTGAGAAGATGCATTTATCATAAAAACTAAAAGCATAAAAAACATAAAAAGCAACCAAGCAGATAAGCAAAGAGCCAGAGCAGCAGGAGTACCCTCTGATTTCTGGAGCAAGAGCTAAAATCTCCTTCTCCCAAGGCACAGCAGGTTGCAGAGGAGATTTAAACTGACATAGTTGCAAACCAGAAACAAAACAAGGCTTAAATGCATTTGTATTTACATTACAGGACTCCCACACACACTTTATGCAGATATTTTATCTCTCTCAAGCAGTGATGTACAGGAAGTTTAAAAGGTATGTTTTTCCCTTTCCTCCATTTCATTACAGTGGTAACTTTTCAGTGCTTGTACTCAGAACTGGCACGAGGACTAGGATACCATCCCACTGTAACTCAAACAAAATGAGATACAAATTTTGCCTGAAGGCTTCTATGGGAAGCCATAAACATCAGCAGACAGGGCTGGGCTTTGTCCTAGAACCAGCCTGCAACAAAATATGATATCTGAATTTAGCAGTATTTTATGATGCTGTAGGAAGATCTAAAAAGAAATACTTCACACGATGGCAGGCCAACACCCCACCTTTTAAATTCAGCACATCAGCACACAGCACCAACCTCCTTAGAGCAAGAATCAGAAACCAGACACACTTGGAGTTGTTTGTGCAATAACACGATGAAAAAAATCACCTGCTCCTTTAATAAGCAATCCAGCAAGATCAAAGAGGGCAGAACATTAGACCAGAACGTGGGTTAGTTCTAATTAGGTACCAAAAGAGAGCAAGAGCTGAGGAAAAGTAAATGGAGGGAAAAAGAGCATCCCCAGAGCCCAGTGCTTTCTGAGACAGAACAGTCTGGTTTGCTCAGACTGCTGGGCACTGGGGGTGTTGGGGGACATGTGTGGAAATAACACACTGTTGGATGTGAATTGAGATATTTAGTTGGGATTTTGGAAAAACTTGTACCTTGTAACAGGTTCTCTGCAGGTGCTTTGCCCCTGTTAAGACACACATTTGGATCAACCAGCTATTGACCCTTAGAGCAACAGGTCAGCTTTTAAAACATCATCACTGCAATTTTACGCTTAAAATCCTTCCCTCCAGTGTGGGGCAATATCCTCACAGCCCAGCTCATCCTGCAAACTCAGAGCACAGATGGACAGAAAATTGTGACGTTTCTGAGGTGCCCAGCTCAGGTCTCAAATGAAGCTTCTGTTCTCTTGATAATTTTTTATCTAACCATCGAATTATCCATCATTTTTTGTTTTAATCTCAATTGATCCTGGATTTCCACTACAAAAATTGGCACAGGGCTAAAAGAGATGCAAAGCCACAGCTGCAGGTGAAACTGCAATAAAAATCTGCCATCCATGGAACTCCAGATTTCATCCAAGCTACATTTCTTAGATTTCATACTTTTTAATATGAAACAATAAAAGTATCCTGCTGCAAGATAGTGATGGTTGAAAACAATGCATCTATTTTAAGTTGTAGTAAGAGGAAAGTCTTTTAAAAGCATCATTTTGTAGCTAAAAAGGAAAATAGCTCCTGATGGAACATAAATCCAAATTTCACATCTAAATCTTCTCTCTGCTTTAGCAAACTACTTAAACAGGAGCCAAGTCTTCCATAAGCCATCAGTAATTCTGAAGCTGGAGGTGCAAGGAACAGCAACTGTTTAAAATTGCAACTCTTTCAATATCCTTTTTCTCTGAAAACAAACAAGAAGCCAATCCTGCACCTGTGGAAAAACTGGGAAAATGTTAAAATTCATCTTTCCTGCAGCATCATCAGAACTGTAGAGCGAGCTCATACAGACACTCCTCTTTGTAAAAGAGGAATAATTTGAAGTAATGTGGTGCCAGTAAGTGCTATGATGTTATCCATGACTCACAGAGGCAATCAATGGCTTGTCTGTACAGGAGAAAAATCACCAGCCCCTCCCACCAGCCCTCGCTGAAACACCATAAAGATCAAACTACACATGTACATTATTCCACTATAAAAATGGCTCTATTCATAATAATTCTTTTGTTCTGGATTTACAGGCATCAGCCTTGAATAAAAACACACTGTACCCCAGAATAGGGTGTCTACACAAGGAAAACTATTCTGGAACTCATAAATTATAGGAAGATAATGAATTCTGGAGCAGCTGTGTGGGTCACTCTCACACAGCCAAGGGATGCTGTTCAGGGTGATTTGGCCTGGCTGCAGCTGGGGAAACTCTGACTGCTGAGCCTGGCAGGAGGAGGAGGAGGAAGATGATACAGGAATCTACTTGGAGTTTATTCACCATTTGAGCACCGTGAGCAGGCCAAGCCTGTGTGAGGGTTTGGGATGAACATCAGCCTCGTGCTCTCCCTGACTCACTGAGAGTGTGATGAAATCCCCAGGAAAGGAGGATGGCACTGTTTACTTCCTCCATTCAGAGCCCATCCTGTGACTCATCTCCTCAGTTTTACATTCATAAGGAAAATGAGGAGAACCCTTCACAGTCCCCCCAGGGGTAAAATTCCATCACCCAACTAAAGCAGGAAAAATTCCATCACCTTCCATTCACAAACAAGCCTTTCTCCTTTACTGCTTGACTTTGTTGTCCAGACAACCTCCCTGGCAGAGAAAAAGAGCCACAATGACAATTGGTGTTTTCAGCTGTAACAGACGAATTTGAAAATACAAATGATACTGCAAGAAAGAGTTAAGAAGTGCTCCCAGTACATTTTTAACATTAAAGTCAGACCAGAAGCTGTCAAGATATAAAAAATAATAGTGCGAGAAAAGATGATAAAATCCCTTCAAGCTTTTCTCATTCTCTCTTCTTCTTATCCTAATTTGATGTAAGGATAGAACTTGATGTAGGACTTGCAACCAATTCACAGTCCTTACATTCAATCTTGATTACACATTTGTGGAGACAGAGATTTGCTTTGCAAAACATTGCTGGACCAGCAGCTTGTTTGGAAAGACAAGAAAAAAGATGCAATTAAAAGAAAAAAAATCAACTTACTCCAAACATCTAAAACTGAAGAGAGGTTAATTAACTTTTGTTGGCTTGGGACAATGTCTCACATCATTATCTCCAAATGTCTGAGTCAAACTTGTGCTGCCCAGACTCCTCTGCAGCTGCACGTTCTGGCCACTCTCTGGCTGAGCTGGCCCATCTCATTCCAGAAGGGGTCGAAGCCCAGCCCCACTCCAGCCTCCCTTCAGCAAATCAGGGGATGCCCAGAATTGATTCACCCTCTCCTGGGCAGGATTCCTGCAGGTGAGATCAGCCTGGCAGGGGCACTGGGGGTGGCCAGTGCAGAGCTGAGTGTGGCAGCTCCGTGGGCAGAGCAGTCCTGCCACATTGGATACTGCTGGGAACCAGGAAAAAGCAGCCTGGAAGCCTTGGGTTTCTCAGGCTGGGCAAGGACAAGAAATTATAACAATGATTAAACACCTGCAGGGTGTGTGAGAGCCGTGAGAGTGTCTGGTGATATTTTGCATAAAGCATGATTTCAAAGAGGTGTTGCCTTCTCGGACCAATGAGTCTTTTCTATTCTGTTTTGCACGAACTACCCTATATAAGTGCAGTGTTTCTTTAAATAAAGCTTTCTTCTGCTTCTCCATTGTACGAGGGAAACATAACTATGTTGGGAAACATAACTAAGGCACCTGCTTTTATGGGCTGGAGTAACAGAGAAGCCACGTGCCTATGTTTACCCAGCACACTGCTTCCAAAAAAGCTTTAAAGCAACATCTCTGGCCTCATAAATCTTTTGTCTACTAAAATACATTTTTAAGTGCAAAATTAAACCATGCATATGAATGAAATCCCTGATCAGGCCACACATTCAGCCATAAATTGTGTGATTGTGCAAAGCAAGGCAAGTGCTTTGCCTGCTTGCCGCTCCCAACAAATTAAGTTGGGTGGTGAAGTTTCTGAGCTGGTGCTTTCTAGAGTTTTTAGCTTGCCTGCATTTTGCACAGTCACCCATACTGAAAGACATATGTGCAGCAAGGCCACCTACAGATAGTAATAAAACCATGCTGTCTGAAAGGCTGCCTATAAATCTTATTAAAGTAATCCCTTCCCTGAACCCAGATTATTACATTCACCTTTATGGTAGAATAAAAATTAATTTTCTCAGCTATAATAAGTGTATGATAAGAAGGCATCGCTTGGGACTAAATAAAGATTATAATTAACTCCAACTGAATAAATCTAAATTTAGCTTGGACTAGCAATTTGCTTTCATGCATTTTCCTCTACGACTGAGTGAATAGGTACAGAAGGATTAGCATCCCATGCCAGTTCCAGCACTGCTGCCACAGAAAGGACTGGGACAGAGTGTAATCCAATACCCAAAAGGCTTGAAGATTAATTCAGGGCTCTCTATCAGCAAAAGTTTGGACGACTGGAGAAAAACAAAAAGGCTCAAAATTGCCATTAGCCTGGTAAGGAAAACTTGGAAGTGTTGGACTCCAGAGGGAATATTTCTCCCTAAATCAGGGTTGGGCAAAGGCAGGAGCTCTGCCCAGGCTGCTGAGAGCACATTTAGGGGAAGCACCATTTGTGATTGCTGCATCTTGCTCTTTCCTTCCTTTCTCTTTCTTTCAAGATGCCACAACATTAAACAAGGACATTCCAACAAACAAAATAGGGTGAAGTAAATGCATCAGACAAATGTGCAAAGTTTATCCTGACTTTTTACTTAGTTGAAAATAAAAACCCTCAGAGCAGTGCTGTACGCAGCAGATCAGAGATTTATCCTTTTGAAGGAAACAAGGCTCTACTTATAAAGGGCTGAGGAACTGCCTTGTTAAACCACCAGCTCATTATTTGTGTTGTCTGGGATGATTGTTAACAATGTTATTACTGGGAAGGAGGAGGTCCAGCTTGTTCATCAAAATGTCTTTATCCTAACCAGCAAAGCTCTTGTGCCACCTCCTCAGAATTCCCTCCAAGCCCATTCCCCCAGGTGTAGAACAGGGATTTTCCCCATTCCCCCATGTGTAGAACAGAGTTTTTCCCCATTCCCCCAGGTGTAGAACAGAGTTTTTCCCCATTCCCCCATGTGTAGAACAGGGATTTTCCCCATTCCCCCATGTGTAGAACAGAGTTTTTCCCCATAGCACTTCAGCTGCTTTGGCTGCCCACACCTCAGAGCAGGGAGGGTGCTGAGGAAAGGAAATCCCCCATGAGTTTTCCCATTTATTGTGCTGTTGCAGTTGCTCAGTTGCCCTGCTGGGCTGGTCACTGGCCTACCTTGCCTTTTAGTTTCGATCAGGGCTGTTAATACAGTGGTTAAAAGTCACAGGCTGCTCTTGGCAAGTTTCTCTGCATCTCTTACACAACAGCAACAGGGAAATTGTCCTGCCACTTACAATTAGAGGCACTAGTGTAGCTGCTAAAGGTCACAAATTCATCAGCTGAAAGAACTGAAGGAAAGAGCTACTAGTGAAAATTAAACTAAAGTTTAAAAAAACACCTGATTAACCATGGAGGGGTTTTGTTCTGGTTACCTGGAGAGGAGAAACAACTGCTAATGCAGCTGCCAGCACTGACAACCCCTGGGCATCCCTTCTGGCACCTGATAAATAAGGTTTGTCACGGCCACTGGAGGTTCTCATTGCTAAAAGGAAGGTTAGGAAAGGGCTCCCTACCATTATCCGAAGCAAAACTCATTTTCCCTCAGAAATATTTCATAAACAACAGAAAATGAATACATGTATGGGAGTGTGTGGATATATTCTCCAAATAACAGAGAGGCTTTACAAGGCAAACACATCCACTAAAGGCACCAGGTGATTGCAAAAGTAAATCTTTTAAATATATGCTCTAAACCATTAGCCAACTGTGAAATATTTGTATTCTGTGTCAAAACACCTACACGTCACACAAAGCCAAGAGAGTGACAGGAGAAAGGGCAGGATTTATGTTAGCTGGGGTCTATCTGTCATGGAGATAGGAAAGCTCAGAGAGAGTCCTTTTATTAAAATCACTCTCTGGCTGCAGATATTGATCTGAGCAGCTAAGGTTGGACAGCAAAGTGCGTCCCCATTTCTCACCAAGTTCCTCTCTGGCACAGCAGGAAAGGACTGGGGGAAATGCCCTCAGCCCCCAGCAAATGGCACCCCAAAAAGGATGGGCAGGAATCAAGGGACACTGGGAAAAACTGCATCCCACAACACCATGGCACAGCTGCCTTCCAGGAACCACAAAGTCCTTCTCAACTTCTCTCCCCAGATTTTCAGGAAGCCTGTTTTGTTCCTCAAATCACTAAGGCAGGTTGCTGTTACTCCTAGATTGAGTTCAGCATTAAAACAATGCAAAGAAACACAGTGCTGAATGCATTTCTTGCATTCCAATTTTAAGGAGCAAATGTCATTTCAAAGGGATCCTTCCCTAAATCTGCTTCAGCATTTTCCATTTTTCCTCTGAGCAATAATTTCTCCCCTGGTTTGGGCTGATCCCTCCCCCTCAGCCTCTGGAGGACACAGATTTTTTTTTTATTTTTGGCTTCTCTTTACAAACCCCAGCTTGTGACTGTAGTCAGTGGCCTTGAATATTACACCTAAACCCAAAATGAAGGAAAGGAACTGGAAGTTCTACATCCTACAGACTTCCTACATTCCTGTATCCACCTGTTACACAGGTATATCATTTTAGGGCACTTCTGAATCTCCCCATGTAAGCATCTCTTTTTGGAGACACCGGGAAATTCCTTGCATGAGCTGAAAACTACAGGATATTAAAATGCTGATTCTCCAGAGGCACTGTCAGAAAGCAGGAAGGTTGGTCCAAAGCCTTTCTCCAGAACAATGGGCTTTCACTGGATTGTCCCTCCTGTTGACTCAAAGCTCCTGGAGGCAAAGAGCTCTGAACTGATGGGCCCAAAGAGCTGCATGAAAGCACAAAATCAGCTTACAATAAACCCCCTGTAAAGTTATTAAGAACACAGATATGTCTTGAATGCAGAGCAAATCCCGTGTCTCAGCAGCACACATCCATGTCCCACTGAAACTGCAATCCCAGGGGGAGGCTGTGCCACGCATGGCCCTGCTGGGGACCAGGATAAAGCAGAGCAGAGACACCCACAGCAAAATCCCACAGCTCTGAGCTCACAGCCTGAGCTCCAGCAGCAATCCTCCTCTCACTGCCCCTTCCTGCTGCATCACTCAGGCCCTGACTGCCCACGCTGGTTTGGGGCACTGTAAATTCCTGGTCAAACCTTTGCACTGTTCAGGTCTGGGGAAAGAAGGCAGCTCTCACTTCTGAACTCCAGAGGTGCAGGACTTGCCTCCAGCAAGATTTGTGTCCCCATCCTACAAACACACACACACAGAGGGTGCAGCCTCCCTACGCCAGGGAGTTTTCCCACTGGGAAACTGAAGCACAAGCTACAAAGTTCCAGGACAGGGACCTGCGAGGTCATGCAGCCTTTTAGTGCTTCAAAAAAAGCTCCATGGCTTTACAGATTCCCCACTATTAGTTCAGTGATGTCTGGGCCTTTTTTCTCTGAACTCAGGCTTCAACCTGCACTTAGCATTGCTCTCACCAGCAACCAATACCACTCGAAGCAATACCCAGAGCAATATGTGCTCTGACTCGCCCAGGAGCAACCACACAGGTCTAATTCTGCAGTTCAGACATCACTGAGTTATCAATTCTTGTCTGCCTCTCCAGGAACAGCACATGAAACAGATCCTTCCTTTCTAATGACAGCCTGCTTCTTTTCCCCTGCCCAAAATACCCAGAACAAAAGTTTCTGTTTTGTCTCCGATTTCTTTACTTAATTCAACATTTTATTTTTGGAATGACAACAGCCTCAAGCAACTCCATTAATTTGTTACAGAGTGAGAGAGCTTTGCATTCCAAGTGTGATTGCTGACCTGCTCCCCTGCTCCCTTGCTTCTTGAAACAACCCTGCTCCAGCACATCCCAGAACCACAACAAAGCACCATTTCTCATGCTTGAATGCATTATTTTACTTTATGAATACACATTTGACATATTTTACAAGTCCACGGCAGATGCTGTCAGAGAGGACAAAACAAGCCTCCCCCAGCAGCACTTTTCTCTTCCTGCAGCAATCAAAGGCTGCAGCTTGTCATTCACACGTGGAGAGGGGCTCCTCTGGGGGCAAGCACAAGGAGCCTCACCCAGGACTTCTTGGCTGTTTGTTTCTCTCTCTGTTGCCAATTCACAATTTAGAGTTTGATTTTCTAAGCACAGTGAAAATTCCCAATAGCTCTGGAGGAGGCAGTTCAAGGAGATCTTGTGAAAATATTTGTGTAAAGAGAACGAAACCTTATTGTGACTTTCATCCTGTGAGGCACCAAGTACAGTTACCTTGCTCACAGACAATTATTAACTTACAGGCAAAGAATAAAAACTCTTGAGCAAAACCCAAATCTGGATGAGGTCATACTTGCTGTGTGGTTCACTCATGTCAATGTATTAATGCAATAAAAGATAATGAGCATTAGCTGACAGCATTTTCAAACTCTCCAAGAGTCAAGAGGAGTAAATTAGACCAGATTTGAGATTGCCTGAGAAAGCAAAAAGCTGGATCTAATTCTTTTCTCAGTGACAGGGGAATTATAAAATTGAATAAGAGTCACAGGACATCACTATCACAGCCCAACGTGCCTGGGCAGAGCATTTGGGTGTGCAGAGAATGCAACTCCTCAGAGCTCAGCATCAGCATCTGCTCATTTGAAAATGCCATCATGGGCAGTGACAGGGACAGCAGAAGAGCCGTGTTCACCTTCTGCTTCGTGGCATCACCTCTAAACC
>JAOTQP010000755.1:1576930-1613371 GCA_026413545.1 Cichladusa arquata
AAATGCCATCATGGGCAGTGACAGGGACAGCAGAAGAGCCGTGTTCACCTTCTGCTTCGTGGCATCACCTCTAAACCTCTGTGTGGAAACAACACAACTGCAGCTCAAGCCTGAGCCAATTCAAGTTCAAGTCAGATCTTATTACATCCAGTACTGCTCACCTACCCACAGCCTAGAGAATGAAATTCTGCACAAATTCAGCATCCAGGTCACTTCAGCACTCTGCTTTGTCTGGCATTTCTATCTAGAGCCAAGCACATAATTCTCACTGCATAATTTATCCATGGGATTTTGTCCATGGAACAGCCGAAGCAGATAACAATTTCTTCATACTTATTTATTTTTTAGAAAATTCAGTCAACTCCTCCTCTGCTTCTGAACTCTGCAAAAAGATTATAAACCTCTGGTTTTACTCTTCCAGAGCCTGAGCTCTCAGCTAGCTGTGATCAGACAGATTAATTCACCTCTTGTTCAGTCGTCTGCCTTTAGCAATTCTTGTTTCCTGAGTGGAGGGAAATGTGTACAAGCACTAAATCTCAAACATGCTATTCTAACATTTGGATTCTATTATCCTAGAGATAACATATAATCCTATAATGATATGTAATAAATTAACATTTAATCTCATATCAGAGAGTTCAAAGGGATCAGAGCCAGCTGGTGCTAAAATAAGCATTTGCTGGAGGCTGCAGGACTGGGAGCTGAGGATGAGATGTGATGAGCTGCTCTGGTGCTTTGGCTGGGCAAGGAAAGGATGGAATAAACCTGGACATGGAGGGGAGCATGTCTGAAACCACCCAACCCTGCCCATTCCCTGTCAGTGAAGTCCTTGCAGGCTTTCAGCAGCAGGAGAGGAAGATTCCCCCTGAGAGCTGACAAGGGAAGGTGATCAGTGCTGAGTGATCAGGGGATTGGATTCAGAGCTCCACTCATTCCTTATTTGCCAGGGTGCCTTGAGATGTGACGAGGCTGGGAACAAGCACCCAAGACAGGGCTGAGCTCTCTCCAGCTGCAGAGAACCACAAAAACCCAATTCTTCCCCCTGGCCCTCCCTTCTGCACGTGCAGAACTGATGGAGGATGTACAGTTTCAACAGAGAGAAGGCAAAAATAATTTTTCATTTTGTTTCCCTCTCATGTGCCTTCACACACAGAGCTAATACACTGACCACTGCACAATCTTCATTAATAATGACAGCTGTTAATAAAGTTTTATCCATAGAGACTTCCTTATTAAATGCACACAGTGAGTCTGGTGTGAGGGATTTGCTTCTCTGGAGACAGGCACAATGAAACCCCTGGGAGAAGACACAGCCAAGACGATTTCCAAGGGCTGCTGACCCAAAAAGGAGCAGAGAGGAAGCCCTGCCTGGACTCCAGAGCCCCTCCAACTTCCACCAAGCCCAGATGTCACTGCTAGGGGAAGGGGATAAAGAATTGTCTCTATCTTCCCAGGTGCTCCATGTGCCACCTCCCTTGTCCCAGCCATGCCCATGGCCTGGGACACTTTTCTGGAAAACTGCAGATCTTAATCTTTGTTCGTGGGCAGCAGCAGCAGCAAAAAAAAAAAAAAAAAAAAAAAAAAAAAAAAAAAAAAAAAAAAAAAAAATTGGCATCAGACAGATTCAGCTTTTGTCTCTGAATCCAAAGACACACTTCACTGCTCCATCTCAGACTGGAACACAGTGTAAAAAGAAGACTCTCAGATAGCCAAGAGAGGCAAGAATCCATCAGACACAACAGTATTTTTTAAAATCTTGTCAATTCTCTCTGTTAGTTTTTAGTGAAGACACATCAACTTCACTGCCAAATTAACTTGAAAGCAAAGGCAGCTAAAAAAAAGGAAAAAAAAAGAAAATTAGACAGGGCAGCCAATAAAAATATACAGTGAGAGGAGTTTCACAACTTGACAGTGACCACAGTTCTGTATCTGAAGAAAACTTAATAAATAAAAATAACACAAAAATTTGAAGAGTTACAGAGTTATCTTTGCTCTGGCATTTAACACACATTTCTATTACCCTTTCTCGATTAGCCAAATGAAGATCAATGTATCTATAAAACTCAATGACATGTTAATGCAAACCTTAAAAAAGATAAAATGCCTTTTATCTCAGTCTTAGGAAAACCTAATAAAGAATTAACAGTCCATGAAGCTGTGGAATTTCACTCAAGTCTTTACTCTATGCCAGGACTTCCTACTCCATTATTTTTTAATGGACAGGTTTCCCCAGGCTTTGGGACATGTCAGTACAATTGTACCTTGTCATTAAAATTGGTCCCATATTTTCCTTCAGAGAGCTGGGATAGAACCTGCATTGTGGTATGTGAATTTAAAATACAGACAACACCCAGAATGGATCAGAAGTGCAAACCTAGAGCAAGTGTTGAATAAATATGGGGAAAATTGTAAATGCCATTGTTTTGATCATGATCTGACAATTAATGAATTTATGAGGCAAAACTTCCACCTGCAGGATGAGCACTTTGGATCAGAACTCATTTGGAACATCAGCATTTCAAATATCTATCAGAAGCCACAGCCAGGAATCTACCAACATGACACTGGATGTTGAATCTTTAAAGGGAAGCAGACAAATATTATCTAGGACTTTGCTCCAGACTGGTTCTCAGAATTAACAAGTGAGTGACACAGGGATCTGGGATCCATAACACCAGACACCCCCAGGCTCAGTGGTCCCATCCAAGTCAAATCTATATTTATTTCTGCTGACAAACACACAGCAGCAAGATCAGAAATCTCAAATGCCAGCCCTAAAGACAAATCCAATTAAAAGACAAATCCAATCCAACACTTCTGCACATATTTAAAGAGTTTCTTGTTCTCAAAAGGGCCTGAACACCTGCAGCTCCCACTGGGACCAAAGGAAATGCAGGAGCTTCCCACTTCTGATTGAGGTGGGCTTGGCTTGGATGCCAAGGAAGGGACCCCCTCCTTTGGGACACCCACGGGTGATGCTGTGCCCTGCTGCTGCTGCAGGATGCTCCCCACAGGGCAACCTGCCAGAACAGGCACAACAGGGAGCCTGAGCTCAGACACTCCTCAAGGCTGACTGGTTAGGCCTTGTGAATCAGCACAGGGAGAAAGGAGACAGCAGCAGGCAGGAAAAACACTCCCAAGGAAAAGCAGGAGGCAGCAGTCCAGGAGGGAGTGATGGGGCTGAGCAAAGAGGAGCTGGCAGAGGGGGAGTGAAGCTTCACTGTACACACACTGACAACTCACTATTTCCATTAAAAACCCCAAGCCATCAATGATTGGTCCAAAAACCTAAAAGCCACTTTGAAACCTTCCTTTCTCCTCTGGGGTGAGGCTGTCTTGCCCTAAACCCAGCTGGGTCAGGTAGAAAAGCTTTCCTACCTCCAAGGTCCCTCCAGCACAGTGTTCTCCCCCAGGAGCTCACTACTGGTGCCAGTTTACCTGGGACCCTCCTCACCTCCCTTCTACCCCTGCTTCTCCCCCTGCATGGGGAGAACAGCTGCTTCTCTGAGATTAATTATTCTTGGCTCTTCTGCACAGTGCCTTGATCTGGAAAATTTATTTAGATATCTTCTCAGGCAGCATATTTATCTGCTGGCCTCAACATCTGCCTGAGCATAAAAGTCAACATCTGACTGATAAGGAATGTCAGGCCAGTTAGGTAGAGACTGTCCTCTGCCAACCTCACCACCCTTGTCCTGGTGGATTTGGGTCTCATGGAGACTGAGTGGGTCCTCCATCCTCCTTGAGGAACAAGCACAGGTCTCAGCCAGAGTGAGAAATCAGGCACAGGGCAAGAGGAGAGGGCACCTTGTCCCATCAGGACACAGGGACAAAGCTGCATTCACCCTCAGGAACAGCAGCACTGCTCTGTCAGTCAGGGGCAAAGAGATGAGACCCAACTTGGGACAAGAAGAAAGACCCCAAACACACCAGGCAGGGACACCCACACCAGCCCCATTTCTGCAGTGCCACCCCAAGCACCAAGGACACTCAGTCTCCCTCAGCACCCACACTGTCCCATCACCACATCCCAGCCCAGGGTGAGGAGTTCTCCTGTTGGGAGAGGATGGGAACAAGGACTGAGCCACAGGCATTGCTGCCTCTCCATGCAGGGATATGAAACAACAGCCCCAGATGCATCTCACACTGCAAATTCAATTGTTGGCAGAAAATCTTATTTTGCCGTCTTTACTCACCCATCCTCTCATACACAACAAGTACATTTGGATCACCAAGGTGGGATGTTAAATTAATCAACAGGAAGCACTGCCTCCCAAAGGCAGCCCATTCCAGATCTATTCCTGGCCAATCTTCAAGGAATGTTCTTCTACTCATACAGAAAATGTGTAAGAACTGCAAACACAAGAAAACACTGCTCTGTGCAGCGGGGTTCAGACCAATATCCTCTGCTGCCTGATGTGGAAAATTCCATCCCCAGACCCCATCTGACAAAAGTCCCTTCCATGAGCCACAATTTTCAATGATTCTTATAAAAGCCTACTGCAAGCTTGGAAAAACCCAACAAACAGTAGAAATAAAGACTTAATAAAGAGCAAAAAATCCTAGCTCTTCCCTTTTAAACACACTCTTTGAACCTTACCATGGATAAAATTTAGAGCCAAATATTTATAGGCAGCCAAGTGTAAATGGCCTTTCCTTTTGATGTCACCCTCCTGGCCCTCAGTGCCAGGCTGGGCAGACAGAAACATGAAGATGGAGAGTGAATGAGCTCAGGAGGGGGAACTTGTCAATCAAAGTTGCTAATGCAAGACCACAGCAAAACTTGGGTTTAACCTCAGCAGTGACCACCTGTCACAGTGTGGCACTTTGCTTGTCAGTGACCTGCTTTCCAAAGGATGCTGCACAAGTGTTCTTCAAACTCAGCAAGGAAAAATGCACCTGGGCAGCCAGCAAGGCTTCCCAAAGCCTGTAAGCAAATGGATTCTCAAGTTCTGAGGAAGTTGCAGAGAAGAAAAACGTGCAGTATAAAGGGTTCATACAGATGGGGGCTCCACAAAGCTCCCCTGTGCTCCTGGCACGTCCTTTCTCAGGAAAATCAGAGCACTTCTTGTATAACCACATCTGACTGGGGTACAGGGCTGCACATGAAGAGATCATGTGTGTTCCTCACATTTACCATCAAACTTAAAGCACTTCCAGGCAGGAAGGCAAGGTCCACCCACTCTTTAGGGATCTCCCCAGCACATGAGCAGAGAAACTAGAGGTACCTGTCAGGAATGGAGGATGGCCCTGCCTCCTCTTCCTCTTGGCTCATTGCTGAATTTTTGGGGGTTTGTTTCTGTACCAGGAGCAGTGCAGAAGTTGACCTGGGCACTTGACATGCAAGCAGGTTTTGTCTCAACCACTTTATTTACACCTTAGAGCTCACCCTGTTTCCCTGTAACACTCCTGCCTTAGAGCCCCATTGCCTGAACATCCATAACACCAGGATCCACCAGAGATTATAATATTTTAAACAGAACATGTTTGAGGTTTTTTCAGGAGTATTAGTTTTCAGAAATACTGTATGTGTTTATTCATGCATTTAATTACATAGACCACAATAAAAACAAAAATGTCTTTTTTTTTTCCTTCTAAGTGAGGAGTAAAAGGAAAAAGTTCAATTCTAACTGATCAACAACCTTATCTTATTCTTCCTCAGTGTTTAATCAAAATGTTTGCAGCGTATACAGCCAGCAACAAAGACCTAAACAAGTTAATTTTCCTTAAGCAAGGAGGAAATAAGCCAAGCTTCACCTTCTGAATAAAAGATCTCCCACATCAGCAGGGAGCTGAGTCGCAGGAATTCAGGTTGCTGGCAGCACCAGGGCCCAGGATGAGCAGGGGGGGTGCTGCTCGAGAAACTCCCCCCCTGCACAACCCATGGATAAAACCACGTTCGTAAAAAGCAAGGGGAATTGAAAAATAAAGCAAGGGGAGTTCTAGTAAAGGTTGAAAAACATACTGATGTTTTCAGTGGAGGCTCCAGGAACATAGTGCTTAGACATGATAGAGCTATAGTAAGAATATTGCTTACATTTTTCAAATAGAATAAAATAGATCATATGTGTAGTTTATACATAAGCTGGTGTGTTAAGAAACTGGAATTCTAATAGGATAAGGAGTGGTGGGCCCAGTTTGTGTCTCAGCTTGTTGGGAAGGTTCTATATAAGAGCACGCACTGGGGAGAGCTGCTGCTTTTGCTTTTTGCCATCACTTTCTGCCATCTACTTTTGCTTTGCTCTCTTGCCATCATCATCAACACCAAGAAGAAGATGAAAACTGCCACACCAACATCAGCTTCCCAGGACCCTGACAAGGGCAGCTTCTGCTTCTATTTGGGACTCTGTGCCAAAACTTAGCATGGGCTTTAATGTCTGTGACTGTGCCTTGGCAATAAACAGCTTTAGCAGCTATTAGTTCATTACTCATCTAAGATAACTAAGATAATTAGTACCTAGAACAGGGGAGCAGCAGTGGGAAGGGGCAGTGAGGGTGGGATCCCTGCCCTGCCACAGCCCCCTGCAATTCCCAGCTCTGGGGCTGAGCTCCCACAGCACAGCCCACACCAGCTTCAGCTCCTGTCATTTTATCAATGAGAAGCAGGAGTTTGTGAAGACCAGCTTTCACTGCACTTCATTATGTTTTTAGCATAAACCAGAAATCGATTGTGTCTCGTTAATAAAATTCCACCACAACAAACTAATTAGAGAGCCTCATTAATTTTTTATGCACGTTACCCCTGTGCACGGAGCTGCTGACCTTTCAGTGGCTGGTGTCTCATTCATTACACACTTCATGTTTTCTGCCTGCTTTTCTGTGATTTACAGTAGTTGCAGCACGTTTTCCAAAAAGCAAAGCCTGTTTTTTTTTTCAGTGAAGCTCAGAGCTGGCTTCTCCCTCCTGCCAGGTAATTCCTGGTCACATCTGCTTAGTGCTGCATGGCCAAAGGACCAGGGAAGCAGAAAAACCTCTGAGCCACTTCCACCTGCAGGACAGATACAGGCAAAGCCTGGGCACACCTGAGGGTACAGGAAACACAAGGATTCAGTGAACACAAATCCCAACTCTGCAGGGACTGAGGATGTGCAGTCTCTGTCCTGCTCAGCCCCAGGATGATGCCAGCTCCATCCCACTCAGCCTGGTGGTTTCATAACAAGCAGCACAAAGGTCACTCAGCCCATCCCAGAGCTGGCCTCAGCACTGCCCAAACCTCAGCATGCACCACTACCAGGTGCAAGTGGCCATGAAATCCATAAAGCAGAAGTAAAAGAATATAGGAATAAAATGAAATTTCTGCTTGGGTAAGGTCTCCTGGATCAGGCATTAAATCTGCCTGCTATCTCTTTCCTGTGTCATCGCACACCTATTTTCTCCTTGTAAAGCACAGTATTGATTTTTACATGTTTTCATTCACACTTAGAAGCTTTCCAAGATTGGACTTTATTCTTCAATATTATCTGCTGAACAGTGAAACACTGGAATAGATTGCCTGGGAGCACCACAAGGTCTTCATCACGGGGAGGCCACAAGGACAGGCTGGCTGTAAGGAATTTCTCAGGTAGAGCTGAGCTCTCCTTGGGACAGGGGCATGCACAAGATGATCCTTTGTGTTCCCTCCCTGTTTCTCACGCACAATCTGCACCTGAAACAACCAAGGGAGTTCACCTGCCCTTTGGGACAGCAGCAGTGCCTCAGCAGAGGGGGAGAAAACAGATTATCCTCCTTCATGGCATCCCTAGAAAATCCAGCTATCTCAGAGCTTATCTGTAAGCCACACTCTGAATTTCTCAGATCTCCCCAGTCACCATTTATTGAACAAAAAGAGCAGCCACTTCTCACAACTGAACCCCCATTTCCAACAGTATTTCCTGATCCCAGTATAGGCTCATCCTGATACTGGCCCATAGTCATGGGCATCAGTCACGTTTGGAGGGTTAATTTGTTAAAATACAGAAAGTGGCAAGTACTAAGAAGCATTATCCAAGTGACAAGTGCTTATGCATATTTTATGAAGCATCTTCAACCTCAGTTCAATGTATCCAAGAATACTTCTGAAAAATGGCAGATTCTGGAGGGGATTTGGAGAGGAAATGACATATAGAATAGGAGGACAGATGTTGCTAATTTATGATGCAAAGGCCTTCACTGAAAAGTGCACATTTTGCTTAAGATTCTCTACAAATGCTATTTTAATGCTGATTTCCTCCTCTTTAGAATTTCACGAACTCTTGTCTGTAAGAACTTCAGCTTGGCTCAGAAGTTTAGCTTGGATCAAAAGCAGCATCTGTAACCAGCAATTAAACTGAGGCTTCAGTACTGTGAATGTTTTTAAAGCATACCCACTTTTTAACAGCACCACTTGAAAAAAACAGGGCTAAGCTGTACTTTGGGAATGTGAGAGTGCATTCTGCCTGCCTGTCTTCCACTCTTACCAGGATTATTGGGACTTTTTGACCCAGGACTAAACTCAGAACAGCAGTGGAGTAGGAACCAGTGAGATGGATGGATCCTAATACCCAAAGAGGTCAGAAAGCTGAAGTTAGATCATCTATTAAAAAAAGAAAAGTGGGATGTATTGTCAGGCCCAAGTGCTCCATCAGTCTTTCCCAATGCCTCATGCAGCAATCTTGTTTTCCCATCAACACTGAAGAGCATTTTGAACACGGGGCAGTTGGTTCTCCTCTCCTCCCTTTCTGTTCTACCCCAAAAGGTTTGCACTGCAAACAGGGAAGACATCATGTCCCACATGCAGGAGCCTGCAGATCCTTTTCTGCTCACCAAATGGATGTGTGGCTTCATGGCCCTTCTGCAGCTCTGCACACACAACCACTACAGAGCAGAGTGTTTTCTGCAAGGCTGAGACTGAGGGGTCTGTGAAATCCTCCTTGTGTGTAAACAGCAGTTAAAAATAAAAAAGGGGAGCTGTGCACTGACTTCTCCTTCTGGCATTCATGTCAGATACTGCTGGATCATGCCAAAGTGCAAGTAAAAGGCAGACACCATTGTGTGCAGACACTGCACTGAAAAACCAACATCAATCCAGGGCTTTCACTATCACAGGGCAATGTTTGCTCCTCAGTTAAGGCAGCATAGTTATTTCACATAAGGTGACATTTAAGAATCAAATACACATCAAAAACCCCAGATGAATGATTTGGGGTGCCTGAAGCTCAGCTCTTTGCCTGCACTGCACAAATCACAGCCCTGCATTTCACTTCCAGGGGAGCCTCTTGGCTCTGCTGCAAGCCAGGGATGCTGAGGTGGGACCCCAGGGAGCAAGGCAGGGCAGCACAGATGACCCAGGCAGCGTGGGCTGCACCTATTTCCTTGGCACCACGCTCCAAATCTGCAGTGAAGGATTCACAATCCATAATTCAGTGGCAGCCTCCACGCCCATGGATCCTCACAGCCCAAACAATTAATGACCGTCAGCGCTGAGCGTGGTGACAGCCAGATCCTGGGGAGCTGCGTGGGGGAGGCACTGCTCATTATCTCAGAGCTGAGAGCTGGCCTTCCCAAAAGCCAGGGGGACTCAGCTCCCCCATCAGTGCTGCATCCACCCCCAGTGACACCGTCACAGCCCTGGGGAGGAGGATCTGGGGGTGCCAACACCCCACCAGCACCAGGCAGCTGCTGCTGCCCTGCTCCCTGTGCTGGCAGCAGTGTCCCCAGGGGCAGGGGTGTCCCCAGGGGCAGGGGGTGTCCCCAGGGGTGTCCCCAGGGGCAGGGGGTGTCTCCAGGGGTGTCCCCAGGGGCAGGGGGCTCTGGGGGTGTGGGGTTCTTTCTGACCCCCAGGTGCTCTATGGCACCAAACTCCAGAGCTCTATAGGCTCCTAGTTGTCAGGTAATCTTAAATAAGCAAAGCAGCTGATAGGTAGAAAGGTTATTTATTACAAAGCACATCAGTCTCAAAGGCAATAGCAAAAGCAATGGCAAAGCAATGGCAAAAGCAGCAGCAATAAGCAAGTGGCTAGAAGCCAGAATGGCTAAAAGCAGCAATGGCTAAAAGCTGAATGGCTAAAAAGCAGCAACCCTCCCAATACACACTGTTATATAGGATTTTTCCAACAAGCTAAGACACAAACTCAGACCACCACTCCTTAACCTATTAGAATTGCAGTTTCTTAGCTCACCAGGTTACATATAGACTACAGATACACTCTATCCTCCATCTAAGAAATGTAAGCAATATTCTAATTATAGCTCTGTTATGTCTCAGTCCTGTCTACAACTGTGGGCTTGGAGCCTCTACTGAAGATATCAGTGTGTTTCAACCTTCATCAGAACACTCACTGCTACTGTGGCATTTGAGACCTTTCACTTACTAAAAACATCAGAGCTCACCCTAAAACTTATTCAATCCCTGCACTCTGATTTCTCTCCGAAGAATTCAGAGACCCCTGACTCACTGACCCCAACAGGGGGTCCCAGGCTGCACTCAGGGTCCTGGCCAGAGCCAGCTCAGGGCTCTGGGAGCTTGGCTCTGCTTCAGCTCACACACACCCACCGTGCTGCTGGAGGAGAGTGATTACCCTGCACAGCACTATCTCTCCCACCCCAAGCAGAATTTATTTACCTTTTTTTTTTTTTGTTTTAATCTGATAAGTTGAAATTTCAGTGCACTTGTCTGCAGAAACACTGCATTACAAAGACATACAACAAATCCTGACTGTTTATAGACTCTGTTATTTATTCCCACTTTATCTTCCTACCTTTTACTGGCCACGTCTTTTATCAGCAATAACCAAGTACCTCTCAAGTTGACAACCTGTTTGGTTTATGGCTGGAAAATGTATCCAAGTGTCTTCCAAGCCTGCTGTGACTGCACAGAATTCAAATAGCTCAGTGAATGTCGTTTTTGCAAAGTTTAGTTTAGATATTATTCACATTTTGCTTCTGGGTTTTTTGGAGGGTTTTTTTTGGTTAATCAGCATTGTCTTAGGATGGGCTTCTTAAGACCATGCAGACTTTTCAAAACTGACAGTGTCAGTGCCAGAACCAGGGCTCCCAGTCTACATATCTCCCAAAATCATAGTGTCTGAAAAGAAGAATAATCATAATGAAGGTCCAAGCAATTTTGAGATGATAGGCCATTTCTAGTCAGCATTAAAGGGAGCTGGCTACAAGGATATAGGAAGAAAATCAGCTAATGAAGAGTGACAAAAGAAAAGAAAATAGTTAGAAAGTGACTTTGTGGCAGCTTGCAGGGACAGCCAGATTGTGCAAGGCACATGCACAGCTACAGGATTTCAGGGCAAGAGGAGGAAGCCCCAAAAACCAGAGACCACACGTGTGTTCTGCCTGGACACTCAGGCATGGACTCCAGCCATGCCCACTGAAGCAGAGAGGGTTTCACTTGTACATATGACAAAATCAGCACTGGAGTGAAGGCAGAGGCTCCTGGGGAAGTGTGGCCACTGCCAGGGCTGCTCCCCTCCCACACCCAGGTACCAGCTGGCAGCACCCTGCCCTCCTCCTCCTCCTTCCTGCCAGCCCTCCATCTCCTCACCGAGGGCTTGCTTCACACCACTATTTCCCTCTGAAAGTGCTGTTTCTCAAGCAATAATCACGCTTTTGTGTTTTAATGTTTTGATTGTGCTCAGTCTCCTGCTCTCCCCTAAGCCCCCTCCAGGTTCATGGCAGTGACACCTTTCCCTTCAGATTCCCTCTCCAAGAGCCATCATTTCTCTCTCTAACTGAATTGTTGTCATGGAAATCATTCCTCCTCTCCATCTTCCTGAAAGGCTTTAAAAAGCCACCAGCCCCCTGCTCTAGCACCTCTCCAGCTCTCAGCCACCCCAGCTCCTCTCCCAGCACATCCCAACCCCAGCAGCCCCAGGAAAGCTCCTCTCCCACTGCCCCACCCAGCCAGGGAATATCTGGGTCCCAACACAAGGGATCCTTTCCAGACCCCCTTAGGGTGGTTGCCAAGTTTGCCACAGCACTCTGGTTCTCAGAGGTGCAGCCCTGTCCCAGCTCAGGAGCCATTAGCTCAGAAATGCAGGGTGCAGCCACAGCCACCTGCTCCCTGCCTACATTTACAGATAGAGATGTGAAGTGCTTGGGGATTTTGTATAAAAATGGTTCTGCTTACATAACAGGCAGGAATTCTGCAGTCAAGAAATTCTGTTTTTCCAAGCTGGAAAGTTAATTACTGAAAATCACCTTTGATGAACTTCCAAGGCTGCTGGCTCCAGAAGTGGAGCATGGTTGAGCTGAGTCCAAAGAGAGAGGAAGAAACAACTGTGCCCAAAATAAAACCCCAAATGAAACTGCTGCACTGGGCACCCATGCCCAGGAGCTGGGGGCCACTGTGAGGAGGGACTGGGGCCACCAAACCCAGGTCACCTCCTTCAACTTCATTGGAGTGACACAAAGGCAGAGGTGAGTGGGAGGCCAAGGACAGCTCTGGCACTTCCTAACAGGCACAGAGAACCAGGATTTAAACACCCGAAATCCCAGCTAGGAAGACACAAACAGGCATTCAGCCATGACTAATACCCAAATATTCTCAAGATGGAAAACAAGAAATCTCTTCCATGATCATTCACTGACAGAGTCCCATAAAGCTACTAATTAGAATGGTGTTTACAGTCTATATTTCATTTCATCTGAAGTTTTTACTCTGATTAGTTATTCTATCACCTGCAGAGAGCTAGTTAGCTGAATGCAAAGATGTCATTGGACTTAATCAAGTAAAGTAGCATTTCATAGAGGGAATTCAGCTAGCTCCATCCTGCTCAGTGCTGTTACCCTGTTAATAACTTCTTTTAAAATTAAAGTTGAGTGAAAGCTAAGAAGAGTC
This sequence comes from Cichladusa arquata, assembly GCA_026413545.1. Taxonomy (NCBI): domain Eukaryota; kingdom Metazoa; phylum Chordata; class Aves; order Passeriformes; family Muscicapidae; genus Cichladusa; species Cichladusa arquata. The sequence goes on from JAOTQP010000755.1 coordinate 1,589,739, forward strand.
AAGTTAGGCCAGTGCTCAGAAGAGTGATGTTAAAAAAATGGCTGAGCTGCAAAATAAAAGTGCATTACTGTTTTTTTCTTCTGCATAAACACCTCAGCCAGACAGCAGAGCTCCTGGAGGAATTACAAAACAAGGTGCAGTGGCCTGAGTTCCCAGTTATCCAGTGCATCTCCCAGTCTCTCACAGTGTCCTGCTGAGCCCTCCCCAGTGGCTGCCCTGCACACAGCCCTGCAGAATGGCTTTTTGTCCCCCAGGACCTGATGTTTGTGCTGCTGAGAGCCCCCTGGAAGCCCAGGTCCTTTCCCTGAAGTGCTGCTCTGCTGCAGTCCTTGCCCCACGCTATCACTTGGCCCTTCCATCCCTCATTCCAGATCACCATTTCAATCTGGCCAGATTATTTTAAGTAAAACACTCTGGTTCTTCTTCCCCAAGCATCTGCAGTCTCTCCTGACTTTACATCACCTGCCAGTTTAACAAACCTACTCTCCATTCCATTACCCAGATTGATAATGAAAATATTGAACAGAGATGGACAGAAGCCAGCCCTGCAGAGCCTCACAGATTTTTCTGGGAATTCAAGATAAATGGGCTGTTCCATAAAACCCTCCCTCCTCTCTTCCCTCTGTTTTCAACCCCAGTACCACTTCCATCACTATCTGTGCTCCAGACAGCTCCCACCTCCACACACACCTGACACACTGTCCCTCAGCACTGCATCCCTGGGGCACCTAAAGCTGCCCAAGCCCCTGAAATACCTCAAATCCCAGTGGATGGGGAGCTCTCCCCTTGCTGAGGGATGCTGGCACCTCTGGCCTTTCCCTGCTGGGGAACCAGCACCCTGGCTGGTGAAAGACTCAAAAAAGCTTTGGCTTTAGAACAAAAATTGTTGCTTTTTTCCCTCCATTTAGCTTCCTAATTACAGTTAGCCAAGCTTGAAAATGCTATCGTGCATTATGCAATACTCCACCGAGAGCAGGGGATTTTTGCATAAACTGTGTGCTCTAATGAAAAGCATTCCCCCCCTCTGCCAAGGGGCAAAAAACCCCAACCCACTCAAAACAAACAAAACCTCTGTCCTCCAAGAGACTTTTACCAGTTCTGTGTTCCATTTGAGTCATACATCTACTGACAATGCCTCTGACAAAAGCAGAGCAGAAAAAGCTCAGTTTGCAAAGAGCTGGGCTGTGTGCACCTCTACAAAAGCCATACACTGATTTGCCTCAAATCCCACTATAAAAACCTAATAAAGGCTGCTTCTCCAATGGAGGGACTGGGGTTTCTTTTTTGAAGGAAAAAAAAAACATTTATTTAGTGATTAGAATGGAGAAATCTCTCTCTCTACACAGAGCACCAAAATGTTCTAAAATTAATATACTTCTCTACTTGGTGCATTTTAAAATTGGATTTCCTTTTTCAGAGAACCTGTATGCAAAGTTGCATCCTGATGCAAATAGAAACAGTAATAAACACTTCAAAAACACGTTTATAATAGAAATGCTAACAAATCCTTAACTATAATGATAATGGCTTGCTAGGCAGCCCTATAATGTAAAATTAATCATTAACATGTCTTAATTTTTTTTCCACTGGGTCATTTAATAATGTGATAACTCATTTCTTTCCTCTGCCTTCATCTCTCACATTGCCATGGAGACAATTGTGAATCAGATATAAATAAAAATACTCTAACACTGTGGCACCACATGTTCTTTTGATCCGTTGCCAACACGATTTTAAAATTACAGGAATTTACAGGAGCTCAATAATTAACAATTCATTTGCTAAGAAATCACTTCTTTTTAGCCAGTTTCCTGGTGATTTGCTAACTCAGGAATGTTCACAAACATGAGCAAGAGATTAAAAGTTCTGTATTTCCTTTCAAATATCTACCTTGCATTTCAATCAGCAGCTCAGAGGAAAACAACAGCTGCAGGCCAGAGCCCAAACACAACCCTGCCCTTCCTTTGGTGGTCTAATTCCTAATGGGAATAATTTTTAGGGTGATTTTTAATTGTTTGAGCTCAGAATTTACTTACAAGGAAAACCAGAAGTATGCACTGAGCAAGTTTATTGCTGGCCTCTGTTATCTGAAGTGTCCAAACGAGGACACGGATCCCTGCTCCTGTATTAGTTTGTTAAGCACATACAGCAGTAGAAATATTAAGATTAATTATGCATTAATGATCTTGACACCCCTTAATTGCTACCCACTGAGAGAGGCCACAGTTCCTGATATTACCCATGTTCTGGTGCAGAACTCTCCTCTGCCCTGGGTTTCCTCTGGGGCAGAGGCTGCTGAGCCCCATCGGTGCTTGGGCTTCTCAAAGAGCTCAGCTCTGTTTAAACCTGTGAAGTCAGGGGAGAACTCACAGTCTCTGGTTTTACAAAGGTTTTCATGCAGCTGCACCATTGTTATTTGCAGTTCCATGAACCCCTCAGTTGAGCAGCATTATTTCACCTTTTGTGTGGCTGTTCTCCCCAGCCTCACCAGGGACCCCAGCCCAGCATCCCCAGAGGAGCTGAGTTTCTCTGCACAGCATTTTCCATCCTCTGCTGCCTTTGGAATGGAAGAGCCAGCATGGGCTGCCCAAGTTATTCATCACTGCCACGTCTCTCCCACTAAAATGTATCAGCTACAACTCTACAAATACCTCTGTGCATCACAGGGAAAACCTCACATACACAAGGTCTTGTACAAAAAGCCCCCAGCTCCAATAACTGTTTTGTCCAAAAGGATTCAGAGTGATTTAAGAGCTCAAGTCTGACTCTCAAGAGCAACATAAGCACCTAAAGAGTTTAAATAATAGTGAGGACTCAGTGGTTCAGGGCTTGCCTTCCCAATATAATTCCTGCTGCAACAGCTGATTATAATTAGTGATACACTTGATACACCCCATCCTTTTGGACACTTACCGTGATCTGCTTCTAGAGCAGGCTAGGGGAGAAAAAGAAAGAAAAAGGGGAAAAAAAAAAAAAAGGAAAGAGAGAAAAAAAGGTCACTCCTTTATGACAGCTGCTCAGAGCTGGTCCATGGGGAAATAACACATGTCAGCCAGCCCCACCAGCTGTCTGCAGCCAGAGAACTCCAGCAGCTGCTCCAGCTTCAGCACTGCCCTCTGTCCTGACTCTCAGGTGGACACCTCCACCAGCCAGGGTTTCCAGAAATGGGACAGCAGAGCACCTGGGGCAGCCACCCTTCTTCTGTCAGCACATACAGAGCAAAGGCATTGAAACTCTGCTTCCAACCCAAACCTGAAACAAGTGCAAGAGATAATAATTGGATAAAAACTAGTAGGGAACCTATGGCTGGCAACCAGCATGGAAATATAAACACAGAGCACTGATCTTGTATAAGGTGAAATCAGTATTTTGTGCCTCCCTGCCACTAGATCTTGGTATTTTATCAAGCAAAGCCAGCTGGTATATTAGTGAGGGACAAAAATAACCCCAAAATGCAGGGAAACTGCCTGGAGTTCAGCTCTGCCCAGTGGGTTATCCCTGCCCCATCACCACAGGGACAGACATGGACACACCACCCTCAGCTCCCTGGGAAATGCCAACAGCTTGGGAGGGGCAGAAAAATGAAACTCAACTGAGAAAGCAAAAAGCAGGGGCAGAGGGGGCTCTTCTCCACTTTTTGCACAATTTGATGTAAATTACTGCTCGCTCTAAGCAGCCAGGAGTGGATTTGGGGGAAAATAAGTTACCACAGGGCTTTAGCCTCCTGCATAGCCCTGCTGCAGAAAAGCTGCACGACTTCCATAGCTCTTAATGGGCAGCTTTTGCCTACTGCCTATGTGCAATTTCTGGCTTTGATCTGGCCCAGTAGTCTAAAAATAAAGTTAAATATAAACATCGACATCCATACCACAGTGTCAAGGCAGGAGGGAATTTTTAGTTGAGGGAGAGGGCTTAATGCACAAAATAACTTTGACATTTGGTTGCACTCGCTGAAAAACTCTTCAACACCTACAGCCTGGCTAAGACATTTGAAAACACAGATGATCTTCCAATCAATACCCAGCCTATCCTTGGGAGGAAAGCAAGGCAAAACAGTGCCATGTTGTATATCAACTATCCCAGCCAGGCAAATCAATAATTCAGGATTTTTCCAAAGGCCAGGCCTCACCACAACCTTCTTCCCTTTTACTGGTGCACAGGACTCTCAATTAGCCTGGAAATATTTCCACACCAAAATGCACCAGTTTGGTGACCTGACTCAGCTGGGGTGTTTGGTGTGAAATTTCACAGTTAACCCCAGCTTCGACAGCAGGGACTTGGAATAAAGGCACCCCCCTGAGGAAGCTCCCACTGATGGGCAAGACTGGCACTGCTTGGTCTGAAATCCCATCAGCTCCAACTGCTGAGCCTGGAAAAGAGAAAACCTAACGGAAAAATGGACCAAGAGCTTTGGGGAGACACAAGAAGGAAGAAATCTCAGTCCTCAGAGATGGGAGGGCTGGAGTAAAAGCTAAGTCAATAGGGAAGACAGATGTGCACAGAAGTTTTCCACCATGCCAACCACCTCTTCTCCCATTATTCCTTGTTCCTACTGATTGCTTTGAAAGCAGCTGCACAAAACCAGCTTCCAAGTGAGGAGCTGCCATGCCCAGAAGAGAGAAAAGAAGAAGAGAAATTATGAGATATTCCCCTCCCAGAGCCCCTGTCTCACCACACCTATGGGACAGCAGGGCCAGCTCAGGGCTGGAGCTGGCACAGACCCAGAGGCAAACAGAGCACAGGACAGAGAAACCTGAGAGTTGAGACACACAGAGGAGAGGCATTGCTGAAATTCAAAGCCCAGCCACTGTGCAGAACTGAACACACCTCTCTTGATCGCAGTCTAACAACTTAAAACACAAGAGTATCTCCTGCTCTCCTCTGTCCAAATACCTCAGTAACCATTAAACATTCAAAAGGGAGCAGCAAAGCCTACACACCAATTAAATCTGCCATATCCTGTGTGCTCCTTCTGTGGGGCTCTGCTTTCCATCAGCTGCTGGACCACGGGGTTTGTAACACACAAATTCTCACTCTTGTTAGGATTTTGCTGCCTGTGTTCTCTCACAACAGCTCCCCATATTTATTAGCAGTTTGATAACAGAGTGAAGCACTTGTGAAACTGGCCCCAAGCTCCGCTCGCTGAACTGTGAATTAACTGTAAATATAATTAGAGCTGTACCTCACACTCGGGACTGGGAGGAACAGGAGGTCTGCCCCAGAGCTGTTACTATAGCAGTATGCAAGTCCAGGGCTGATAAATATAGCAAACCCCCAGCTAAAAGAGCAGAATTAATTACATCAACTGTTAAAACAAGCCACACTGAGTGCTTGTTCCTCTGCTTCAAAATTAAGAGGAAATTCCTTCCTGCATTGTTTGGGGAACGAGCAGTGGTTTGGGCAGCCACAGTCCCTTCCCAGTGCACAGTGGATTTCCAGGAGGTCTGACTCCATAAAGCACTGCTCAGTCATGGAGAAAAATTAAACCTAAATTTTCTTAGACAGACAACCGTGGGTTTTCAAAAGTACCCATGTGCAGCCTTTTAGAAAAATCCATCCTTCTGGTAAGATGATGAGCACAGGCATCGTGAGCACCCCCAGGCAGCTCCTCCCCGGGAGGGGAGCACTGCTCTCCTAGGACAGGCAATAAGAGATGAGCAGGGCTGCAATGGAAGGGCAGAGAGAGACGTGAGCTGTGAGAGCTGACAACCCAAGATATTTTCAGGAAATGATGTCCTGTTGACCCTGTTGCACTGGGGGAGCCTCAGCAGGCAGGAGGGAAGGTGGTACCAGGGCAGCAAGGACCAGAGGGAGCAGAATCAGCTCAATTTGAGTGCAGTAAATAACAGAGAGATCCCAAAAGGGGATCTGTCAGGAAAACTGCAGTAATGGCTTGAGTTGCAGTTTGGAAGACTGAATCTAGGGGTCAGGAAGGTTTTCCCTCAGAGAGAACAGCAACAGGCCCCAGGGAAGGGATGAATCCCAGCCCCAGGGGAGGAGGATTTGCCATTGATTCAGCAAAACCACTGCTCATGTGGGCAACTGTCCTGCTCCCAGCTGGAGGCTGGAAACCTCCAGAAGATCCTCCCAGCTGGTATTTCTACAGTGGCATGAGACAGCCTGTGTGAGATTAAATGAGCTGCAGGAAAGCACAGGCCAGGAAGAAGAGGAGAAGTGGGAAGGCCAGAGGAGGAGATGCCTTTCTACCAAAACTGCTTTTCTATGCAAACAGTCTGATCTTGTGCAGGGCATCAGGCTGAGACCCACAGCAAAGGGGAAGCACCCCAGGGAATGCAAACAAAACCAGGACACTGCACCCATCACCACAATTCTGACCTAAATCTGTGCCAGCACAGGCAGGGAGGCCATAAATTGAAAAAACCCTGTAACATAATGTCTCCTTGTGCTGCCTTCTTCCATAAACAAGCAAGATTTATGCATTCCTGGGGCTATTAACAAGAGCCATTTGTCTTTATTTCTGCATGTAAGTAATGGAGACACCAGCAACACTGATGAGCCACGTGGGATTAATTAATAAAGCTGTTTTCAAGGGGGTGTTTCTGGACTTACTTTCTCTCATACTAAAGGAAACGTCAAAGCATTTTTTCAAAGCATAGGGTGGAATTTCATTTAAGAGACCAATAGCCCATGTGAGCACAATCATTACCCAGCCTAGCAAAAAATTATCAGTGTCCAAAAGGTGGATGACTTTCTCAAGTTTTCCTTAATTATTGCGTTTTACAGTTATTAAAGCAGCAGAGCAAATCAAATCCAACAAGGCCACAAAAGGTAAAAAAAGGGAAAAAAAAAAAAAATTAGAGGGTTCATATGTCTCCACTCTTGAGTTGCTGATGGCCAGAACCAAGATCATTCTTTTAGATACTCATTTCAAACCAGTCAGGATGAACCTGGAATTCAGGAATCTCCTTTTCCTCAGGAATCAGAATAAATGAAAAAAGCTAAAATCCCTCATGGTTCCACAATGCATCAAAGGTTGAGCATGGCTTAGTATCCTGTATTCTCATGTTTCACACAGATTCATCTTCCAGTTGAGTGACCACGTTGGGACAGGGAATAACCAAATGAGGGGTGGAAGGACAGAACTGACCGGAAATATTGGAGACAGTTTAAACTTTGTAAATATGAACTTCCACCAAGATGACACAAACAGATTTGACTCATTAACTTAATTCATTTTATGAAAAAGTTGAATAAAGGTTAATAGGAAATTAGTCATCTTTCCTTAGGTTTTTTCCTATCCATCCTACATAATTTAATTAAAAACGTGCTGTGGAGTTCCAGAGGATGATTAAAAATAACCTCTCGTTTTCTATTAAACTCCTTAGGTTTGTACAGGAATTCCTATAGAATCTTATTAAATTTCTGTTTACCTCTGCTTCATTTAATTTCTATTCTGCACATTTTTTTCCTTAAGTCCAAAGGGATTTCATGATGGTGGTAGCTTATTAAATAAATATTCTTTCCTATAGCTGGCAGTCCAAACTTTAGGTCAGTGCTGAACACCAGTGTAAAAACTCTTTAAAAAGCAACAATAGTAGATTTGCTTTTCTGAATGGAACATAGGAGGCTTGAAAAGAACTTTTCTACCTTTCACTGCTGTAACTTTGCAAAAGGAGACCCATAGCAACTCAGTCACTGTGCAGCTTGCTGAAAGCCAAAAACGGTTTTTCCCAGTTTTCTGTTCCTGTGGAGTTACAGCACAGAGCTCTGCATTAAAACAAGGCTAGATTGCTTTACAGCAGGTAGGATATACTCAACAAAAGCAAGAGTTCAGAGCTTGCAGGCTTTCCAAACCTATTAAAAATGGTAGAAGAGCTCTAATTTCCATACTCAAGCACATCCCTCTTGCTGGTTTTTTTTTTTTCAGTCTCCTTGAAAATTTGATCCAGCTAAATTCACTCAGCTGTCCCTGTGTCCAGCCCATCCAGACAAGTCAGAGGCCCAGAAAGGTTTGCACAAATTCCACAGAGCTACTCCAACTTTTAAGGAGTGAATGAACAGCAAACCTCACACCCTGCTGCACATCCAATGATGTGAGGAACTGGCTTTGGGCTGGAAAACCAAAGTTTGGTATCAACAGACTTGTGTGCAACTCTGGTCAAATACTGTAAGTTTGGCTTCACCAAAACAGGTTTGCTAAAGATCATAACAGGCCTTAGGTGCTTAAATATTTTATTGGAGCCTGATTTTTTTCATGCTGCTGCTTCCATCCCATGTGAGCACATCCTCACTTCCCAGGGCAGATGAGAGGTTTAAAGTCACCTGTGAGCAGCCAGGCACAAATTTTCACACGGGGTGGGAGGCAGACCTGGCACATGGCACATCCTCACCTGCAAGGCTTCCAAAAGAGCCCCCCCAGCAGCAGTGCCAAGGTCTTTGCTGGCCTCCCCAGCACAAGATTCATGCCCAGGGTCAATGTGCCTTTTTGAAACTAATTGCACAACAAGAAAAAAATTCTTTAATATCATGTAGCCAATCCTAAGGGGAACAATTACTAGGAGATAAAAAGAACAGAGTGGAAAAAAAAATTTTAAAAAGACAGATTTACGGTTTCTACATTTCATCAGGAAAGGCTGTGGATTTGACAGTCACCTTGAGCAGCATTTGGGAGGGAAGGGAGGAGCCAGTAAACATCCAGAGGCTGTAACACTGCAGCTCTGCCCTCAGGTAACTGCACTGCCATTAAAGACCAAATCTAATAAGAGCTTGTTCTGCCTTGCCAGCCAGACAAACCCTCAATAATCAATTAAACTGAGATAAGGCTGCAGCTGGTTCCACGCACACCCACCACTCCAGCCCGGCCCCTCATCAGTTTTCTGAGATCAATGTTCATCAATGCAGGTGTCAGGCACATATCCATCATCCTAAAGGTTGGCATCGAGCTCCAGGGCTCTGAGCACACAGCAGGAACCAGCCTCTATTTTTCATTGCAAAGCCAAGCCAAGGTTTGAAGCACTTTGTTCCCCAGGAGTGGCAAAGAACTGAAGAGAAACCTTCTTGTTTTGAAGGAACACCAAATAATCTAAAAAGGGACCTGCATTCTTTAAGACCCAGAATGAGAGTCCCTGCTAAAATCAGTGTACAGCAGGTGTCTAACTGCCATGGACCCAGTTCCCTTATGGTTTTATTGCCACTGAGCCTTGCCCAGCTTTCCATCCTAACACAAGATTTTCTCTTCTGAATAGAGCAGAGTAATTCCTAATTTGAATTCCACTGCACAACAGAAACAGCCTGTAAAACCTTAAAAAGAAGCCAGTTCCCTCTAGCAGAATAGAAGATATATTAGGCTTCAGGACTGTATAGAGCAGAACATAAAATTAAAATAACAGACATCATAGAGTTTGATAGCATCTTCCAGTCTCAAAGATCTCAAAATACATTACTAAGTGCAACAGCCATTGCTCTGCTAGACAACTGCACCTCTCCAAAGTGAATCACATATTCAAGAGAGGAGTTGGAAAGCCTTTATGTAAATGGAAAGTGCTTTGTTGATCCACAAAATGCTACCAGCTCTGGGAGGGAGCACAGCAGCACAACACAGAGGTCATAACATTCACCATAGGTGTGCCTGTTACTCCAGCTCAGTTTGGACAGCAAAAGTAAATTAGCATTTACTCTCTCACCAGCAGAGAAAGATCGTCCCATAAATGTATTTTCATCAGCTTTATGTAATTCAGAATCTTCATTTTCTTTGCTCTCCTCAATATTTAGTGCCTAAAGAACAGGTTTTGTGGTTAAAAATTGGTATTGCTATAAAGCAATGTAATAATAATAATATCCTTCTTCAAGCCAACTCCCACAGGCTCCTCACTAAAGGGTTTAATCAAAAATGATAGTTAGCAGTTGACTCAGTGTTTTCATTTGTGGCTACTTTTCCCTCTTTTTTTAAGTTTTAGTTTTTACAAAAATAAAAAGATAGCAAGCACAATCTGTTCTAAAAAGTTTCAGAAGTTCCCAGTTCACTGTTGTTGATTCAAAGCAGTCTAACAGACTTTTTAAAAAAACTCTTATTTCTTTTTTTATTATGTGCCTTTTAAGAATAAGCTTAGTTTATCCTTTATCCTCTTTCTGCAGACACAGGAGAGTCAGATCTATACTCAACATCCAACTTCCCCAAAGAGAAACTCATTCTAACAGATTTTTTTTTTTTTTAATGCAAAACCTAGAATTCAATTTTTAGGTCTCTCAAATACCTTCCTATGCTGATAAACAGGAGCATAATCCAAGCAAAATAAGTGTCTCAAATCCTCACAGCTAAATTCCAATTTCTGTGCAAATTTTAAATGTTGCCCTGCAGTTCCAAGGAGTTACATGTTGCACAAGCAGATAGTAAAGGCACTGACCTGATTTGTTATGCCAAGTATATAAAGTGCCATAAAATACTGCAGAGGAAAGCTCCAAATTCCAGCACCTTCATAATCAATGGAAAAAACCACAAGACTCTCCCGAGCCACCGAGCAGGTCTCCAAACTCTGACATTTTCATTATGAATCTTGTTTTCCAAGTCATTAATTTGTCAGCATTTCTACAGAATTTCATAACTCCACAAGAGCAGCAAGCTAAAGCAGCTCAGAATCAAATGCCCAAAGATTTCCCATCCAGTGCCACCCACAGGAAACAGCTGGATTCCACCAAATTATCCACCAGAGCACAGCTGTGCCCTCAAGCCCTGCAGGAAATAAAAATAACACCCCTAAAACCAAAATTTGGGCACACTCTGCCTCCCCACTCAGCTCCAAGCAGCCTCTCCTTTCCCACAGTGGGAGCAAAAAATACCAGCCTGAAAAATTCTGGTTGAAGTTGGACTCACTGAGCATTCATGAAGACACTGCAAGGATGCTCTGGTAGCAAGCAAAATAAAAAAAAAAAAAAAAAATCAGGATCCTGCAGGACTGAGCTTGACTCCCAGAGCCAGACAAGCCTTTGGAGATCCAGCCCTCATGCACTCATTCTGAGAAATGTCAGCAGCTAAACTTGGCCATATTTGAGTGCAGGGAAGGAAGACTTTGCTGAGCAGAGCCTGGCAGATTTATTATTTTCTCTGCTTCCCATAAAATTTTCCATCAGAAAATTCAAAATTTTATATGATTTTTTTTTAAAGGAAGCTAATTCTTAAAGCTGCCAATATAGCCACTAATCCCTAACCAATCCCAGAAATCAATCCCTACCCAATGCTCATTTACACTGGAGAGACACAACTCAGCATTTTTCCTTGACTCAGACTCCTCCTCACTGGGAATAAACTGGGAATAAACTGGGAATAAACTGGGCAACACAAGGAATGTACAGGTGGCAGACCAGAGACATGTGCAAGCTGAGGAATCCAAATCAGGCTGGAAGCACAACATGGAAAATCCTGCCTGTGGGAAAAGCACCAACCCCATTATTTATTGTGAGTGACATCACAAAATAATCCAGGATATACAAGATACACCCAGGAAACCCCTCCTGCCAGGAGTGGGTACCAAGGAGTGACATTTCCTACCTGAGCATAAACAAATACCCAACTGGAATTATATATTTGATGCCCTTTATATATTATATACATTTAGTTATACAATTTTATATATATATATACATACACACATGCAATTATATTATATATGTGCATATTGTTTCTGTTTAATTACACAATTCTAATTATATACATTTTGTGATGTCCTTTGCCATTCATGTGCTGTAAACATTTTTTATTGAACTTGGTGCAGCACTAGAAATAGAACTGGAACCTTCAAAACCATCACTGAACCAGCCCCATGTGGAACAGGTGTGACAGCACCACCTGAGACAGCTCTAAATTGCCCAGCTGACATGGCAATTGCCTCTGCTGGGAGAGGGGAACTGTCTGGACAGGAAGAAAAATTCATTTGGGTGAGGATTTCAAACCTTTCAGCTTCATTTAGTCCCCATACCTACCAAGGTAAATCCAGTTTCTCAAGCCCCCATCCCTCCATTCAGGGCCTGGCTACACAAATTGATGTGAGGAAAAAGTTGTGCATTTTCTGCTGAAACAAAGTATTAAAACCATGAGATGTGGCAATTGAGAGCATCTTTCAAAAGACTGTCCAAAAGCAGGAAAATAATTGGGATTTCCAAGTCATCCATTCCTTACACAGCCTGCACAGCAGAGACTTGAGCACAAATCACCTCAGAGAGGTTTTTCCCTTGACATAGGGCACAGAGGAAGGAAAATACAATTGCCACATGCCACAACAGCTGCTAGTTGTCCACGGAAATAAAAGGGAAAATGCCATTTCTGCTCCTACAGCACAACTGTTGCACCCCAAAGCAGAACACAGCCCTCACAGGTAATTCCTGGCAGTGCCACACAAACACCACCCTTGTGACAACACGAGTCAGCAAATTACTTCTAAGGAGTTTACAGCCTCCAGAATAGCAGAAGGAAAAAGAAAAAAAGAAATACTCCTAATTTCACCTGCATACACATGCTCCAGTACTCTGCACATTTGTCATATTAGTGTGTGCATGTTATTATCCAGGGATGCATCAGAAACTGCTACCAAGGTAACAGGGATGGCAATAAACAGCAGCCAGGGAAGCACACCCCAGGAGCACAATGCCTTTCCTCAGGTTGTATTTACAGCCTCTTCCGTTATTAACATATCAAATATTGGATTTGTACAGTCTGACACCTTTTGTGGTTTTTTTGAGAATTAAGATCAGAGTCTTTAATAGCTCTGCTAGAAGAAAAATTCTCATTGAGGACTGGAGATGAAGTGCTCTGAGATTTCTCACACGAGGGACTCTCCAGAGGAGACATATTTGTGTGAGTCAACAGCATATGTCACTCTTGGAAAATAACACATTTGAATGTGACCTTTTCCCTACTAGTTTGATTTAATGAACAAACAGAACAAATCTTCAGCACTTCATTTCAGCAAGGTGCATGGCAAGGCATGGGTTAAGTTGATTTCCAAACTTCACCACGATGGGCAGAGAACTTCACAATTCTGGCACAGGTCTGGGGAGAATGGCAGCACAGGGAAAACAAAAGGATTTATTTCCTTTTTTATGGTAAGATGACAACTCAGGAGCTGAGCAAATCCTTAAAAAGAAGCCTCTAGTGGATGGATGCAAACAGAAATGAGCCCAGGCACCTCTGCTGCTGTTTTGCCCATCACATTTATATACCTGGCCCAGATCAGCAGAGGGAAAATTGAGCTCTTTCAGGGGGCCAGATGGGCTCTCAGTCTCAGGTGTTGACAGTTTTCATTTCTTAACTGTTTTACAAATGAATGTGGATGTTTGGGGACGAATTTCCATTTTTATTCAGTGTATGGGAATGGCCTTTCTAGATATAACTGTCTCACAAAAGAAGTCACTGCTTGATCATGGCCCCAGCTCCTCCAAAAAAAGGCTGAGGGCTGTAAAGACTTGGCAGGGGAGCACCTGGGAAGTGCTGCTGCTTCCCCAGCCTCTCTTGCCTGTATGCATTGAGTCAGATTCCCTGGCTTTCGTGGCAGCCCTTTTATTATTCTTATTATTACTACTACTGCTATTATTACTATTCCCAAGACAGCACCAAAAGCTGATACAATAGGAGGGAGGCGAGCTGGGCTCTGCTTTGCCCTGCTGAACACTAACATAATTACCCACATCCCAAGTGCACTATGGTGCCTTTGTGACTGGAAGTGATTCATGAGTCCAAAGGACCTCAACTGGAATTTAAATTCCCAGGGAAAGGCCATTGGGTTTACAGACAAAAAAAAAAAAAATGGAAAAAACATAGAAGTCTCAAAATGGGTACATTTGATCTAAATGTCTTGAAGAGACAGATATTGAACTCCACAGCACTATATTTAGAGTCACTTTTCAAAGGATAAATGCACTTCAAATCTCTTCATTAGTTCCATTGTTCAGCAGTGGTTTGTTCTGCCAAAGCAAAGCTGTGGTGCTTAGCAGAGGAGTGTGGTGGCCACTGCTCCTCAGCACAGCTTGAGGGTCCCTGCCCCACCTGAGGGGCACAGCAGGGGAGGAGGATATTCCTCTGCCCAAGGGCTGGGTGAGGGACACACAGGCTGGGAATCCCTGTCCAGAGCAGCCAGGGCAGTGCCCAGGGATCCTCTCTCCACCCAGCAGGAGCAGGGATCCCCTCTCCCTGTGCACACACAGCAGGGTCAAAGCAGGACAAACTGCCTCTGGAGCAGCAGCCCACTCCCTGCAGCGATTAAACAGAACCAAAGCACCCCTTCAGGATGACTAATTGTTAGACAAGATCCATCCCACGTGTGGCACACTCCTCCTCAGCATCATCAGCCCAAATTCCACATGCAAGGTGTGAGGTTCTCAAACCTCTGATGCTCTAGGCACCAACTCCGAGCTCTTGGATCCTACTCTGAGGGGTTATCTTAAATAAGCAAGCAGCTAATAGCTAAAAGGGTTGTTTATTACAAAGCACATCTTATTATAAAGCACATCAGTCTCAAAGGCAATAGCAAAAAAGCAGTGGCAATAAGCAAGTGGCTAAAAGCTGAATGGCTAAAAGCCCTGGCAAAAGCCAAAGGCTAAAAGCACCAACTCTCCCCAGTACATACTCTTACACAGGATTTTTCCAACAAGCTAAGATGCAAACTTGGCACTGCTGTCTTTTGGCTGCCTGTGGAACGCCCTGGGGTGCTGATCCAGGGCTGGATGCTCTGTGCAGAGCCAAGCCAAGCCAAGCTGCCCCTGGAGTCCTGTCCCCACAGCACAGCCACTGAGTGTCCCCCTGGAGCCTGGTGGCCCTGGGGACAGGGTGTGCAGGACCAGTGCTGGCTCTGAAGGCAGCCCAGCTCCTCTCTGCTGCACAAAGCAGCCCCAGCAGGGTGAGTGTGGCCCTTGGACACCCTGCTGGGGCATGACCAGACCCCGTGTGCCACAGGGCACCCCAAGACCACCAGGAGAAGATGCCTCCCAGCTGCAGGTGCCACACAAGAGCCTCTGCTAATGAAGATTTTATCAAATTTCAGCCCAGAAAGTTGCTCAGCTGCAAGGAGAGCATCCAGTTGGAACAGGTCAGGCATTACCTGGAGGAGCCAACACACCAGACTCTCCTCCAACAGCTGCAATAATGCATTTTACAGAGAGCTCAGAGTCAGCTCAGATTTAAGAAGCTGCATACTTCAAATGTCTCTGAAGAATAGTAAAATGAAAACTCGGTCACACTGCACTGTGACTACTGTGGAGCACTATTAAAGAGAAGCTAACATTTGTTTTCAATTACCCAGTGTATATCTGAAAGACTAAAGCTGTCTCCAAAGAACTAAATAAATGTGTGTTTACTGTGCACTTGTGCATAGAAAATGAAAGTTATCTGACAATCATTTCCAAATACCAATATTTTACCAATATCGTTATATCAACATCTAACGAGTCTCCCTGGGCTTCACACCATGTTAAAAGGCAAAATTAGAAAGCAGAGGTAGCTGAACACTGCTCTTCAAGACATAGAAAAAATGCAAATTAAAAAGCTAGGATCTTACTCCCATAGCTCCATTTGTTCAGATCACGTTGCCTTTTTTTTTTTTCAAACTCTCCTGATAAAAATGACAGAAAGCAGGAAAGTTTGTGGCAAATGCAGAATGACATCCATAAATTTATGAACTAACTAGACTGACATTCAGTGCAATGCAAAGTGCTTTCCAATCAATAGCCATGAGCATCAATTCCCAGCCAAGAGCTGTCCTGAGCCACCACCTCCCACCAGCAACAGGCAATACCATTTTCTGCTTAATTTCCTGACTGCAAACTCCCCAGTGGATGGCATGGATGGGGCTGGGAGATCAGGAAGGGACAGTGGGGACTGAGTGTGTGACAGGGACATGCAGGGCACTGGGTTCTTAGCAATAATCCCCGAGTGCCCCTGAGTGCAGGGAAATCCCAACAGCAGCCCCAGTACTGGCAACCAGGAGCAGTTTAAGCTAGAAGTTGTTTTATGGTTTTCTTGCAGTGGAAAATGTTGAGATCTTTTCTTTGCTTGTGTCTTGGTGGCAAAGTAACTTTTCTAATCGGTTTTCCAAGCTGTCAATTATTAAATCAACTTCTGATTGGTCCCAATCAACTCCCAGAGAAGTTCTCACAGAGAAAGAAACCTCTGTGTGTGCCTTCTTCTTAAGTGACTTCATGTAAAACCAGCACAACTTGCAACATGGCATTTTTGTTTGTCTGTGAAAATCTTTCTGCTTGGTAAAAACATCTTTTGTTTGAGGTGGATTTATCCTTTGCTCAGAGTCATAAAAGCTTTTTTTAATTTATTTGCTTTTTTAGTTACCCAGTGGCTCAGCATTTTTTTTTCTTTTATATCAAAAATTGCTATCATTTCTATTCCTTCTTCAGATTCTACATTCAAAGATCTTTTTGTTATACACACATATCTGTGAGACCTTCCTGTCAAATCCTTATCCTTCCCAACACAAGTCTATCAAGGTTTCATGCCTCTGCTATACAAGGTGTACATAATCCCAAACATCCACCACTGCTTTCATTCTTGTCACACAGGGGTAACTCAAGGGCAGGCACGTAAAACAAGGTTGAGTTGAGCAGGGTGACCAGCTCAGCCCACCCCTCCTGGTCCAGTCACACTGCAGGATGACTCCCAGCAGGTTCTGGGGTGCTGTACAGAATTCAGGGGCTCAAGGCTCATCTCTTTTCCTGGCTCTGGCAGAGACCAAAGTCATTGCACATCTCTGCCAGTTCCCTCTACCTGCAGAACAGGGAAAACTGTGCTTAGCATCCTTTTCCTGCAGCTTGCAGAGTGCTTTTTAAAAATAAACAGGTGTGGAGAACTGCTGGTAGAAAGTACCATTAAAAAGCCCCTCTAGATAAAAGTCTGAAGTATAGCAAACTTACTAAAATAGGATGCAGCTTTTAGCTACAGCAACTCTGTAGCTTCTTCTCTCCCCTGAAGTTAAATTGAGGCAATTTTCATGAATATGATAAATTGGCATGAAAAACAAAGAACAGTTTGTTTCTGCTTTGGAAATCTCTCTCTCCTGGTCTCTTTAGTTTTCTTGTCCATATCCAGCATCTTCTTCACTTTCTATTGTGTTATCACACATCCATTCTATGGTTTCTCATGGAAAAGAAAAACACCATCAGAAACAATTCAGCCTTCCTTTCAGGGTCACTTAAAGGACATTTCAGTTGCCCAACATGATGCAGGTGAGGACTCCAGATAATTCACCTGTTGGTCCTGCAGGTGCTGCTTTATAAAATTAAGTGCCTGTCTAATGGAAGTGTTTCCAAGATAGAGCTGGAGAGATCTTGTACAGCATGGTAGAGAGTGCACAAAGTAAAATGACATCATCCTAAGGGGGAAAAAAAAAACCAAGGAGGATCTGGAACCACCTCCTTTCAAAGCAAGGCAGAATTCTGCTGTGCTGAAAATACCAACTGGCTGCTTTCCCAGGTAAAATGCCATTGCTTGAAAGAAAGAGTCAATTACTGCCTCAAGGAACCTCCCTGTTGAGGCAAAAAAAAAGCTATTTGAGACAATGTGTTGAACCCTCTTCATGATTAGAAAAAGAGAAGAGAAAGCTGCCTCTGTGTCAAGCCAACACACAGGAAATGCAGGGAGATGTGAGCACATTTTTCACCAGAGGGTGGCAAAGGGGAGACACATCCTCTGCTCTGGGCTGCTCCAGCTCCACTCCCAAGCAAAGCAGCCAGGACCAGCCCAATGTTCTCAGCATTTGCAGACAGAGAGTACAAAATACCTCGAGGGGATCAGCACCAGGTCTTCCCCAAGGGTTTGGTGAACCTACCCACACACCCAGTGACCAAAATGCCAGTCAGAGGTGCAGGGGAGCAGTGCCCTCACCCTTGAATCAATCCCAGCTGTGAGCCCATCAAGGGATCCTGGTGAGAATTTTATCTTCCATCAACAACACTCAGTTTTTGTTAAAAAGATGAGAAAGGCCTATTTTATCTGAGAGAGAGAGAAAACCCTATGTGTACACACATGTATCTCTGTATAGTGTGTGCCTGGGTATATAGAATATGCATATACATGCACACACTTCACAGCTTTCAGAGAGGATGACAGCATGTTTTCATATAATACATCTGAAGAAAAGGTCTTGTATCAGTGCTACAGCAGAGAAAATTTCATCTTGAAAATAGAGAATGAAGGGAGAAAAAAATAAAAGAGAGGGAGAATGTTTTTCCTTCTTGTAATGTCTGAGGAACTTAACTACAGTGGTGGGAAGATATAAAACCCCAGACAGCAAAGCACTGCTCTGGAGACCATGATATGCATAAAAATTCCAACAAACCCTTGTTAAATGCTCCTACCCCTCCTACCCTCCAGCCCATACCTCCAGGGTGCAATTTTCAGGAGACAGAAAGATTTGATGTGCTTTGGTTAAAACAATCCCCTGGATTCTCGCTGCAGACTGTCGTGACAGTGTGTTCCTCTGGTTTATTATATTCATAAGCAGAGTCACTCAGCACTCAAGAGCTTTACAGAGGCCTCCCCCCAACTCCTACTTGCAAAAAAGGTTTGTTATTTTGAGGCAAAATAGCCACAGCTGCATACAAAGATGCACATGCAGCAGGTTTTGAGTGTGCAGAGGCAGCAGCTGAGCTCACCCCCAGTCACCTCCAGTTTCCTCCCTGCTCCCTGCCAGGCTCTTGGGATGCTGGTGATGTCCCCCACTCCCAAACCCTCCATCCCCTCCCATGTCCATCTCATTGATTTGCCACTGATTGGAGCCAAATAAGAGTAAAAAATAAGGTTATTAAAACAGTAAAAAAATCTCTAACCCATGAGCAAAGCTCTTCTTCCTCCTCCTGGCTTGAAAAACTGCTGGAATCACACGAACTGCCCCATACCCTCTAATCACTGCTCCCTGCCTTTATTTCCCAGCTGGGAGAGGCAAGTTCTGTTTCTGCACCCCAGGAAGCTGCACTGGCTTGGCTCTGAAGATGCCCCATGTGCAGCTCTGTTATCACCACCTTTTTCTGGGGGGTTTGGTGCAGAAAGGAGACTTCACCACTGCTGTTATCCACATCTACTCAATCCATGAGGAGCCCAGCTGATTTTCTGCTCCCCTTCCCATAAAGGTTTTCTATTTTCCCCCTAGGATGCAGCCTCAGGAATATGCTGTGTAGCAGAGGTTTTATACCACATAAATGATGGATATTGTTTATGTACTGATTATGTCGAACCCAGCTGTTTACCTTTGCTAGAACTGCAATTATTTTAACAGTAATTGTAAAAATAAATTGGGGAGAGAAATAGCAGGAACTTTCTAGTTTGGTTTTTTGAAACTAGAGCACTGCCAAGAGTGACCTGACCTCAGACAAGTCACATGCAGCCACTTATTTTAAATATCAACTGAGCTCATCCATGCATGGAAAATAAGAGTGCTCTGTAGGGTTCTGGGCACAAATGGATCCCCAAAGGTTCAGAATTCAGCCCAGTCACATCTTCCTCATTTATCACCACCTGCTTAAGCTGCCACAGCACCCAGATCTTCCCAGCAGCCAACCAACCACATAACAGTGACACCAAACCTGCAGAACACAGTCAAACTGCCCACAGGACAAGCACATTGACCTCTCTTCTCTTCTTTCCAACAGGTTCACTCTCCTCCATACAAAAATGCCTGTATAGACTAAATATTTTTGAAGGTACCCATTTTGCAACTGGAGGAACCATTTCCCAGCCCTGCATGCAGTTCCCCTGCTTCTCCTGCTCTCCCTGGATGGCAGACAGATGCCAAGCCATGGAAGTTATTCTTTCATTTCCAGCATCTGGTTCCTTGGCAGGCTCCTCGGGTAATTATGTTCATAGCATTAAAGCTGTCTCTAGCTCTGCTTCATGGGTTTGCTGCTTTTGGCTTGTAGCAGTCTCCTCTCATCTTCCCTGTCCATCACACGGGCTGAGTGTTGCTCTCAAAATGCAGGAATTAGACCACTTGCATCTCCCCTCTAACAATACCCCACGTTGCTCTTTGAACACAAGCACTTATTTTTCTGGATGGTGCTCCTCTGCCTCTGGAGAAACCACAAACCCTCCTCCAGATCCCTCCCAGGTCCAGCTGCCTCACACCTCTCCAAAGGTGGAGAAGTGGCTACAGCCATGATGGGAAAACCCACCAAGAGACCTTTGCCTTTAGCTTAAACCTTCTCTGGCCCTGTGCAAGGTCAGAGTTCTCACTGTGAGGAACAGAGGGACAGACATGCACTGACTGCCAGACAGACTGACACGAGGGGTGCAGTGGCTCCAGCAGCTCTGCTCATTTAACAGGGTTTGTGCAAATGGTGCTGGAGCTGGGCAGGTCAGAGGAGCAGGGCTGCTCTCCTCCCCTGGGCAGGAGGGAAGCTGGGTGCTCTCTCAAGGCCCCACCTGGAGCAGACAGACCAAAAATCCCTCAGCACAAACCTTCCCTGTACCCTCTGTGCTGCACAGGTGCCACAGCCCCACCACAGGGCTCATGGAAATAAATCACCCTGGGCATGGAGGGACCCTGGGCATAGTTATGCTTTTGAAAGAATAAGCCCATAAAGAGAAAAGTACAACAGATTTAAGCATTTAAATGCATTTCCATAACTGTTTGTGATGATTCCCAGACAGCAGCCTTCATTAAGCTGGAGCTGAGGCTGAGAGCACCAATTAGCAGGATTTAAAAACAAAAAAAGGAGCTGCTGCAGTTATTCCCAAATAAAGAGTACAGGCCCAGCCTAATCTTTTATGCCTGGCTTTGCTGGAAAGGATGGGAGGTTGGTGCTCCAGGAAGGTGAAGTGCACAGTCCTTGGGACAGACAGCTGAGCTTGCTTGCTCAGCACCATTTGGCTGCCAGGGGAGGGAAGATGTAAAATACAGCAGTTCATCCTCACATGCACTGCCATACAGGCAAGGAAAGAAAGGGAGAAGAGAAATCCTGGCAAAGCTCTGGTGGACACCTCTGTCTGCTCCTGGAGCAGGAACACACTGAGAGCTGCCCAGCAGTCACTCACACACTTCAGGAATTGCTTGAGCTACTTTAAAATCACATGGCAAATTAAAGTTATGCTTTTTTCCCATTCATTCTGTATTCTGTCAGATTCTTTAACTTTGTGCTGTGCAAAAAGTGGACCTTGACAGCAAGGCCCTGCTTCATCCCCACTGCTCAACTCCCACCATGGCAACTGCTTCCCAAAGTGGTGCAATTACTTTTCCAGTTTTCCTTCCCACAGACTCAATCTGCAAAGCCTGCACATCAGCTTTGTCCAGTTTAGCCTCAGACTGGCAGCAAAGACACTCAATAGTTCAAAACACAAACCAACAGGAAAGATCAAACCATCTATTTAAAGGGCGAGTGTTATGGATTTTCATTTTTTCTGTAAAAGCCATGAGCAATTATTTTTGAGCACAGAGATCTTAACCATTCATTTATCCTGAGAATAAAAGTGGGAGAAGCGGAAATTATTGCTTTTTCATTATTTGTTGCACTGCCAGTACTGAATCAAAGTCAGAGGACTGCCAAAAGATCTCTTTTGATCCAAGTAACTATCATCTTCATAAACATTTCTACAGGGAGAAAACCCAAAACCCCAGTCCAATCTTTCCACCATGATTCTAAAGATAAATATATAAACAACAAAAAAAAAAACAACCTTCTTCCTCTATAAGTCTTTGCCATTCAAGCCAGGCACAAAAGCTTTTAAAAAGATGCTGTGGGGGGGATCCAGAACTGGACCAGAAAAAGCCAAGCTTGAAGATTCCCATCATCAGCCCAACACTGTAACACCACTCACAGTGACTTAGAGAGATCAAAAAAAAAAAAAAAAAAACCCATAAAAAAAAAATATATATATAAAAAAGATTTTACATCAGGAACCAATTTACTTTTGCTGCTTCACAGAGCAATCATGCCTCAGGACCCACAGCTAAATGGCTGGAGCTCACATAACTGGAAGAGCAAAGAAAGCAGCAGAGAACTTGAATGGCTTATGAAATTCAATTGAAATTGATGCTTGGAAAAGTGAAACATTTAACACCCCACCAACTTAAGATCAGAGCACCCAGGTGCACGGGCACACAGACAGGTGCATGGACAGCACAGGTGGGAACTCATTTTCCACTCACCCACGTGCCCAGGGAAGGAGAATGCACCCTCACACAGCAACTTAAACAAGATGGAAATATTTTGACTCCTCCAGACCTTTCTCCACTGGAAGCTTTCATATGAAACCCATCTTTTGTGAAAATGGCAATACATTATCATGACCTGCACCTTTCATGTTTCTGAAATATTAGAAGCTGCATTTTGCATTTCAACTTCAGCTGGAGCAGGAACTCAGAAACTCTCTGCTCTTTGAGATGACTTTGAATAAACTGTTTGCAGCTGATGTACTTTTCCAGCACAGATCTTTTCTGTTATGAAGCCTGTCTCCGATGAACAATAGAAAAATATTGTTGACAGGGGTGTACTTTTCCATCTACTCAAAAATATAATTTTGCAGAATATTTTCACAGCTCAGCAGAAGGGGGAAAGAAAGACAATATTATGACTAGATAAGAAAGAAAGAAGACGTTCATTATAATTAGCTTATAGTAGTTTTCTTGTTGGTTTTGGCTTGCTTGAACAAGGTTCTTTACCAGTTAGAGCTCCACTCTGACTTACAAAGCCTTCAGGCAAAACTCATGATAATCAAAGATTGACCTGGGTAAAAACAATCAGAATTTGGCTGAAACACTTTAGAACGATGTTTAAAACAATGTTTAATATATTTTATATATTTTATGACTTCTAAGTGCTCCCAGCTGCATGGTCAGCTTTAGGATGCATCACCCCCAGCTTAGAGGCAAGAAAGGAATGGCCACACCCTGGCAAGGGTCACAGTGTCATTTATTGAGTGACTGGGGCCACAGGGATGCTGTTTTCCTGCAGAAGGACTGCAACACCAGGAACCACCTCACTGGAGCCCCCATGGTGCCCCTGGAGCATGTGGGCTCCCCTCTGATTTCTCTGTTGATTCATGGGGAGGCCTTGATGTGCAAATTAATAATTACAGCTTTTAACTGAGCTAATGTAAGCATCATACGTCGCTAATTACACAATACAGGGTGAAAAAAAAAATTGCAAATTAATTTAAATGCTTCACCTAATCAGGATGGCAAATTTTAATTACAATTTGGTGTGTAGCAGCAAAGTATCTGCTGCCATGCAGCAGCTCTGGTGCCACAGCAACGTCCTGCTGTGCCTCACTCGTGTGCTCAGGTGCAGCTCTGCTCCCAAAAAGCCCCAGGTGGCTGCAGCCTTGGCTGGGGACAGCAGGGACGTCCCCCCAGGGGCTGTGGGGATGTGCCACCCACACCTGGCATGAGGAAACACCACCCTCAACATCTTTGTCCTGAAACACTAATCTTAGAAAAATTAGGATTTTAGTTAGAAGTTAGTTATTTACTAGAATTAATTAAAAAGCAAATGGAGAGATAGACCTTGCTGAAAATAATTAAAAGTTAGAAAGAAAACTGGACTTGAGGTAGTTCTCTGAGACTTAAATAATTGATTGTCATCTTATGTTTGCTCAGCTGGGCTTACAATGGGAAAAGACAAAACTAGTGAGCAGATCCAAAGGAACACAGACAATGCAACCAGAACCCCATTCTTTGAAAAACTGG
>JAOTQP010000755.1:1613471-1624874 GCA_026413545.1 Cichladusa arquata
GGGAAAAGACAAAACTAGTGAGCAGATCCAAAGGAACACAGACAATGCAACCAGAACCCCATTCTTTGAAAAACTGGACTATCCCCAGAAATCATTTGTATTGCCATTGATAGAAAAGGTCAGGAGTTCAGGGTGAGGAAGACTCGCCTTACTTCCTCCTTTTAAGACCCCTCCCCACAAAAACGACCCCAGGCTGAATTGAAGAAGTCAATCAATGCTTCATAGCTATTCAAGCTAATTGCCATAGGAAGGGGGAGATGGGAGGGGCTGTTATTATGAATATGAATTTGTTTGAATCCTTTGTCAACAAACAGACTCTGTGATCACCTGTGATTTTGCAGTGTATATCAGAGGATTACCTCTCGCTGAATAAACACACACTTTGTAACTTTAAATTGTTACAGAGACTTTTGTCCATCACAGTTGAGTATCAGTATGAGACCAATACTCTTATTTTGGTAAATCAGTCCAGTGATGTCTTGCAAGAAGGGCTCCTTATGGCCACCTTCAAGCTTGGCATGTTCAAATTCCCGTTTGCCACCTCTCCTTTAATCTGAATGAACATTTCCAGAGGCAGAGATCAGTGATCTTCCTCCAGCTCAGTGCTTCTCAATTCACATCAGCAGGAATCATCTTTGGAGCCTGTTTGCTCTGTGCCCTCACAGTTAAGGGGAAATAAAGTGAGATTACAATAAATAAATAAACAAACACAAACTTTGTAGTGCCTGGAGCGGGTTTTTACAACCGAATTAAAATCCCTGAATATTGTGTCTTTTAATGGAGACACTGATCCACCAAGCAGCTTTAGCATGGCAATGCATCACCTTGGGAATGTTCCACTGAGAGGTCAGTGATGGTGATCCTGCAGAAAAACCCCCACTTGTCAAGAACTCTGCTGCTAGTTAACCAGAGAGTTTCAGTGAGGACAGAAGACATCTGAAATGCATGGCAAAAACAAGCTTATCTAAAAAAGCAAAGTGAGTCTATTGTTTCTTATGTAATTTTTAACTTGATACAACCCCTACTTGTCAAAAAGAGGGGAAAAAAAAAAAGCCCCACGGCCTCTGAGAACATTAATTTGCTTTGGAATTTGCCAGTTACCCACAGTAAAGCAAAAACCTGCAGTATTTTTGGTTGGGTTTTTTTTGAACACCAGGGGGCTGATTACTGTGAAATGATCTTAGGCTTCTCCCACTAAGTGGACAGATGGATTGCTACTTTTGCAACTTCTTTTTGCAGCCTGGAATTCGGTTGCTGGCGGGAGGCTCCGTTCCAGCTCTCCCCAGCATCATTTCTCTCCTTGCACTTGTCATCTCACCTCCCAGCCCGAGGCTGGGCTCTGGAAAGGCTCTCTGCAAGCCCAGGGATGGGCACACAGCCCTGTGCCCCTTGTGTGGGTACCACACGGGCTCTGCCCCTCTCTGTGCCCACCCGGGGGACAGGGAATGGCACAGGCACAGCAGAGCTCCTGGATTTTCATGCCAGGGAAGCTGGTGAGTGATGGAGACAAATACCACCAGTGCTAGACAGACCAAAATGAGGTCTCTCAATCTGCAGTGTAGAGGGTTCTGCAAGGTGAGAAAGAAACAAACAGCAATGCTAGGCTAAAGTCACCTCCTTAACTTTTTTTTTTTTTTTAAAAAGACAGATTTTCCCAAGTGCAAACTGAAACGCTGCCAGGTCCATCCCTGCTCCCCTGACTAGCACCGAGAGTCTGTTCAAAGCCACTCAGGAATGCTGGGGAACAATGTGGGTCCCTGGCCAGCAGCTTCTGCATTCACAAGCCACCAATCCCACTGGGAAAACACAGCTGGCCGGGAGAAGCACTCGGGAGAAACCCCTCAGCGAGCAGGGAGGGCAGCTGCTCATTCCAAAGGTGCTTTTTAGGAAGGATGCCCCGAGGGGACACTGCCCGACCCACTGGGCATCACCCCACCGCAGGGACTCAGCCCCTTTAAGATGAAGGCGAGGGACAGGAGGAGGAAACACTCAGTTTGATCCGAGGAAGTGAAAAACCTCGGGAAAAGCAAACTGCCAGCCCCAGGAATGACTAAGCACAGAGCCAGGCAGCCACACAGCACACACTCCCAGATCTGTGCCAGCTCTGAAGGTATGCTGCATGGAAAAACCATTTCTGGAGAAAAAAAGAAAAGCCAAATCTAAAAACAAGGGCTCAATTCTTTAGCAAACCACATGAACTGTGTTTATAAGCATCCCCATCTGTCTGTAACTCCAGCTGATGCACAGATAGCAATGTATGGGTCAATAATGGTTTATCTAAAGATGTGTGTCAGCCCATCTCTCCTCTGCTCTCTGACAAACCTTTTACAAGAGCCACTTACTTTAACCCTGAATTATCTGCCTCTGCTCATCTTCAGGGAGAATCAGCACGGCAGAGAAAGAAGCAGGCAATTCCCTGTGATCTGAAAGCTCACTTTCTAAATCAAATCAATTTTTCTAACGTAATTTGCCTCATCTAAATCACTGACCCATGCATTTTCTCACCATCCTTTGACAAGAGCTGCACCAATTGAAGCAAAGCTACAACACTTAACCAGACCAATTCATAGAAGTCTTTAGAGGAATTCTTTCATCACTGTAATTAATTCTTTAAGTACCACAGTGGGATGCTCTGAATTCAAACCCAATCCAAGGAGTAATGATTACACTAATGGGAGAAGCTGTGCAGTAAATAAATGCAAGTGCCCTGCTGAAAGAGATCATTTCCAATAGGAGACTGCCATTGAGGGAGACAATTGTGTTCTGGAGATAATAACTCAGATGGTGAAGTCCCAAAGACTGACTGGAGTGAGATACAACTCCCAGATCTAAGGGATGAGCATTTTGGCAGGTGTGTGTTGGAGCTGGGCTGCTCCAGCTCTCAGCCCTGGGAGGGGGTGAGGGAACAGAGGGTCTAGGGCACTTTGGGAAACCACCTGAGAGTTTGCTGGTTGGTGCAGGAACCACAGCAATGACTGCCCTTTGGCCTTCCCCATGCAGCAAAGCCTTCTGACACATTTAATGTCTTGGGCTGCAGTATGCTCAGAGAAAGGGAGGGAGAGGCTTCAGCTCTGGATGAGCAGGATGCTTCAGGGAGACACAGCTGAAGCTGTAGCCAGGAGCTGATACTTGTTCCCCAGGGCTTACAGCAGACTCCAGTAATCTCATTATGACACTTAATAAGCGAAATAAGGTGCACAACCTTACTTTAACCAATAATGGACATTTGGGGTTTAAAAGAAGAACAGCTCCTCGGTGCAGTCCCTGGAAAGATGCTCCAAATCCCCATGGTCCAGTTTCATCACACCAAGGAGGTGATGAGGTGGGCACCACCATCTGGGCTCTCCTCTGTATTTTAGCAATAAAGAACAACCATTCCATCTCCTCATTTCTGCTTACAACTTCCCATAAAAATTGTAATGGGCTGGTGCAAATCAAACACAGCAGAAGAACCAAGAAGTGCCAACCCTGGGGCAGGCAGAGATCCCTTACAGAGAGCCTCAGCACTGCCTGGGATGGGGCTTGGGGGTGCCCAGGGGCTCAGGCACCAAAACAAGCCAGGGCTGAGATGTGGGGGAGGAGACAGTGCCTGAGCTGTGCCCAGCACACCTGGGCTAACAGGCTGGCCACAAACCTCAGCAAGCAACCCCTGCCCAAGGTGAGCCCCACTCCCTAAAGAGCAGCAGCAAAACCCATCAGAGTAATAACCCCAGGGTCCAGCTTCAGCCAGCACCTCTGCTCCCCCTGCCAGCAGGGCTCAGACTTTGGGCTACTGCCCCAGGGCACCTCATGGGGATGATGGAGAGGACAGACAATGGCTTTGATGGTACTCACTTTTTTCTCTAAAGCCCCTTGAGATCTACAGGTGAAAGAATGATAAATGATTAATATTTGAAAAGAAAAAAAAAAATGTCTCAACTGCAATAAAATTCACGCTATCTTCTGTTTATCTCTTGCTTGTTCCTCCTCTTTAATGGAGTTGAGCCTTCTTTGCACCAATATTCATGTTAATAACTTTCAGTGGGCTACTACTGCACAAAAGACCCAAAATGAGTAACTGTGCTGCATTAAAAAAAAAAAAAAGTGGAAGAAACCTTTGTATATTAATTCTCATAGCTGTCAGAGATGAGGATTTAATAATGTTAGTATCTAAGCTACTCCATTATTTCCAAACACCTTGGAGCAGAATGTCTTAGTGGGAGATGAATTGGCTAGTGTGACTGTAACTGCCTTCTGAGTGTTTTCAGAGCACAATCTATGGCTCATCACCACGTGTGCTTCGAGCCCTTGCCCTCTCTTCTCCAAATAACCTCCAGCTGTAAATGTATTTACATGCTGGCTCTTTACATACCAGACCCAGCTCCGTTTTTTGAGCATCTCCCACTCATTCTTTAACCATTTGTCCCCATTTAATAGATTTTGCTTTGGATGGGTGGTAGGGTGGAAAGCTGGGAGCTCAGGTCATCCAATAAACGATGGAATGAGGCAAAGAAGGAAAGTGTAGGCGGAATGCAGGAGAGGTCTGCTGGGCTGCCAAGCTCTGTGCCAAGGGAAGCAGCAGAAGTCCTGCACTGAACACCAGCCATGCTCAGGAACAGGCTGTACCCAACCACCAGGGATGGCAAAGGCAGTTTATCTGCCAGCTTCTCCAGCTCTAATTCCCGTGATTTGGAGAGGCTGAGGCCCCTGAGCTTGCCCTGAGAGAGCTCTGCTCTTCCAGAAAGCTCTCAGCATCCTCTCTGGGTGCCTCTGACAGCCTTTTAAAAGCCTGTTTCACTGTGTTGCTGTGCCCTCTCTGCACTCAGTGAAAGACAATCAGACCTGTGTTATTAGTCCCGGCTGCCCCCAGCTCTCTGAGTGCCCCCAGTGACATTTCAGGCTGCTGAAATGTCCCCACAGAGTCAGGGACAGAGGCACTGGGGTGGGTGGCTGCTGTCCTTCCCCACACTGGCCAGGGACTTGCCCACACAGACACCCAGACCAGCTCCTTCCAAAACTCATCTTAGATCTTCTTTTTCAACCAAAAATCCTGGGGCCCAAGACCAGTCAGCAGCTACCAACTCTTTGCTGAGTTTCTAATTATTGCTCGTTGCATAGAAACCTGCTCCATCTGCTCAAGGGCTCCCTTTTAGGGCACAGGGGCTCTGGCTTATTTTTAGTGTGTTTCACCCTTTTTTTGAAGCTGCAGCATAACTGTTTGTTTCAAGAGCTGCAGCATCCATTAGACAGCTCTCCTTCCCCATTGTGGAGAAAGTCTTGCTGCTAAGCAAGAGCTGTGGCTAATTGACAACAACTCCTAAACTGAGATGTAAAGTAGCTGCATCTGTCACTCATGCAAACAGCAGCTCAGCTGCTAAATAATGGAAAATGGTTCATTCTTCTGACTCAGGAAGATCCTTTATTAAAGAAATGAACGTCTCCAGTGCTACAGAGCCATGCCCTGATCATTCCTGCATCTTAAAAATCTAACATTGCCCATAAAATTCCTAAGTAACATAAACCCTGTTCCTTTCACTACTCTCCCAATCAGAAAAACTGGATTTAAATCACCTGCTGGCAGGTTTATTGCAGGGCCCACAAGCAGATAAGGTCCTGTGCACCAGCCCTCTGCACTTAACAGGAAATAAATCTCTGCTTTGCCATCTGTTTTTGAAATGTTTCCATACAAGCTAAACAAAAAAACCCAAAGATACGTGCACCTCTCATTTTACCTTCTGAAGGGTTTTATTTCTGGGGTAATGAGGATGACATTTCTCCCCTCTCTAGCAGAAATGCTTTTTCCCCCCAGGGCTCCCTCAGCCCCCAAACTCTGCCAAGGTGGTGTGAGTGGATAAATGGGCTGGCACAGGGGCAGCTGCTTGGCCAGAGGCACCATCTCCACACACACACCTGTGAAAACATTTCTGGAGCCTCCTGAACTCCTTGGTTTGACCAGAGTGAGGATTTTGATCCCTGTTCTCCATTTAGCCCCAGTCTGAATTGCATCAGTGGAGTTTTTTCCATTGTTTCTTTCCATCACCAATGCCAAGCTCGAGCTGCCCACACAGGTGGTTTCACACCATCCCCTCCCCATAACCAGAGCTGTGGTCCTTGCACAGCCCTTTAGCAGATGGCAGCACCATCCCCAGGCAGGAGGACATGGCAACAGCATCCTCTCAACCCCAGATTTAGTGACAAAGCTGCTGAAAGGCCATCTCCTGCCACTGCATCTCCTGCCACTGCAGGGGGAGCTGGGGCAGAGCAGCTCTGAGGGCCAGCTGGTGCAGGCACGGTGAGATGAGCAGGGCTGGTTTACATGCAGTTTCCAATTAGTTTACCCAGCAGACAGCAGCCTGGTGGAAACCCCTCTGTTCCTGGTTATCCCTCACCCCTCAGGGCACCCCTTGGCTGCTCTCTGACTGCCACCACCACCACAAAAAACATCAGAGTTAAAATCAAATGCTACACTTCATCTTCTCTCCTTGCCTGAAGTTGCAAGAGACAAGATTGGACATAATCACCACTTTTAAAATCATCTCCTGTGACAGGCAAATTGATCAAGTGGAGAGGCAGGGCTGCTTTTGAACTTGAACAAACTGATTTTCCATGAGAGATGGTGTTTACATTGCCTCTCAATAGCCTGCTGAAATATGCATTCCTCCTGCCATTTCATCACCAAAATTTGGGAGGAAAGAGTGGTTTTAGAGGAAAAAAAGAAGGAAAAAAAGAAAAGGGAAAAAGTACGCTTGAATCTGGAGCGCATCATAAATTCATGAAGCTTTCTGAACACTGTCAGAAACAAACATTTATGTAAACAAAGAGAAGCTCAAAGTGTGTTGCAAGAGAATTTTTGAGGAGTGTGGAAAAAGCATTACTATTTCCCTCGCACCTGAGACTAAAGCAAGTTTTGTGAGGTACTGCCCAAAGAGCAAAGTCCTTCCACAAGGAGTTCAGGCACCACACACACTCCAGCAGCCTTTGCTTCACTTCCCATCACAGACACTACCTCACAGAGGGCAGTGGGAATTCCCAGGGAAAGCCAGACTGAGCAATCCCCATCCTCCCTGTAAATTGTCTCCAGGGATCTCTTTGCTTGTAATTCCTGCCTGCCCATCCTCAGTGGGAACTGCTTCCTCTGAAATGCCAGCTGGGAAACTCCTGGCACTGTGAAACCAAAGCATCTTCCAGGACACCTAGAGCAGCACGTGGTAACTCACAGCCCACGTGGCACCCAGGGTGAGGATGTGACAGCCCTGGTGGGGAAAGCACCACGTGCCAGCAGCTCAGTGAGCCACTGACAGGGCTGAGAGCCACAGCTATGCCAGCAAACCAGTGCTGGGCATTAACTAGCATTAGTTACATTTAGGCAAGGAGAGAACGGGGAAGCAAGTTCAGTGAATTAAGTCTGTTGAGCTGACAGTATTTATGTTGGTGGGATGGCTTCTCTTTCACTGGGAGGTTTATTAAGGCCAGGAGACCTTGGTTTTGCTTGGTTTTCCTCTCCTTTGCTCCTCTGACACAGGACAGGTCAGCAGCCACCTCCATGAGACATGGGGCTTGGTGAAGGCAGCCCACAAAGCAAAATTTCCATCACAGCAAAACCTGTGCTTTGTACCAGCACCATCCACCAAGGCCAGGACAAGCAGCACAAGTTGCCATAACCCAACATTATGGGTAATGATACCCCTTCCTCCACCTCTCAGCAAAGGGCCACAGCCAGCACAGGCCCCCTGAGCAGCAATACACAATTCTGAGGAGCTGTGGAGAAGGGCAGGAGGAGCCCAACTCACCCTGGGGTCAGCAGGGTGGAATCTCCATCCCACTGGCACCCATGGGAAAACCCTGCACAGCCTAAAGCCCTGTGTAACCCAAATCCTCTTCTCTCCAGGCACTTTGGAACAAGGGAGTGCTTGCCCAGGGACTGTGCCTTCCAAACTGCTGCCTGAGCTCAAACAGCAACCAAATCCATGATGGCAAACCCAACACAGCAATTAAATAAATGGAGCCATCTCTGGCTCAGGAATGCATCTTTCATCCAAAAAGTCCTTCCTGAGGCACAAACCCTGTCCCAGTCTTGGCAACCCTCTGCTCTGACCTCCTGCAGCTGCTCCTTGCCTCACTAAGCTGCTTCAAACCCAGAGATAATAGGGCTGGGAGTGACTATCATTCCCAGCAATAAAATACAGCAAATTAATTGCACTTAATTGATTTTTTTATATTTTAATGTAACTATTTTGGTATTCAAACCACAAGAGACAATTGATCAGCCAGAGTCAGGTGTCGGTGAACAGAGTTCTGTGACCCAACCCCACAAATTGAATAAAATATTCAAACCCCAAAACCAGTGAGTCTTCCCCATTTCAAGCACACAAAGGAGGCTGCAGCACCAGTGACAGGAGATTTTGAAGTGAAAAATGCTGTGCAGGGCAAGTCACACAGCTGCCTCCTGCATTCCCAGAGAGCCCAATGCCAATCACAGCAGCAATCCATAAATCCAGAGTAGCTCCACTGACTTCAGAGCAGCTGGTCTAGATTTATGCTGATGGGAAGTAAAATCAGGGTATCTAAAATACTCTAATGGATGCTGGAGCAAAAGGCACTATTATAACTTCAGACTTCTCCTCCCCAGCCCACTATCCCCCACTTCACATCAGTTTGAACAGTAAAATTGCATAAAGTGTTGAGATCTGCACTAATCTCGGGAATATAACCTGCATTTCAACAGTTTGTACGATCATATTCTGCAAATCTATTGTGCAGTAGATAACAGAAGTCTTTCATTTCTGTTCCTGAACAGCCTCTGAATAAGAAGTGTCTCCATATTAGGCAGAGTGATACAGGGACACATAATAAAATAAGCATAATGTCTCTCCACCCACGCCCCCCTGGAGCCGGAGCCTAGAAGCGAGCGCGGGTCCTTCCTCTCGCAGAGCCGATGCAGCCCGAGCGCATCCATCCATCCATCCATCCCTCCATCCATCCATCCCGCGGGATGCAGGAGCGCGCTCCCTGCGCCCTGCGAGCCCGGTGACACAGCAGCGGGCAGGAAAACAAAAACACCCAGGTAACTCATCCAGCTCGCTCGCAGGATAGCTATCCACATCACCTCGGAGACAGCTCCGCCGCCGCCAGCGGGGAAGGCGGCCAAAACCCTGCCTGGATGCCAGCAACAAACGGGGGCTGCTGCCAGCCAGA
The DNA here is from genome assembly GCA_026413545.1 of Cichladusa arquata. Taxonomy (NCBI): domain Eukaryota; kingdom Metazoa; phylum Chordata; class Aves; order Passeriformes; family Muscicapidae; genus Cichladusa; species Cichladusa arquata. The sequence continues at coordinate 1,622,646 of JAOTQP010000755.1, forward strand.
GACATCCTCGGGCTCAGCGTGAGCGGCCCTGGGCTGCCAAACACACGCACCGTGTGCGCCAGCAGCGAGAGCCGGGGCAGAGTGATCTCTTAATTGCACCTTCAGCAGGCTGCTCAGGGCAGAGAGAACGCCACCCGCTCGGAGGAGGATGGAGAAACCCAGCCTGGTGCATCGCAGCCTGCCCAGAGCCAAGGGGGAAGGGAGAGAAGGCGAGTAAATAGAGAAAAATGGCAAGAGCCCAAGGCGCCGTGCGTGTGAGCTGGGAGCTTTGCGGGGATGGCAGCACCTCCGCAGGACTCATGCAGGTGTCTCTGCCGTCCGCAACAGCCCAGCCCGAGATGCGGCTCGTTAACCCCTGTGGTCCAGAGGAGAAATCCCCCGGGATCACAGCGAGCCGCAGAGGATCGGCACAGCCCCGGGGGGAGGCGGCCCCGGGCTCTGCCTCTCTCCAAAGAGCTTTCCACTGATCCCAAATGATCCCAAAGCCCCTGTGCGCACACAGCCATCGCTGCGGTCCGCGCCGGGGCGGGACAGGGCAGGGGCAGCGCAAGGATGCTACTGCCAGGGGAGGAGAGGAGAGGAGAGGAGGAGAGAGGAGAAGGGAACGCGTTCTCTGCTCGCAGCTCGAGCTCAGAGCGCACTGCGAGCTCCTGACGCGCACACTGAGCAGGGATCCGTCGGTAGGTTTGCAGCCACAAACTGTTTCAAAGTGGGTTTCCATATGTTTAAGCGCTCACAGCGCTGGAAGAATTACACCCACAGCCCAACCTCACCATGGTAGCTACCCACACAGGAGGAGACGGGAGGGGGGAAGATCAGGGAAAAGATTAGCATTAATATGTCAAAGCAATAAATAAAAAAGATTAAAAAAAAAAAAAAAAAACAAACAAAAAAAAAAAACAGAAACCTGCTCCCTTACTGCGCCTAACTCTCCTCGATAGAAGAGCTGCACAGGGCCACAGAATTCCATCGTTCCGCGGGGCTCCTGTGCTCGCTGCCCCAGTCCCCACAAGCTGCACCCCACTTTCCACGCCCTGCACCCCAAACTCTGCACCCCGGTCCCCGTGTCCTGCTCCAGAGGATTTCTAAGTGCACACAGCCCAGCCGAGGAGGGGGATGGAGGGCAGGGACACGCTCTGTTTTTTGGGGCGAGCAGAGCAAGGACTGTCCATGTTCTGTGTGTCCCCAAGGCTGATGCCTCCTTCCCAGCAAATTGTTCCTGCTCTCCTGCAGGAACCTTTCCTCAAACACTTCCTCACCACAACGCCTTTCCAAGAGCGACGGCTACTGCTATTACCCCTCACATGGATCACTCCTTTTTCACCTAAAATCCTTGCATTCAGGCATATTCCTAAACCCCCGTGAAGTTTCCCCAGCAGCCCAAGCTTCACGCTTCGGCCGAACGCGAGCACCGCCCCGAAAAGCACTAAACCCAAATGAATCCCCTAACAACTTCAGCATGGATGCACCTTAATTAATTTGCTTTTAACAGCCCCTGTTTATTAGGAACAGCATCTGCCAGGGAGCTCACGGGAGCGCACAGATGAGAACGTCCCCAGAGCGAAGCCCTGCTAAACACTTTCCCAGGGGCAGCGCTCTGGGGTGAGCCCTTCCCCAGCAAACACCCGCACCTGGGACCCGAAACGCTGCTCCCAAGTGCAGCTGGGGGAAATTAAAAAAAAAAAAAAACAACAAAAAAAACAGAGGAAGAGCAGCTCCCAGGCTCACTCCCTGCCCGGGCGCGTTGCCTCGCAGCTGGCCGTGATGAGGGAATCCCATCTGAGCCCAATGAAGGGCCAGACCCCGCTCCCCTCCAGCCCACCGAAACTCGGAATTCAGCGCAAGAAAGGTTGCACAAGTATTTTGTTACCCAAGGGATTTAACTCCTGCACGTTTTCCCCCCCACCCGCGCTCGTGGGTTGCCAAAAAGGGCGAGGAGCATCAATGAGGAGCAGGGCTCGGCCGCCCCGTGGGAAACCCCAAATCCCACGACCTTTATCCATCCCCAGAGCTCCGGCAAACCCAAACTTTCCCTTTTCCCCCCCAAGTCGGCAGCAGGGCGCTGGCAGCAGGCGGGCAGGGGGCCGGGAGCCCGCGGCACGCGTGGGGACAGGGGACACTCGGGGGACACGCGGGGGGCAGCGGAGCCGAACCGGGACTCTCGGTGCGCCCCGGACGGAGCTCGGAGCGCGTTCCGCCGCAGCGCTGCGCGGGGGCCGGGGGAGGGAG
>JAOTQP010000755.1:1628295-1677964 GCA_026413545.1 Cichladusa arquata
AGAACATCCCAAAAACTGACAACATCCCAAAAACTGAGAGTGTCCCAAAAACTGACTGACAGCATCCCAAAAACTGACTGTGAACATCCCAAAAACTGGCTGACAACATCCCAAAAACTGACTGAGAGAGCATCCCAAAAACTGAGACTATCCCAAAACCTGATTGTTAGACTATCCCCAAAACTGACTGTGAGCATCCTAAAAACTGGCTGAGGGGGCATCCCCAGAGTGGCTGAGGGCATCCCTCACCGTGGCACTCGGCCTCTGGGCCAGGCACTGCCTGTGTCCCCTCCCCTGGAGCGCCACCGTGTCCCGCGGCTCTGGAATTCCGCTCCAGTCGCAGCCCTGATTGCCGGAGCTGTTCTGGGATCGCGGGAAAAGCAGCGAGACGGGCAAACAAAAGGAGAGGGAGCACTAAACCCCTCCCCTGGGCTCTCCCGCAGCTTTGCAAACACGTCTCCGAGTTTGATTTTTTTTTTTTCCCTCCCTGCATAAACAAGCTTTTCTGTAGTGCTTGCTGTAATCTTGTTTGCTCCATAACCACTCCTAGGAATGTCATAAAAAATTTAGCTCCAATATTTTACCACTCCACACAAACATGAACGTGAATAAACGCTTATCTCCTGTGTAGGGAAAGGTACAGCACTGTGAGAGAAAATGGGAATCAGCCTCAGGCTGGAGGAGCTAGACCCACAGAGGTGGGGAAAAAACAAAACCGTGGGGAACCCAAAGATTTGGGCTCCTTGAAGAACATAAAACTGATAAGTAAGTATATAAAATGAATAAAAGGCAGTAATGAAGAGCATCTTGCTGTCTGCCCTCAGTACTTGATCTAATAAAATACAATAGAACATTCAGCTGCTAGTGGAGATCCAGTGATCCAAAATAAGGGAATCAGCTGCTTTAGACATCCCATTTCTTTCCTGGGCAGTGTGGGGGGATGTTGGGTTTTCCAGCTGGAGGTGCAGGGGCTGCCCCTGCCCCAGGCCCTGGGAGGGTCACTGAGGGTCCCTGTGAAAGAAATGTGCAAAGGTGTGAGCAAGGGGCATCCAAAGCTGTGTGTGAGCTCAGCTGCATTCCCTGGGCACAGCAGCAGGACTCAGGGGAGTTATGGGGGACAGGGAAATAAGAAACAATTATTTTGAGCAGCTCAAACCCAGCACTGACCCTCAGCTGGGGTACAGGACCCTGTCCCACTCATCAGCCCAAGTCCTGCACACAGCAAGGGCCTCACCTCACCTTTAGGGCAGCACTGGGAAGCATTTAGACTTGACCCCATCACTGCTGAACGTTTTAAAGTGGGATTTTATGTCCAACATGCAAAAGAAAATCCAAAGTGAGAAATCTTGCAGGCTGACAAAGGAAGGGATCCCACTTGCAGAGATCCAGGTGCATTGGCTCAGAGGTGCTCACCCCCCATCCCATTCCTTCCATGCAGGACTAGTCTGGTTCTTCCAAAACTTACTTCCCAAACTGGTGCTTGGGATGGATAGTAAAGCTGCAGTGATCCATTATCACCCAGCCTAATAAAGCTGTAAGGTCTTCACCACCCCCTACAAAATGCTTTAATGCTTTTACTGCTTTTTAATGAAAGGTAATATTCTGGTACAAATGAAGTGGAAACATGAATTACGTGGTGTCTGCAGACTGTAGGAAGGTTGCTTGGCAGTGCCCTCTCTCCTTCCCACAGCTTTCCTCATTTGTGTTGATAGAAAACAAACCAAAACAAAACCAAATACAAACAGCAATAAATTCCTTTGAGAGCTTTGGGCTGAACACGAGGGACTGTGTACAAACCAACAGGTAAAAGGGAAGATACCACAGGAAAAATGCACCAGAATTGGGGATTTTCCAGTCAGAAAGTGCCTTGTGGGGTGAGCCCATGACAGGGGCTACTGGGGGTGCTGAGGTGTTTTGGGGAGCAAACCCCTTGGAGACCCAGCTGATCACAAGAGCAACCAGGACTGGTTTGTCTTGCTGAGGTTAAAAGAGGAGGCCTGAAAAAACAGGAGGGGATTATTGGGAGGTACAAAAAGAGGAAAAATTGCAGGTAAATCAACAAAATAATAGAGAGCCGATGGAGCACAGGTTCCTGAGGGAAGCAACAGGACGATGAGTGCTCCTTGACTGAATTTGCACAATCCATGCTGGCAGTTTCTGGTTTCCATCTCACTGCTGAGCCGTTTCCAAGCTCCTTAGCTGGCTTACAGCACGGCTTGTCACTCCCTGTTTCCTCCTGGTGCCAGAGCATCAAAAGCTACGTGAGGAGACAACGCCGAGACAGCAGAGCTGCCCGTGGTGCTGTAATCTGGGGCTCCCATATGTGATCCTCAAAATAATTCCTTTCCCAAAGGAGATTTGCTTTTTGAGTTATTCTGGTGGGATGTTGCCACACTTCCTTTGTGCTGGCGTGGCTTTGCACACAGAGGCAACCTGTGTTATGAAAGACTTGAAAGACTTTGCAGCATTACAGAGAGCTGTTGATTTTCACATCACTCACATGTCAAGAGATGGGAGGTTTCGGGAATGCCCCTAGGAGAACAGAAAGAATGAGAATTTTGAGGATGTCTTAAGGTACTAGGAGGCAAAACCCGAGCTGGGAGTTGGGGGAGGTGAGGATGGGGGCTGGATCCCCAGCTGTGTTTAGACCCTGATTTCCTGGAGGGAATAAGGAGCTCGAGTAACCCTGGAGCTCTGCACAGCACAAAAAAATCAATCAGGGCTTGTCAAAAATGACATTTCCTTGTCCTATAACTGATGTGGAGATTGAGATTTAAACCTTGTGTGTGCAGAGAGCCAGAAACTCTGCCCGTGAGGAAACCCTGCCCCACTCAGAGCATCATAATCCACGCTGTCCCACTGCCCACTGCTTGCTTGCAGGCTGCAAGAAAATGCTAGAGAAAGCTCAGATTTCACCAAAAACTAATTGCATCCACTCTGCAATGTTGAAAACCACGGGGGTAATGAATCCTTGGGCTGCTGGATGGGGGCTGGCACGGCGCTGGTGGATGCTGAGATGGAAGTTAGCGATACAAAAAATATAAATAATACAAAATCTAAAAGAAATATATCTAAAATCGGTACCAAAAATGGGGTCCTCCGAGGATGTGTCCCTGCCTGGTGGCCGGCATCCCCAGAGGGAGGAACCGGAGGAGGAGCCGCTGTTGTGGCAGGCAGAGAATCCCAGTGAATCACAGGTGAGTGACTCACCCTGCCCGCGTCAGGCAGCGAACCTGCGAGCAAGGCAGGAACTGAATCACAGCGCTGCTTTGGTGAGGCTTCTCTTCCTTTTAATCATCTTCTCATGAAGCAGATTATCCCTAAAGCCCAGAGGATGAGAGGGCTTCGCTCGCCAGAAGGGAGCGGGTTAATCACCCCCAGGAGGAAAAGCGCAGAGCAGCGAGAATTGCGGTGCTCCTGCTGCCGAGCACCTGCAGAGACTAAAAGGTGATGGATTGCCGCAATTTCTGCTTCCTTCTTCACCTGTGTTTAATTAAATTGGTTTAAGACGGGTCTGAGAGGAGACTGGCTGATTTCTCCCTGTGTCATTTAAAACACGTGTATGGGGTAGGTGGGGGATGCCCGGCAGAATCCATGAGCTGGAATTGCTCAGGGCCTGGCACCTGCCCTGGCCAGCGACCCCACGAGCCACCTGCAAAGGACAGGGGACTTTGTGCCTGCTCCTCACCCCTTTGGCGAGGACTCCTCTCTTCCTCTGGTTGGGAAGCACCGCAGAGGGAGAAGATGGGGCTGGAGCCAGAGGAATGGGTTGTGCCAAGGAAAGGGCTGTGCCAGGGACCAGGAGGGTGCTGGGGGAGCTGGAGCACACACCCAGCAGTGGGATGTGCTGGAAGAAGTGTGTCCATCCCAGAGAGGCTCAAAGGATGACACATGAAAACCCCGCTTCCAGCGAGTCAAACTCACACAGAGAGCTCACGGGAGCTGCTCAGCCCTGGGGAAAAACACAACAAAAACCCCCAGAAGGAGAACGTGCTTCTCCCAGCAAGCTGAGGCTCTCAGCCTCACGTCCCATCCTTCCAAAAGTGCCGAAAACCAGCGCTGCCTGCTGCCCAGGGATGAAACGTGGGCACGGGGATGGGAGGGACACCCATGGGATCATCCCACGGGGATGGGAGGGACACAGCTCTGGAGGAGGATGAGGAAAGCTCATCCCGCAGCACCTCGTGCCTTTGGGACCAGCGGATGCTCCCGTGCCTGCGCTCCTCAAGCAGGCGAGACCTGCTTTTCCATGGAAATCAGAATCAACCCAAAGCATCGAGCGTTTTCCATGCAGGTCACAGCCGGGAGACTTCCCAGGTAGCTCCATCACCGGAGAGTTGCTAAAGGCAGGAGTCACACGGAGCTGCGTGCCTGCCTGCTCATTAAACCAGCCTCTGTGCTCCAGAAATGCAGATGAGAGACGCACACGGGCCCTGCCACTCTCACAGATTCCTTCTCGCGTTCGCTCGTTCTCGGCTAAACTAAGAAATGCCTGCAGCCGTCAAAGGGGTGGTTTCAAAGGCAGCCCGGAGACAGAAAGGGAGCGCTGGGAAGCCTCGCTAATCAAGGCAGAGGGATCTGCCTGCTTCCCTCCCTCCCCGAGCGCAGCCTTTGAAGACCTGTCATCTGTGACGCCGCTCCGCTTCAACATTTATAACATTTATACTGAGAAAATTTTTTTTGCCAGGAATATATGTGGGTTTTTTTGGATTTTTTTTTTTAATTTTTAAAATTTTTTTTAAGCCATTCCGCCCACCCTTCGCCTCTCTGCGGAGCAGGAGCATTGCAGAATTTGCAGAACCTCAAATAAAACGCAGGGGAGGTGGCCCCGCTGCCAGGACCGTCCCCACCCAGGCCATCAGCTGTGTAAACAAAGGGATTTTTTTCACAGCATGAATGCCCGGCAGGCTGCGTCGAGCACCGAGATCTTTAGAAATCCGGGTCTCTCTAATGAAAAGGAGGGACTTTTGCTCCTAGGAGCACTACAAAAATTAATGGATATTATGACTGTAACTACTCGAATCAAATGCAAAGCCATGTGTCACGCAGCCCTTTTGCGATTTCCGCAGCTTATTACAAACCTGTTTACATCTGCCCCTGCCTGATTTAAGCCCAGCAGGAATAGAACTAATATCGAGTGAGCAGAGAGAACGAGGAGCAGCGATGCTCCGAGCACGACTTGGTCAAGCGCAGCCTCTCCTGGCACGGGGCAGACGGGTGTCACAGGGTGCCCAGGCACATCCCAGCCCCTGGAATTGTTCCTTTGTGCCTGGTGTCACTGTTCCTCGAGGCAAGGCACATCCCATGTACCAGAGGGTCCCTCAGGCCCTGCCAGGGTCAGGTCGGGGCATAGAGGCTGGAGTGGAAAACTCCATCAGGGATGCGCTGGAAGCGAAAACACCTCCGTGCAGCATCTCCAGACGCAGCCGCTACCGCAGGGAGCCTTCCTTAAACCCAACAATGCCTTTGGATGGCGTTTGAAGAGCTGACGGAGCTGTCTGTGAAAAGCAGAGGTGCGAATTTTCTCCCGTCTTTGTCACCGCCGCTCCCAGCTGGCGACCAGGCTGGCGAGCGGCAGAGCCGGGGCCAGGAGCGGCTGGCAGGGATTTGCCACTCCTTCCTCCCCCCCTTCCTGCAGGTGGAACAAAGTGCCGGGCTGGAATTGTTAGAGGTTGTATTACCAGCTCACCAAACGCCTGTCCGGGATGGGTTTGGCGGGTATTCTACTGCAGATAAATCTGAATTGGATTCAATAAATCCGGGGCTGGCACGTGGCTTGCCTTCACCGTGGTGTTTTATTAATTACTTACAGATACTTGTAGTCTCTGTGCTGGTTTAATATTTTATCTGTTTCCATCCAGGTGCAGGACAAGATGCCAGAGAAATCCAAACCTGGGGCTGAGTTGATGCCACCACTTCAGTTTGCTAAGGAGCTGCCCTGGTGCTGCTCATCCCTGAGATCTGGATGTCCCTGAGATTCTCATGACGTGCAGGAGGAATTATTCATACCAAATAGTCACTCCTGCCCAAATTAGCTTCCAAAAAAGGTGGCTGTAAATCCACTGGACCATATGAGCCAGGAGCTGCTGCTGGGCAGCTGCTTAACAGGAGATCTGAGTGCTGGGTGGCAAAAGGGAAATGTGGCAAAAAAAAGGCAACTCAGGGTTATCCAAAACTCACAGCAAAACCTGCTGCTGGGCAGGGCTGGACTTGGCCAACAGCATCAGAGTGGCTCAAACTGAGTTCTTGGGCTGCCCAAAGCCTCACATGACCTCTCACCAGAACAGGAAAGCTCAGCTCACCTGAATTTCCCCCTCTCCAGGAGCAGAACAATTGATTTTTTTTTTTTCTATTCTAATAAATGAGTGGGAAATTTCCACTCCTTGGATCAGGAGATGCTCTGAATATTTATGTTATTGTTCACCAATTGGAAAAAAAAAAAAAAAAAAAAGAAGTGCTATAAACGAACATATTTGGTGACCCAGTTTGAGTGGCTCATTACGATTAGATCAAGCTAATTGCCAGCCTTGTATTTCATTTGGCAACTTGTTAAGCTAATTGAACAAAATAAAACTAATGAACAATTATAATGAAGTTTATAATTAGACCATTGGAAAAAACTCAGCCTGAGAATATTTAAGGCATAATGAATGTGCAGGAGGTTTGGGAGGGGGGCAGTAAATTATGTCACTCCCAGCAAAATCCTTCTTCCCAGGTTCTTGGTGCATTACCTACTCCCAAACCATATCAACGTGGCATTTTCTTTATTATTAATTACCTTAATGCCTTTAATGTCCATAGATGGCCTTTCCAGGGATCCTAAATCCAGGAATGCCTGTTAGTAAAGCAGCTCAGAGTGGCCATTATGTGACACCCCCAACTCCACCTTTACAAATCAAGGTCTCCAGTAAGGATGGGTTTGTAATCCTGAAAGTGAAAAACAAGCATGGGGAGCAGGCAGAGGAGTTCACCAACCCCAGCAAGCTGATCTGTCCTGTCAACAGAAACCTGGTACAGGAGCCAGGGAGGCTGAAGGGGGAAGAACAGAAAGAAAAATTCTCTCTGCCTGATTAGAGCCATTTTTCAGAAGTGGTTGTTTTTGTCTCATATCTGAATAAACCCATTTGAGCCCCCTTTCACCCCCTGCTGCTGAAGCACACAGAATTAAATACCATGATAAGACACAGAGTGACTTTTTGGAGTTTCAGTTTACAAGTCAAGCAGGTACCCACCAAAACCTAATAGAATTGTCACACCAGACTCTGCATTGCTTAAAAACTTCTCTTCCTCCTTGTTTGCACATGGAAGTAATCAGTTCATATAGAACTCAGTGGTAACTGAGCTTTTGCATCAGGGAATAAAAGCAGAAACTCTTAAACTAGGGAGGAAATGGGTTCAGCCTTTTCTCCTGCATGTCTGGAGGTTCCCAGTGGTTCTGGTTTCCAGCAGGAGCCCGTGGTGCCAAGGCCACAGGCACAGGGATGGAGCACACGTGGTCCTGGAGGAGCAAAGGGTGGGAGAGCAGGAGAATCAGCCCTGGAGATATGAAGATATTGAACAGCTCAGCACTGATCCCACTCCCTGCCTGTAACCACTGTAATCCCAGGGAGGGTAACATTCTTGTTCCCATCACAGAGCTCTTTACTTTCACAGAGATTAAGATAATACACTGACTCAGGAAAAAAAAAAATCATTTTTATGAGCTATCAAAATCTCTGTCCTCCTCCCCTGTTTTAATTTGAGCTGCATTAGGAGAAAAACTCTGTTTTTGCAGTCATGTCTCAATATTTTCATGCCATTAGAACCAGCTGTCCTCTTAATGTAATTACAGGTTTCACCAGGGGAGTGATCATATCCTGGCAGCAGTGGGAGGCTGGAGCTGTCTGATGCTCTCCATGTTCCATCACCTTTCCATCAGCCTTGGTTTGGGTTTTTGGTTTGTTTTTTTCTATTTTTTTGCAGGTGTTGGTTCACCTGCCAGCCTGGAGCTGCAGGCACAGGCACACTGGGGCTGCTCCCAGTTCAGCAGGGCCAGGAGGGAATTTTGGCAAGGAGGGTGCAGAGGCCACGGGCAGCCCGTGCAGGGGCAGCAGCAGGGTTTAAAAATGCCTTTCCCCAGCCCCCATGCTGAGCACAGAGGGCAGGGGCTGCCAGGCTGAGCTCTGCCCTGCTTCCTCCCTTGGTGACCTCCCTAAAAGATCCCAGGGGCTGGTTTGGGCATTTCCTTCCTAATTTCCCTCCCCTCCTGCATGCACACACCCTCTAACTACAGAAAGGTTGAGAAAATGGGAACAAACCCTGAAGTGAAGCGTGAAACAGGCTCCATGATTCCAGAGAGCCAGGGCCATTTAAAGCCTTGCTTGGCATTTGCATTATAAGAACAAATCCTGTACAGGAACCTCTCCTGTGCTTTATACTCCTGCATTAATTCATGAAGTGTCATGTATCTAGCATATTTTATTATACATGAGAACCAGACAAATTAAAATTCTCAGCTGAGTATCACATTTGTACACTCAAGGCCACCTCCTTCAGCTCTGGAGAGGGTTGAAGTGACACTGGTTTAAACTCAGCTCACCTTCCAAACCAAGCCAGCTAAACCAGCACAAATGCTCAAAGTTTTCTTACATTTTCTTCACAATTTATTTCCATTTAGCTTTAACCTCTTTGGAGCTAATAGAAGGTAAAGAGAAATACTCTCCTGATCCTTGTCAAAACACAGGCTGTAGATCAATAGACTGGGAATGCTAGAAGCAATCAATGCCTTTGTAAAATAAAAACAGAATAAGGGGGTGGAACTGGGTGATCGTGAAAGGTGCCTTCCCACCCAAACCAGGCCCTGATTCTGCAACTATCCCCACCACTGGCACCATTATTTACTCCCTTTCAATCTACAGAAGAGGCAACAAAACCAGAAAAGGGACTTTTTTTTTTTTTTTGTAGATTCCTCATTAGTGATGTGAACCTCCTCACATTAGTGATGTATACTTTAATATGCTTTTGTAAACTAATTACCAATCCTGGAGATGATGGTTTTTTTCCAAGGGACATTATCCTTTCAGCTGGAATCTCACACTGAATGCGTATAAGCCTCTTGAACTTTGCAAAACCACTTGTCAAAAGTAGTAGGACGAGAATTCATTAAGGTTTTCTAATTAAGAAGTACAAGGCCCAATTAAGCTCTCACTAATGTGCTGCACAGCCCAGTTAAAGAACAGCATGATGAGGATTTTCCCACCCTCACCAGAGCTGGCTCCTCACTGGAGTTCATCTCCAGCTGCTGCTTTGGGAGAATTTCCCCGTGAGAAATGGTGTGAACAGCTGGAACCTCTGCATGAACACTTGGGGACAGCTCATTGTTCTGACTCCCTGCCTGCATTCCAGAGCCACTCCCACTTGGCACACAGATCATGCAGAGCAAAATGTTGATTATCTCATTATTTGAATCTAAAAGAGGCCCCTAAGTCCCAGCAAGGAAAATGTGTGTGCTGCCCTCAGCTCCCAGGCTGGATCATTGCTTCACAGCAACTCCCACCCTGGTTTATTTCTGGGAGAACACAGGTTAGGACATGGAGCTTCCTCCTCTCTGTACAAAAAATAAAGAAGAAAATTAAGTTACATCTTGTTGCTCTCCAGGACCTGGTTATAAATGAGCTAAAAATACCTTTCCTCTTGAAAGGAGAAGGATGAACCAAGCAATCCGGGATTTAGTCTCAGTTCTGCAAGATCCAGGCAGCAGCGTGGCACCTCAGGAAACCACTCAAGCTGAACAATTCCAGTGGAGAAATTGCTCAGTGCAGAACCCCAGAGGGCACCTGTAGGAAGAGCAAAGCCTTCATCTACTGAAACATCTCTGATCAGGGTCTCAAAGGTGGCCCAGAGCATCCCCAAACTCCAGTCTGCCCAACCCAAAACCCTACAGCTCTGTCTGGAGACGTCTCAGACCCTGGTATTCCTTCCTGCTGCATTTCAAACCAGATTTTAACACCCATTTACCTGTGTGAGTGACTGCTCAGCTCATAAATGAAATACTTTTAAATATGTATGCACTAACCTGCAAGACAATAATGGCCCCAGGGAAGTTGCATTCCATCAGGCAATTACCTGTGTTTTTAAAATCACTTTATAAGTAAATCACACAGCCCATTTCTCTTGCACATAACAATAAACAATTTTATCAGCTGTGCCCTGCTTGGGCTGCTGTGTACCAGCTCGTTTTATTTCATTGAGAACCACCACTAACCAGGGAAATTAATTGAAATCATAAGGCAGTGGGAAGGGAAGTACCTGCTCTACCAGCAGCTGACAAAAGCACATTTCTTAGAGAGGAGTGATAAAACCACATCTCCCAAGGGCAAATGGGCTGATTCCATCACATAATTCCAGAGTCACTCTCAGATTTGCAGAGGACTGGGTGAGGAATGGAGCCTGGAGTTCCTCTGCTCTGATTGCTTTGCCGCTGAACACTGAAGTCAGAGCTTCAAGCCACTTCCAGAGCCAGCTCCATTTGCATGCCACACATCCCACTGAAATCTGCACATGGAGCTTTCCAGGCAAAACACTGTGAGCCTCAAATTATAAATAGGCAACAGTAAAAAAAAAAAAAAAAAAAGAAAAAAAAAAAAACCAAAGAGGGCTGTGCACTCAAGGTGCAACAGCTACATCCAGGCAGTGTCTCTGGGTAAAACCCCAGAAAACCTGGAATTTTCAGGGCAATCCAGGAGGAAATTTGTGTTTTTGTTTGCAACTGATGTAAGATGTTGCAAAGCTTTTTCCCAGACAATTACAAGAAATCAAATTATATCCATTAATTAAACTTTCTCCAGCCTGATAAAGGATTGGAAAAAGCAGCCTCTAGGCATTGTATATGTTCTTAATGTATCTGTGCTTCCAAAGTATCTTTAATTAATGAAATAACCCAAAATTACTTATTAATAAGGATCTGTGGGCTTTGTAAACCTCAAACATTTTGCATGAATTAAAGAACAATATAATGAAGTTTTAATGAATACAAAGTCACAGTTAATGTAAAATTTATATATAGCAAGCCAGAGGGGGAAGGAATTAAAAAGTACTTTAAACCACAGGTTATTGGCAGTTTGATAGCTCCTTTTTATATTTCCTATTGGGTGCTTGGTATTTTTATTATCATATCAGCATGGCCTGACTTGGTACAGTAGAGAAAGTATCAGCACAGAAAGTTTTGGACTAAGGCTTGGATTAAACCCACTAAAATCAGTAACAAACTAAGCTAAAAATTATTTCATGACACCAAATCAAAAGGAAAATAAAGACAACAACAGCTGAGAGATGTAATATATAATTATATATATATAAAGAATTTATTCCTTTTAATTAACTCTTTATCAGCACTGAATGCATTCAACACAATTTTAAGTACAATAATATTTCACCCACAAAATTCAAATAGTGCAGGAGACACTGAATGCCAGAGGGTTGGTACAACTACTGCAACTGGATTTTATGAAAAACAAAACACTTGAGTGCTTCCATGTCACTGTTTCAGTAAGCTCAGTTTTTTTAATTACAGTATTTTTCCCTTTATAAACTGGAGGGTTACAGACCTAGAAAAGGGGTGTCTCACTTTCAACATGACATTTAGTAAAAAAAAAAAGTTACAAAACCCATTTAATAAAGAAACACCCTGGAATTCCTCAGCTAACCTTTGAGTCAATAAAGGATTTCAACCAAGGAAGCAAAATGTCTTCTCCTACTGTAATTATGTTAATCCACAGTAATGACAGCAAATTCCATGGAAATAACCTGGAGTTACCCCAGGAATAAGGAGGAGGGAAATGCTCCCTTCACCTTCTGAGCCCCCAGAATCTCAGCTTAAAACAATGGAAGGCTACAGCACAAAATGAAGCAGCAATTACCCTCAAAGGTACCACGAGAGATTTCAAGAGTGAAATGATTCTGAGCCAAGTCAAATGGGTTTAGTGCATTATGATTTGGCTTTGTAAAAACATCTTAATGCACACTACACAGAACACTTGCATGGTTCAGGGCCAAGGGGTTAAAATCACTGTGCATCCCTCACAGGGGACAAACACACAGATTGAAAAATGTGGCTAAAAATCCAGTTTAAAAAAAAAAAGCAAACATTTTATGAAAGTATTCTATCTGCAACTATTGGTGCTCCCATTTGATGGGCTGCTGATGTAAATCTAAGCAGAAAAGATGCACTCACATATATATAAAAATCAAAACAGGCAGGTTTCTCCTTCCAGGCTGGAAAAACCTCCAAAATATATGGCATATTTAACCAATAAAAGGGAGCTAAGCTTTACCCAAGCCTTTCATAATGCACTTCATGAAATATTTTTTCCTTTTAAAAGAACCACTGGTATTAAATAGAGCTTTTTCTTTACATACAGTATTGGTATATACAAAACAAATACAGAACAAAGACAGACCAAAAAAAAATAAAAAAAAAGCCCAAACAAGTGACTTTAATAGTCTTGAAGCTCAGGAATATTTTGGTACAGGTCCAAAGCCTCTGGGTTTGAGAAAGCTCCACGCTGCTCAACTTGTTTCCCTGCAATTATTTGCTTCACAGCTACTTCCACTTTCTTCCCATTTACTGTATACTGAAAAACAAAACCAGCAAAGATAAAATTACATTTATTTCATGTAGTGGCTTTATGAAAAGATTCATGAACTCCCCCCCCACCAATTCCAGAGCTCTATCAAAATTTAGCAGAATGCCTTCTCTTTTGTTACACTTGAAGCACTTTCTTCTGAAAAATCACTTGAAGAGTAGGTAGAACTCAAAGAGTTTGTGTCATTTTATTACTCCTACTGGCAATTCTGTGAGAACATGATCAAGCTCCAACATAAAACAACAAAAGCAGATCAGAATCATGGTATAAACACTAAAAATATTTGTTTTTTAATGTTCTGACACATCTAACGTTCAAACAATTTTAAATTTTTTAAAGGTGGGCTCAAAAAACCAAGCCAAACTGCACTGGGCTTTGGAAGAAGAAAACCATGATTTTCTTATCTGAAAAGGACAGTTCTTCTAAAAGGCTGAAGTGAAACTGAGCTTAAATGGTGCTCACTCTACAGTTAAATGCTTCAAGACAAACCATAACAAATAAAATAAACTGTAACCAGCAGAGGCTTCACCTCCACTTATGAATCACACAAATTCTATTACCTTGTGTGACTCAAAGTAAGGACACTGCAGGAAAAACCCTGGTTCTTCTTTTAGGATCAGAGCACTGTAATTTCTGACCCAGCCAGGAGGATTTGCTCCAGTGTGAACAGGAGCAGCCAAGCCCCATCTTGGGTGATCTGTTTTTAAAGGCATCAGGGCTTTCTGAGCCCCTTCCTTGTGCTGGTACCACTGAGACATTTTTGGGGGTGGCAGCTTTGAAAAGCTGACACACAAATCTCTCCTGAAAGCCTCTGGGAACAGAAGCCCACCTGCTTTACTGCTCAGCCTGCCAGGCTGGTCCTGCCTCCAAAGCCACTGAACCTCCTGAGCTCCAGGCACCACCACTGATCACTGGAGATCATCCAGAGCCAGGTGAAACAATCCTCAGCACGCCCTTGCAATATTGTCTCAATACAAAAAAATCCAACTTTGCTTTATTAGCCCTGCTGAAGTCATGGGTAACCCTCCTGAGGCACCTTCATCTCTCCCCTCAACATTCAGCATCCTCATTTTCACAGGTGCCCAGAAACCACAACAGCTCAGTGGCCTGCAGGGGAACTGCCCCCTTTAAAAAAGAAGGTAAGGCTGTTCTAAGCAAATTAGTTTTATCAGTAAATCCTGGGGATGATGACCAGAATGTTTATCTGGTCAGGACAGAACTAGACAGATTCACACTATGGTTTAAATACTGAATATCCTACTAAAACCATGTTTTGTGCTACTAAATCACCTCAGCACAGCTGTACTGTTTCTACCAG
This sequence comes from Cichladusa arquata, assembly GCA_026413545.1. NCBI lineage: Eukaryota > Metazoa > Chordata > Aves > Passeriformes > Muscicapidae > Cichladusa > Cichladusa arquata. Next base: position 1,642,237 of record JAOTQP010000755.1, read on the forward strand.
AATAGTGTCAGATAACTGTATTTTCAGATGAGGATTCAAACACTTCCAAAAGCAGCAGAAAATAGGCAGTTTCCCTGCCAAGTAAAACTTTTAAAGAAAGATGGGTGACAGCTTTGATCACTTCACCACTGGCAGATTTATCTGGAAGGTAATTAAAATTCACTCAATTCAGTCAATGTGTGAACTAATTAATGATCTAAGCAGGCTCTCCTGAGGGGCAGCCCATCCCAAACACCTCCCTGCTGCACTTTCAGGTGATTCACTCAGTTCACAAGTTCAACACTCCTCACAGAAGCTGAGCTGCAGCCCAGAAAATGGGAACTTCAGGGAATTTTAACTCTCCTGCAAAGACATTTTGAGCCAAGGACTATCTGCCAAGAGCATCCTGAAACAAAATTAACTCAAGAGCTCAGGACCAGATCCCTCTGTGGACCACAGAGTATTCCTGAACCCTGCAGCACTTCCTCATGGAAACCCTCACTGGCAGGAAGGGGTATCAAATGATGGCTCTGAAGTCTCAAGTCTTTCCTCTAGACACACTCAAGTCTGTGTGCAAATGGACTTGGGCAAACCACACTCTGCACCCCCATTCTGCTGCTCAGAGACTCTAACAGAGAGGGCAATAAAACACATTCCAGCTAAAGAGTTCAAAGAGCTCCAGCAGAACAGCACCAAAAGACTGAGCATGCAGAACCTCCAGCTACACTGATTTCTCCCCCTGAACAAGCACAACAACTTCATTTTAATTACTGTTACAGTTAAGACAGTGATAGAACTACATTTAAGTGGCTGAACAGATGTAAAAGTGAAATGGTTTACAAAATGATCTTCTGAATTTGCCAAGTGCTCTCAGCTTTCCTAAGAACGTCACTCGTAACAAGAACACTAAAACAAAATATGCTTATGGCCAGCCAGAAAAGCTCAAGTTAAATTACCTTTTTAATATTTTCTTTTAAGAGGTTTAAGTACATATTACTGAGAAAACCCATTTAAAAAACAAAAAACACGCTTAGCTGAAGAGGAGATGAAAAGACGTTGCTAAGCAACGCAGACAAACTATTTATAAAGCCCGAATACACTTTTGAGATGCTAAAATTTCCACCTATGTGGGTTTGAAGAGCAGTGACAACTGCTCCTTAATTGCAATTCAAGGTGGCAGAGCACACAGCAGGCAGCCTGCCCGGGCATACCGGGATGGCCTGGGTCTCCAGGATGAGGCTGGGCACGTGGCGGGCGGACAGCGCCAGGCGGATCGCGTCCTGGATGCGCCGCGCCAGGCTGCGGCTGAAGGCGTGGCTGCAGGCCATCTTCAGGAACAGGATCACCCTCTCCTCACCATCCTTGTTGTACTGGGGCACGCACAGGCTGTCAGACACCTCCTCAAAGGCTTCCACTGCAAATGGAAGCAGGGTTAGAGGGTTCAGTTTTTGTGGTTGTATCGAACGAGAAACTCGTCTCCTCTGCCTGGGTTATCCTGCACTGAGCTTCACCTCTGCCTGCTCTGCTACAATTTTATCTCTTATGAAAATTCAGGTCCACAACAAATTTACTATTATTTTTGGGACAGAAGGTTTTACACTAAGCCATTTTCTCTGGTTTTCTCCACTGTAGTACAGACAGGAGACTAAAAGTCCTGGTGACACAAGAGCAAGGAGGCAACAGGTCCCTGAGTCTCAGATCAGCATCTCTGCAGGGACTGTTTGCCCACCTGTCACAATACAGACTTTGAAATACACAGCACAAGCCCAAGAAGGTTTCTGGGCTCCAACACTTATAATTATCAGGAAAGGTACAATAAAAACAGAGTCAAGAGCTTGCCTTTAGGGCAAGAAGAAAAGCCTGACTGGTTAGGGAAAAAAGAAAAAACCTGCTCCATAAAATGTTGCTTTTGTATATCCCAAACCCTCCCACCCTACAGATACCTCAGGAAAGCAACCAGCTTTAAGTTTACAAAATCAAATTTTACTGATGCTAACATACTCTGCACTGTCTCATTTGAAAAACAGCAAGTTTTTTTTAATCCTTCTAAACACCCTCGTAATGCTTCCATTTCAGATTTAAGGCAACAATGTCATAGCTGGAAGAGGTGGAAAGTTGATTTCATACCTATGTTATAGATTTCAGAACTTCCAAATCTTACTCCGTTTGGATTTAATGTACCATCACTGAAAAAAATCACAACAAAAAAGAAACATTAAAGTGTGATTACAGCTCAATCAAGAGGAAAAATTGATGCAGTTAACCAAGTCTCTCTAGTGAAAGCAAAACCACATTAGAAACAGAATTCTTAGAGAATTTGAGTCAAAAAGGCATTTTGCTCATTAGAATGAATCTGTACAGTGACCAGCAACATTATTAATTCACTCAGCTTGGTTTCAAACAGCAACTTGGAAATGCAATCACTAAATTCAGCCTCAGTTGTGATCCTGAGTGTCTGTGATCACTGACACAGGCACAACATGACACCTGACCTTCTGAAAGGGAGTTTTGCTGTAAAACAAGGGCATGGCAAAGCCAAGACTACAAAACAAGTTCCCCAATTCACCACCTCCAAACTCCTGTGAGCATTGTGAACCACAGAACACAAAACCAAGTCCAGTCTTATGTTCATAAATAGAAAAGTGGGGTAGAGCCTCAAAATGAGCTCCCTTCTAAAGCCAGCTGCTCTGATTATTTAAAGGGTTGAAATCCACAATACAGGATTCAATAAAATTAATATGAAGCTAACAAGGGTGACAGAATCATGTGCATTTTACTCCTTGGTGAAGACTGCAAATTTTAACACTTGTTTCCTGCAAACTCTCCCACCAGAGCACTGTACCTGCGACCCAGCATGACAATTCCTCCAGTCTTGGGGTTGATTTTGCAGAAATCACCATGGGCCCAAACACCTGGTGGGGAATGGGAAAGGTTAAGCAGCTGATTTCTTCATCCAGTCACAGCAGACATTGTGTAACTCAGCTGGCATTAACTGAGTGAAATACACACAAATACAACTGCTTTACTCTGAGAACTGCCCCCAGCAATGGAAAAAGTTGCCACATCCAAAAAAACAGCAGCTGGAGATGCTGCTCCTAAAAAAAAAATCCCTGCCCCAGAGGCACCAGGGACTTTGGCATTGCTGTGCCACATCAGGAACAGCCCTGGATGAGCAGAGTCCTGCACAATTACTAAGAAAAGCCTCTGCTCCACAGGGGCCTGTGTATTTATTCTGTAGAAGGCTAAGGATGCAGCACATGCATGTCTGAGGGAAATTGTGTTTAATGTATATTTAATCCTCATGCTGAGGAGGTAGCAGGTCAGCACTGATTCCTTGGGACTGACTCCTCCAGGCAGGCAGGACAGCCTGGCAGAGCTGCAGCAGCACTTAACAGCTGATTGTACCTGAGCCAGGCAGTCTGGGACAGGCAGACCTGCCCAATGACAGCAGCAGCAAAATTGGATTAGAGCTCTGCAGAGATCCTTGCTGGTTTTATTTGGATCTCTGTTCAAAACAGAGCAGGAGAAAACAGAGAGGTTTTATGGAACACTGTGGAGCTCCCACCCTGAAGTTGGGACTCAAAGCTGCACCTGTGGCTGTCACTGGGCAGCAGCAAAGAAACCTGGGCCTCCCCTCTGCCTCATCCTTACACACCTGGGAATTTGGAAAAATAAGCCTTTCTGTATTTGCTTCCATTCTCATCATTCCAGAAGTGTGTGGGCTGACAGGGAATGGGCTTGGTGCAAACCAGCTCTCCACTTTCACCCCAAACTGGTTTTCCTGTTGACAAAAAAACGGCATTTTCCACATCTTATTTCTGTAAATAACAGTAACAAAGCAAACAGTATCTACTCTTATTACTGGTTGTTAGAGTTAAGATAATCTGGCTACTGTATTTTCTAAGTGTGCACAGTATTTTGGACCATAGTTACCTTCATCATTCCATGCTTCTACAGCCATTCCAAGATTTCTGGCCTGAATTTCTCCTTTGTAAACAGGAACTGTAACATTGTGACCCATGAAACATGAAATTATATCTGTTCCACCTGCAATAAAAGAAATCCACTTAGAATATACAGTGTTTTTTGGAAAAAGCAAGCCTGAAAACTACACAGGAAGTCTGTAACAGCCAACTGCCAACCTTTGCCAAAGGCTTCTGATCCACAGTAAGCAGCATAGAACAAACAGCAATATCTAGGATGTTGTGACTTTTAATAAAAGGTTTTCTTCCTTACTTTATATATCTTGTTATATGTGTATGCCTTTCATGCAGAACTATCCCTTAAGGCATAAACTTTTCTCCTTTCAACAGTCTCTTTAATCTCATTTAAGGAAATTTCCATTTATAGGAGAGAGAAAATAAACAGGCCCTACTTTACAGACTACAGATACTTACAGAATTATTTAGAAATGTTTTCTTGTTGGTTTTCATTAGTTTAAAGTAACCAGGCAAGCTATTCCACTCTACATTTACTTAGCTTTTATACCTTATAAAGGAGCCAGACCTTCAGGATGAACAGTTATCTTAAGAAAAAGAGATACTGTCAAAGTGCTTACTTAACTGGAATATTTATAGTCTTTCTAGGACTTCATGGAAGAGAATTAAGACACAAATCAATCATGTTAGCTTCTCAAAAATAGGCTTCTACATTTGAGTCTATTAATGTCTATAGTAGCAAGTTCTAGATTCAGCACTACTCTTACTGAGCCCAGAGTCTGAGAACTTCAGTAGCAGAAGAGTTATATTTTAAAAACCAAACTGAGTTTAAAAGCTCTTTGAAAAAGCCAGTCCTTGTTACAAAGGAAAATGAGGAGTGCTGTGGTGGACCTGACATGAGCAGAAGTTGCCTCAGCCAGCACTGCTCACAACAAACTGCACAGCATGGGGGCTTGATATTTCTCTAATTATATAATCTACTAAAAAATCCATCTGCAGTGCCAATTACTTGGCACAAAAGAAGTGAAATGGGAACTCTCCAAGAGGTATTTTCTGCTAAAGTCAGCTATATGCAGAACAGTATGTTCTGTAGGTTAATAGTCTCTCTGCTTGATCTCACCCTGCCACCCCTAAGGACAGCCAGTCAAAATAAATGATCTTACTTGAAATCCAAAACATCCACCAAAAATGCTTTGGAGTGCCTGAGTTTCATTATGGCACAGTGAATTATGCAGAAAAACCTCAGCACTAAAGACAGCTCATTCTAGTTTAACTACAACCAATCCCAAATGATCCAAAGGCTTAAGCTTCCCAAACAAGCAGGGACTGCACAGGCAATCAGAGAATTCCTGAGATGCTGCAGCATAAAAGCCTCACCTGAAATGGATCCCAGGAGGACACTGCTTTTTATGTGTTTGTAGACATACTCATAGCTTTGAGATTTGAGAGGTGATCCTGTAGACAGGATAGTGTGGAGTGTTTGGAGATTGTGTGTTTCACCTTAAAAAGGAGAAAAGCAGCACAGGTTAAGGCAGAATTTTTCCAAATGTTTGGACTATTTGTCACTACAAGCCAGAATAATTACATAAAGGACTGTGACAAGACAGGGAGCCAGAACCAGGAGAGGAGGGAGGACAGAAGAGATTCACCAGCTTTTTGAAGCTTACATGGTTTTAAATTTTTCTCTTCCAGCACAGCCAGCCACTTTGCACCTGTTCCAAGGATGGTGATCCTAGAGGGGGAAAAAAAAAAGTTTACATGTTTTGCATATTTAAATATGCTAAGATTCTAAAGACCTGCAATTCCCACTGCAGTGAGCAGAGGCTGTTACACACTCTGTATGTGGATGAGATAAACAATGCAGCCTCTTAGAGCTTTCCAAGTGCAAGGCACATCCTTTTGAACTATCAAAATCAGTCAGATCAAATGTCATCTCTGCAGCTTTGAAACTTTTAACTCTATCTTTAAATATTAAGCAAAGCTTTCCCATCTCAAAAAGACATTCACAGGAATTTGTAGCTGCAGAACACTCCAAAGGCATCACAAAATGTTATGGTGTTTACTTTATTAATGGGCCATAATTTTCTTTAATTTTCCAAGAGTGCCTTTGTACAGGCTTACACAGAAAAGCTTTACCATTTCAGGGCACAGTTTGACAAAAAATTACTTTATTCTGGGACAGAAACCAGTGATTTTCTGGAGATAGTTATTCAGTTTCCAGAGGTGGAAGCCTGAGCTGCCCATGCCTTAGATGAACAGGAATCTTGGCCCAACAATTCAATCCTGCCCTTGCAAAGTATATTTGGAGCTCTTCAACACAATACAATTAAAACTTGAAACAAAGGCTCTATTCCTTCCATCTGTCAATGGAAGTGCCAGTTTAGTGCTCCTGCTGACATTCAGGAAATCCTCTTGCCTGGCTTCTGCTGATTCATTTTACATTTCAGCAATAAACTCACTCAAGAAAATGCAGAGATAGATGAGGATAAGGAACACAGCCTGAGTGCACAGAGTGCAACACCAATACCAGCAGAGCTTAAATAAGATCCTGCTAGGCTGGCTGTGAGTCCAAAGGCAGGACGGGAGGTAGGACACTGCTCCAGGCAAGGAGAAGGGAATATTTCAACACTGCCAGAAGGGGATCCCTTCCTTTGCCATGCTGGTGGAACATCCCCTCAGGAAGGAACAGGCTCCTTGCACAAACACATCAGTGCACACAGGAAGGGCACACAGAATGGTTTGGACTGGAAGGAACCTTAAAGATCATCTGGTTCCAGCCCCTGCCATGAGCAGGGAACCCCCCACCACGAGAACCCCCAGCCCAGTGCTCCTCAGCTCCCTGGACACCCATCATATGAACTATTTTTACTCTTGTGTAACATCTCACTTTCCTTCCATGCCTCAAACCAGTGCTTATTTTACATTAGAATACAAAATGCCTCTCTATTTTAAGCTCTTTGACACTTCCTCTACAGCACATGTAGAGCCAAATCTCCCTTTATTTCCTTCCAAATGCTACATAAGTGCATTTAGTCACCATCCACCAATTCCCTTGCACAGATCATTAACGAGTGACCACTTGAGTCATCCTTGCCACGAAGGATGAGATATCCTGGTGATACCCTGAGAACATGCTCCCTGAAGGAAACTGTGGTGCATCTTCAGAGAATAAGGTAATCTTCACATGTTGGAGCCTTTTTTATCATATTTAACATATGAGTGAGCTGGGAACAGACTGCATGATGAAGTAGCACCCAGATGGCCACGGCTTTTAGCGCCAGATTCCAAAAGTGAGACATGCAGACACATTTATCTTCACTTGCTTTTGGCATGTGGAAACAATGCTTAAAAATAAGCTGGGTTGTTTCTCAATTCTCATTTTTCTGCCTGTTGTTCTACCAGGGTTTCTTGGGGGGGTAAAGCATGACAAACTTGTGGGTTTGGGGGGTTTTTTTTTTGTTTTTTTTTTTTTTTTTACTGGAAGCATTTTGACTTGGCATTAAGCTTCAGTTATAATAGCCAGAGACAAAATGTCAGTCTTTAAATATTACATGTCACAAAAGACAGTGAAGTTTAAATTATTAATCATGCAGAGTCAGAAAGTGAATCTTTTGTCATCCACTTTTCACCACAAACAATTTTAATTATCAATTAAAAATGACACTCATTTTACTGGCAATAAAATTCAGATTTACTCCTTACATGCAGTTGGCAAAATAGGAAAGTTACAAAATAAATTTAAAAAGCTGAAGTTTAACAAAGTATACAAAGCTAAATGCAATCACAGGGTTTTACAGCTGTTTATCTGGTACCTGCCATTTCTCTAGGCTTCAAGAAAGGGTGCTGTGAGCATTTTCAGGCACAAAAAATGGCATGAAACAATTATTGAACAGCTTATCAGCATGAATTAGGCATTAAAGATTAAAAAGCAAAATATGAAAATATAAGCAGCCCTGCTGAGCCCTTCCAGTCAATTTATGTCTTTAAGTCAAAAGTTCTATATTAAAATCTTAGGTTGAGCTGCTTGAAAAGAATTCTTATTTACTAAGTTCTGAGTGTGCTGAGAAATTACTCTTCAGATTGCTCCCAATTACTGCCTTTTGAAAAGGTTGCTCTTGAAAACTATTGAACCAGGAGTCTTTGTTTGCCTGGAATTCTAATACCTGACTCCAATTTGAAACAATCAGCTCTTTGTCTCTCCTCCTCTCTCAGAAAATGTTTTAGTACAAATTTTTAAAAGCAGTTCCACCCAAGGCTGAGCCAAAAGATAAACTGTGACATGCTGTGCATGAGTTCCTGACCACACACAGTGAGGCTGTTTGGGTCAGTGTGACAGGAGCCACTGGCACCACCCTTTATTTAACCCTGGCACCTACCCCAGTCTGTCAGTCAGGTCCCAGAGCACATTTGGTGAAGGAATCAGAGGAGATCCATCATACAGGACTACTGAAGCTCCTGTAGCAAGTGCAGACACCAGCCAATTCCACATCATCCAGCCAATCTGGAGGAGAGAAGAAACCCCCATGAGTTTGTCACTGCCTGCAGTCCTGGCAGCCCCAGCAGTGCTGCCTACTGACACAGACATTATTCTACCAGTTTTTGTTTTGGTTTTTTCCCTAAAAACTCAAATGGGACAATCCCTTGCAGTAAAAAACTGCAAGACTCAAAGTGTACTTGTGGATTTGTATGAAGAGTTGTCCCATCTTTACAGGAAAAACAGGAGCTACAGACAACTCTAAAAGGATGCACTGGTGCAGATTTTGGCAGAAGCTGGACCCAAGCACAACCCCTGCCCTCATGCAAGAGGTGCCACTTCCCCTCCACTTCCCTTGCCTGAAGTTTTCCTGCTGTTAAAGCCACACCACTGACTTTGATCATATCAGCAAACAAGGCTGAAGCTCTGCTCAGCCCCTCACCTGTCCCTGCACCAGCTGCAGGTTCCTGATGGATGCTGATCTAACTGATCCCTACAAACACCTCATGAGATGAGGATTCCACACCTCCCTGCACACACAGCTCCAGAGCACGAGGCAGGAGACAGGACAACTGTGAGACAAGGCAATTACCATGATCCCTCCATGGAGATACTGCAAACTGACTAGTCATGTTAAAGCTCAGAAGGGAACTCATGAGGAAAGGCATCAGCCTTCTCAAACTGCTGCAGTCACAGAAGGCTTAGGAGTCATTTTTCTTTATCACAGGGTGAGAAAAAAAAACACCCCCCACCACACAACTGAGCTCCACACAAATGAGGTTTATCCCCTTTCCTTTATCAAACTTAGAGCTGGGCAGCTTCTTTCCTCAAAACCAAAACAGAGACATAACAAATTCTCATCTTCAGTATGACCTAGCCCTGCAGGAAGGTGGAATTGATTTGTAGGTGATATTGGTGAGGCAGCTTGATCAATAAACCTAAGAGACTAAAAATCAATCCATTTTCCTCACCAGTTAGGTCAGAAACATTTAACACGGGTTTGACCTTTAGCAGAAAGGTCCCTGTTGCATTTTATTATTTCACCTTTTTTTAAACTCAGATGGGACAATCCCTTATAGTAAAAAAATGTAACACATAAAGAAGTGTACTTGTGGATTGTATGAGAAGTTGTCCCATCTTTCTTTACAGGAAAAAGATGTTACAGTGTTTTTAAAAACCCCTGAAGCCCCACTTGCCGTTGTGTAGTACATAATCACATCACTGCTGCTCATGTTGCCATGAAGAATGTGTTCCTTCAGGTGCTGTATTAAGGTACCCTACAAAAAGAGTGAAAGGAAAATAAAAGATCATATAAATGAGCAGCAAAACTCTGACAGCACATTAAGACTTAAAAAACACTAACAGTCAATAGCTTGCAGGAGGTACTCCAGGATTAAAGCAAGTATTTCCTTTGACTACAACTGAAGTAAATCCCAGGGCCTATCTAACAGCAGCAGCAACTGCATTCTCCATTTTCTCATGTAACTTTTCAGCCTCTCTCATTAGACCTCAGCAATTCCCACTGCACATCACTTTTAATCCATGGAATAAACAACTCCCTTCCCTCCAACTCCACACAGCAGCAGAGTTGCAGAGTGCTCCATGCAGACCCTCATTTCAGCAGCAGGCTTTCAGCAGTCAGGTTTTCAAGGAGCCCTTTGACAGTTTCATTTTCAGTCTATTTGGGAATGGGAGGAGGGAAGGACTGAGAGCTGCCATAAAATGCAGCAGCTGCTGAACATTAGCACCATGTGTCCAAATTATCTTATCTATTAACATCTAGGAGACAAAAGACCTGACAGTACAGATCTCTTGTAAACACTGGAGTGACAAGAAATGTGAAATGTCTCACTGCTCAGGGCATCAATATTAATAATGTCCCGAAATGTAGGACTTCCTTTTGTTGGAAATGCTGCTAAACCACATTCCTGATCATCATTAAAGCATAACTTGCTGGGATAAATAAATTTACAGACTACTTCATTAAGTCACTTCACTGCAGTGACAAATTAATGTAGCCAATGTTAAAATAAAAAATGGTTTTTGCATTTATGCGAGGAATCACAGGGAAACTATTAAGAGCCTCATAAGCATGAAACAAGATTTACACTGAAAGAAAACAGATTACAGATAAACATTCAAAATGAAAAAGGAGACTCATAAAACTGGCACATGCTTTGGGAGAAAAAGCAGAAAACATTAAATAAAAATAAAGGAGTAAATCTTATTTTCACTTCACTGCTCAAAGGAAGCAGGTCTGAATTCACCTACTGCTGTTTGAACACCCTCAGCTGTCACAACGCTGCCATCTAGCTACAGCTGCCATCTCCTACAGCTCAAAATCGCCGGAAAAATCGGGATTTAGAAACACTGTGTCGAACTGAACTTGCCAAAAGAATTGCAGGTGTTTACATAATTACTGCATCTATAAAGGAAAGCACATTGTCCCTGCAGGAGATTCTGAAAGAGCCACACAAAATAACAAAATTAAAAGTCATGTTCAATTCAGGTAAATACTGGTTTTCTTTTTCCTTCATTAGGGAGAGGAAAAGGAGACTTTTAACAATGGTTTTAGGTACAGGCTATGAACAATCCCCCTGCAAAACCTGGTACATCTCAAACAAAAGAACTCTGGGAGAAGGCAGAGCTGCTCTAAACTCACAGCCCAAAACACTCTTGAGTTAATTTATAGGACTCATTTATTTATAGGACTTTTATAACCCTCCAAACAAACCCCAAGCATTTATCACTTCACACCAAATCTGGCAGCTGATGAAACAACTCCCTGTTCTGCTGGTCCTCCCTGGGATCAAGCCAGGGAAGTGCTGAACATCTGGAGTGTGGGGAAGCAGCAGGCACAGCTGCTGCTGAGCCCAGCAGGGAGCAGAGCTGAGCCTTGCAGAGCCCAGGGCCAGGAGCAGCTCTCAGGCTGGGCTCAGAGCAGCCCTGCTCTCCAGCAGAGCCTGAGCATCAAACAGCTCAGGGGGATCTGCCTGCAGCTGCAGCAGCAGTGCAGAGGTTTGAACCCAAGCCTTGCAAGTCCTTGAGATGGACAGATATGAAAAGGATTTCACCTCAAAATTCTCTCCTTAGATAGCTGGGAGCATGGAATACTGGAAAGAGGTCTGATATGAATGAGGCAAGAAGAACCAATGTTTTCAGGACTAAATCTTTCTGCAGCACACCCAACTGGTCAAAATCACACAGCTTTGCTTCTAGAATAAAAAAAAAAAAAAAGCCTACTCCTCTGAGCCACCATTTTTAAAATCATCTCCCATGACCTGGCTTCATTTTCTTTATTTATGTATGTCATTTCACTGCATAGCAAGAAAACAGATCAGAAACATGCTGCAGAATTAGATAAACTGAGCTGTCAATTCAAAATAAGCTGCCTATTGGCATCTAAAATCAGTACAGTAACAAACCAGCATTGGAGCATACTATAAATGAGCAATAATTGAAATGTCTTCACCAAAATGTCATCTCTTCTTGCTGTTTTCACTACCAGAAAAACATTTAGTTTAAACTAAGGCTTAAAGAAAATAAAACAGAGACAGCAGGATAATTCTGCTTTTTTTAAAAACCAAATCAATGCAAATCATCCTATTAATTCCAGTGGAAACAAGATTAAGCTTAGAACAAACAGACAAACCTAATCAAGTGTGTAAAAGACATCTAAGAATTTATTTGCATGGACTTTGTGTAGGCCCTATTCAAACACTGAGGTCCCTAATTCAACAATTTGCTTTACAGCCAGAGGTGTTAGCACTAGAAAAAAAAAATAAAAAAATAATTCTGCACATCTGTAGAGCTGCTCAGTGGGAACAGAATAATCACAAACAGCAGATCTTATTCACTCACCCACCCATTCCCTGCTCTCCTCCCCAGCAAGGATAAGTAGGCTGGACCTAAACTCTCAGGTAGCTCTGCATGACTCAGCTGGAGAACAGAGCCATGATTCAGGGCAAACTAACACAGGTAACAAGGGAAAAGAAAGAACTCTGCAAAAGCAAAGTCCTATTGTCTGATCTACAGCTACTTTTCATCTCTAGTGTTTATCACCCATCACTGAACAAAACACCTGTCCTGTTCTTGCTAATCCACCTCTGCAAGTATTTAACCAGTCTAAAGCCAGCACAGCTTCAAAACAGCTGTCAAGCTTCAAAACCCACCTCCTTTCTTCCTCACAAACACTGGATTTGTGTCCCAAAGGGACCATTTTGTACATCACATGCTGCCTGCTACCATCTCCTACTGACTGATAAGATATAAAGCCATGTTTACAGGCAGCAGGGGATTTGTCTGGGGGCAAATCCTCCAGTCCCTGCCATCAAAGAGAGGCAAGAACACACACACTGGGGGCACAGCATCAAAGGATGCTGCCCTCAGGCCACCCAGCCCTGCAGGATGCTCATCCTGACTTGCAGAGCAAACAGCAGAAATGTGCAGTTCCACTTATACACATTGGTACAAATGCTCTAGATAATACACCCTGCCTGCCTTAAATGGGGAAAAAACTGCCTTCTATTAAGCTTGATATTAAAGTTGCAACACTGCTGCAGTCACTCCCTCTATTTTAAGAGTTTTAGAACATCAACAGCAAGTGGAAAGCATGTGAGCAAGGGTCATTCTGGCACCAATACCAGAATATATCTTTAGCAACAAGACACTGCCTCAGGCAGTTTCCAAACAATGCAAAACCTACATTCAAGGAGATTCCAACTCTGGCTCCCTTCCTTAAAAGACTGATAAGGATGACATACTCTAAACTGATAAACATGAAGCAATGTTCAAGGTAAAAAATCATCCAGATAATAAAAACTGCAAACTCCCTACAGACCTCAAGGTAACAATGTCCAAAATTCAGTTGCAAACACCCAATTCAAGTTCTTTGGCTTTTCTTCAAGCATCAGTCAGGCCACATCTACTGGTGCTTTTGTGAATGACACTTGCCCCCAGAAAATACCTGGAATCTGAAAGGTCTCCACACTGATTTCCAAACCAAAGTATTTTATATCCTTACCAATCCACACTTGCTTTCAAATAGGCACTAACAAATAAAAAGGTTCAGAGTCAAGTTACTGAAAAACTGTCAGCAATCAATTCTTCCTTAAAATACACCATGGTGTGATGCTGTTAAAGGGAAAATGTAAGCCAAGCAGTTAAGCACAGGCAGTGCAGCTCCAGAAGGGAGGACATACCCCTGCTGAGTGAACCATGCATTTTGGTGCCCCTGTGGTGCCTGAGGAGTACATGATGAAGAGAGGATGGCTGAAAGGCAGCTGCTCAAACTCCAGCTGGGGAGCCTGGTCTCCTTTCCCAGTGGCAAGGAAGTCTTCTAAAAAGACACTGCATAAGAAGGAGGGAAAAAAAAAAAAAAAAAAAAAAAAACAAAAAAAACATTTCAGAACTTTCTAAAAGCATTACCCCAGCCCATGTGTAAGATCACCTCTGTACCCAGCAGTGCTCACATTACCTGTTTGGAATCTTAGAAATATCTATGGTTTCTCTTGAAGATACATATGGGATCACCACCACTTTTTTTAGGTCTGGAAGCCCTGGAAGAAGGAAGAAAACAATTCTTTCCTACATTCAGTTATAGAAGCAAAGGCCTTTTCTGCCTGATCAAATCATACAGTGTAATGCACTAAGTAATAGAAATAATTCTGATGCACTGAGCATTGAAACCCCAGAGGACTGGATTGTTACCCAAGATGTAATTTCCTCAGTGCTGCCAGCCTTTCATGTGTAAATCTGCAAGCTTTAGTGCTGTAATACCTCCCCATTTGTCTTCAGCAGCACTTTGCTCAAGCTTAAAAACACCATCTCAGCCCCTGCTCCCACTGGTGGCTAATTTCTGATGATCTATTACAGTTAAGCAAGCAGAAGACTGTTACAATTACAGAAAAAAAACATTCAGCTTTTACCCAGATCTATTCTGAAAAGCTCAGTGACCACTGTGCCACTGTAAAGGAGAATGGACATAAAAAAGCAGTGGCAGTGCAGGTCTGAGTGCTCACAGAACCACAGAGCAGGAGGGATGCAGTGAAATACCTTTTACCACCCTCAGCAGCTTTTCCAAGTGGTTGTGCTCTTTGCCATTGTATATAACAGCTTCAACAGAGAAGATGAGCTTTGGCTGAATTTGGGAAAATCTGTCCAGTACACCCTAGGGATAAAGAGAAAAATGTGTTAAAAAATGAAATTAACTGCTACAGTAAGAAACTTCAGTGGGTGCTAAATGCAAATTTCAAAACAAGCAAGGAATAAGGACAATAATTACCAGGAGAGTTGTTAAATGCCTGCCTGCTTGTCTTTCACTCACACAAGATCTCTGAGGAACAGGTTTGTAACAACCTATTTCATAACCCTCAAACAGATCAACCAAAGATAAAACTCCCACAGATCACAGAATATCCTTTAGGGAAGGGCCAAGCTCACCAAGTTCTAAACAGCTAAAAAAGCACCTTGAAAGTCAGGTTAGTCTCCTGTAAAGAAGACAAGCAGCAGTGATGTGAGCAGGAAGTGATGTCCAGGAAGGTGCACAGGACTCCTGGCTGCACCTGCAGAAGGAGCCCCACGTGCCCCAAGCTGCTCTGACAGCACCAGGGCTGGAGCAACAAACACCAGCAGTCTTGGGGAGATGGATTTGTGTGGTGGGGTGGCTCCCCACAGGAGCTGCAGCTTTGTTCTGCCACCATTAACAAAGGAAACCTCACCACTGGTTTTTTAGCAAAATAAATTGATGTTGAACACACACAGGCTACCAACAAAAGACAGCACAGCTCCTTTAGAATCTCTGCAGCACAACACATTCAAATGCTAAGCTTTCAGGTGTCTCCTCCAGCTTACACTGTGTTCAGGAATTTACCACAGCTATCATCCTATTTGAGATTAAAACCCTTCTGGCATTTACTTTTTTCCATGCACACTGCATGCAGCAGCCTAGCAGAAATGGATCTTTTTGTATTCAACAGCAAGAAGCAAATCCTTTCAATAAAAGCTCTCAGCACACTGATGTTCAAACCTCCCTAGCTCCATTACTTGGAGCATTAAGAACTACAAGATTACACAATACTGTAAAATTGCCAGCTAAGTGTTCAAGAACAATCTCCTAAATCATGTTGCAGAAATCAGACTTGACTCATCTCCTTATTCTTCCCAGCATTCTTTATTCTTCTGTTTTCTATTTTGCAGCCAAAATGAGAAACAAATTATTACCAAATCAGAAGATGAAAGCAAAAACATCACAATCAACTCATCTCTTTTACAAACTCCTTTCCAAGCTGGGCTGCTCAGCACTGCAAAAAAAATCTGCTGCAAAAGGACAGGAGTCCTGTCCTGATGAGTTCTCCATGCTGTCTCCTCAGGAAACCACAGGTAAGGCACAGAGATATGGCTAAATATAAATGTATTAGCTGAGAATGTCACTTAAAGATATATTTCCTTTTCACATTATAAGAAAATACAGTGACAATGCAGTGACATTCAAATTTATCAATTACTTTAAAACAAAAAAAAAAAACAAAAAAAAACAAAAAAACCCAAAAAAACAAACCACCAGACTCTGTTCTGGTGACAGAAGTTTTTGAGAAGCCCCTAGTGTGTAACCCAACTAATTAGAACTCCATTTCTGATTTAATACATTTCAGTATTAATGTATGAAGTCAAATTCCCTCCTCCTTTGTACCATTTCTCAGGAACAGACCAAGCAGCCACACACGTGCTGTGTGCATTTCTATGTGTGCACACACCCTCATGCTGAGTGCAGAGCACACACATCCCATTTCCATGCTGCTTGATGTTTAAAAATTAAGACCAATGAGCACTAAGGGTACTCTAAAGAGAAGTGTGAATCAGAGGCAGAGATGGTTCCAGTTCTCAGGGTCCTACCAAATCTGCTAACACACCCAGTTAGATTCATTAGCACTGGCAGGATCAAATCCCACAGGGCAGCCTGATATGATACAAAGGCAATATAAACAGATGGAACATGTAATTGCTACACTGGAACTTCAATCCAAGCAGATGGCTCAGCAAGGAATTCCTTCCACAAAAAGCTCAGGTGTAGCAGATATGGCTCGTTCTATTCCATGAGCCTCCAATTCAGTCCAACAAATTGTGCAGGGCCCCACAAATGGAGCTGCACTGAGCTCACCAAAGGCTCCTCACCCAGTTCTGGGAGCAGAGCTTCTTTATCAACTCAAAACCCAAACATTTCTCATGCACAGGCCACCAGTTTGCCATTAATTTATGGGAATGGATAACAGGGAGTAGAGAGATGAAGCAGCAGCTGCCAAGAGTGGTGCTGTGCGTGGGAGGCAGCTCAGGGTTCTCTGACAGCAGACTTCCTCAAGGCTTGAAGCCTTTGGAGAGGTGGCATTCAGAGCCTGCAGTGTGTGTAGGCAGCTCTGAGGAGTGACATTTCTGAGCTTCACAAAACACAAACACAATTGGATTTCAAATGTTGAAAATGCTACACTATTTCTCCAAGCACAAAAGTCTTCGTTTGTACTAACAGGGCCAATGCAACTCCACAAAAGGAGGAATAGCTTTTCCTCAGGATGGAAGCCAGTGTCTCTCAGGGCCTCTGCTGATCTCCCTCAGGATTTTAGGATTTGAATTCATGCCAAGACATGCTGCCAAAGAAAAATAAATGATATTGATGGCACTGCAGCTCCAAGGCCAAGCTTCATTAAAAAGCTATCACAAAAAACTAAAAGCTGGGCACTGAAAACAACAGCACACCAACATGACAGAAAATATACCAGTCCTTTGTAATGCAAGTAAAGTGAACAATCTTCCCCCAGATAAGAGATCGAATCACATTGCACAGAAAATACTCCATACCATCATTTTCTGAGCAAGCAGAAAATATTTGTAGAACAGATTGATCATTACATGCTGTAATGATTTAATGTTTTTTTTCCAATGATACACCCTCAAGTGTAAGAGCATAGAATGCTGCTGCCCTCTAGTGCTAATCCAGAAATGATTATTCCATACATTTTCCCAGCCACTGGGGTTAAACACCAAAATTGAGGTGTTTATCTAAAAATCATTGTTCTCTGCACTGTGTAGTTCAAAAACATTACATTTTTCATATGTAAACTTTTATTCAGAAGAAAGGTTCAAAACCCCCCTTAGAAGTGATTAAGATCTGTGCTAAAAACTTGACAAATGAAGTAAAAATTCCCAAAGCTTCCAGGGCACATCCTTTTGGATGCCATAACTTTACACACACTTATTTCCACACTAAAAAGAGTTAACCAGGTTAGTGATATTAGTATGAAAGTCCTCCCTGTTGGCAAATAAAGCCTTGTAGAAAAGACCAACCAGGGTGGTGCTGAGTTCATCCTGACAGAAGGCAAAGGATGAGACAACTTAGGCCAAGAAATTGGGGTGTGGAAATCAGAGTGGCTAAGCAGCCTGGGGTGGGCTTTGGGAAGAAGAGCCAAGCCTCAAACAACTCTGTTGCACTGCTGCTCACTTGCACATTTAAAATAATAAAAGCTCACCAAGACCATGGAGTCCATCTGAAAACATCCCAAGAGTGAGCAGATAAAGCCACTCAAATCACCAAGCTGAAAATCAGTAGTGACAACAAAGCAAATTGGGATTGTGCAGTTCAGGGCAGCTGGAGAAGCTCTGGAGTGCTGGGCTGTGCCAGGAGGTGGCAGCAAGACTGAAGGGAACAGAACCCATCTGCCACCCGAATTCATCAGCCTCTCCAAGGGCTGGGACACAGCAAGGGCTGCTCTGCACTGAGGCTACTCACATTAATGCCAAAGTCAGGGGATGTGGAGCTCCAGATGGCACCGATGCTTGCAGCAGCCAGCATTGCTTCCACGGCGTGGATGCTGTTGGGCAGGTAACCTAGGGCACAGTGGAATGGTTAGAGATGGAACAACACTAAAAAAAGAAATCTGTATAATATATACAATGCAAAATGCTAGACTGAAGCACCCTTCAAAGTTTTCCACACAATCACTATCATACCTTGAAGCCAAATCAGTTACACAAGGAATCAGAAATAAATCTATTTATAAAAGCATTTGTATCAGGGTTTTTTTCTACAATATTACTCCCAATTTATAAGTGCTCCTGTTTAATTAATAAGCCTTTCAGGATAAGAGGGCAGCACGCTGAAAATAGTAACTGGGAGAGAAAATGAGTGGATTAATTAGGGTACAGAGACTGAGAATACAGCAGCATGCAGGGGAGCAGAACAGGACTGTAGGAACAGCCATTAGAGAAAGAATCAGTATCTGTAAGGAAAGATCATAAATAGCTCAAGAGCAGAGATTCAGCTTCACAAAGCTAAATGTTGTCTGGTAGACATTGCCAGAATTTTAAACACAAACAAGCCAAACCAGTGTCTCAGCTGATAAGGGAGTAACAGAGTGGGACAAGCCCTGGAACATTCCCACACAAATGTGGCTCTTCAGGTTTCCCTCATCAGCTTGCAGCAAGATTTCAAGACCTAAATTCAATTTTCCACAACATACAGAATAAATTAATGTCAAGAAAGTCAGATTTTAGTTTCAATGAGCTCAATTTGGGCAACTCTCCAGAAGGTGCTGGGTGGCTGAGTCTGACTCTGCACTGCTCAGAATTTAGCCCACAAATGAAAATGTGCAACTGGAATTCACAAACTGCAGTGAGGTGGATCAAAGATCTGGAGTTTCAGATCACCTTTCTTAAGCAACCAAAAAGACCTCCAAGAATTTTAGAAAAGCACAGGATGGGCCTAATTGCAGTGTTGTGACATCTAATTAAAATTCTACATTTGAAGGCAAAACTTAAATGGCAATAAAAATGCTTTCCAACCTGTTCTACAGCAGTGGTGGGCACTGAGATCTTGGACTGCAGGTGCACCATGAGTACCTACACTCAGCAAACACCAGTGCAAGGTGCTTCTCAAAGAAGGATATTTATGGATGTGTCTCAGTTCCTGTCCTGAAATGCCCAATCTTAACAGCAATTTCTGCCATGTTAATATTACCAAGTAGGAGGGTAGCAAGATGGATTTTTGTGAGTTTTTTCTACATTACTTGAAAAAAAAAAAAAAAATCCATCCTTTTTCAACTCTGTAAAAAGTGAACTTTAAAACTAAATCTTAAACAGAGATTCTTCCTCATTCAAAAATGAGTTAAATCAGTTTCTCAAACCAGTGGTGCCACTGCAGTTACTGAAAGCTGCTGTGCTTTTGGGAGTAGTAACTTTAAAAACACATTATAAGTAAAGCCCAACAATTTCTGGAAAACACACAACTGTGAATAAAAGCCTCATGCCATGTTAAGATATAAGTTACTCCCTAGAACTGCCTACAGCTTATAGTGGTTTGTTCAGTGAAGTTCTTAAGCACATAAAGCACAGCAAAAGCTCATGCCCATAAAAGCATTATTTATTTTGCTATTTTTCCCTTGGGGTCAAGATTTATACAAGGCACAGTATCCCAAAATCTCTGATTTTTCTTGCAAGAAAAATATTCCTCCCTAAATAATTTGAAATATATGAACCAGAACGGACCAAAATGTCATTTTGTGTGACAAAAGCAGTTCTTTAATTGATGTCAACTATTTCCACTGAGCATTTCTTGGATGGGACTATCAGGGGGCCAGAGTGCAAGGAAAACTGAAAGATGTCTCCCTGTGCTTTGGAGCAGTTGTTACTTTGCCACAGCTTACAAACTTCAGCTCTGTTCTAAGCAATTCTCCTTTTCCCACTCCACACAAAAGCCCTCAAGGCAAGATCACAGCCTCTGCTGATTACTGTGAGCCAAACAATTAAATCATTACCTTCATTTGTCAGCTGGCTTTGAGGTGGTGGCTGAGTTTTGGAGGATACCAGCCAAAAGTGCCCAGAGGTACAAAACATGCACAGCAGCTGACTCTGCATTTCTGTGCCTTCACCTGATCCTGCTGCTCTCTGGGATCTCACAGATTTATCCCAACATCACCACAGATAAAAAGATGGGTCTGTTCTGGCTGGAGATCCTCCAAACACAGCAGTGTAAGAACTCCTGATCCTTTTCTCTCTACTTCACCTGCCAGTCCTTCAGATTAAAACTGGATTCTCATTTAGAAGCAAGTGAAACTAATTTTTTCTTCCTCCCATATCTGAGATTCTGCTGATCACAACTGCCATGCATGTAAAGCTCCCTGCATTGGACTGTGCCCCTTGAGACACCAGCCCACTCCTCAGGGCACCCAGTGGGCTAAAACTGGAGAAACAGGAATGTTGCTGACAAAGAGGATGAAAAAGGCAACTTCTTTAGCTGGATTAACATCAGGCAGGAGTCACAGAGCAGTGACCTATGTACAAAAGCTCTGTATTATAGAGGAATAATGGTACTGCTGATTAAAATATTTATCATGTTTGCTCATGTATTTAACTAGAGCCTCCATGTTCCTTGATACAATATTTCAGCTAAGGATTAAAACTAGGATTTGTCAGCATGGGGAAGGCTACAGAAGGTATTTCTCTCTGCATCTTTCCTTACCCCTTTCCTCAAGGTGGTAAGAAAGGTGGAAATTACCTTCTGCTGCCAGAAGGAAAAGGATCTTCCTCCTTTGGGTGAATTAGAAAGAATTGAATAAAGGGCTCAAAACACAGGAGCTGGGCACTCATCAAGCAGGAATATCAGAGTATGACACACAAGGGTCCCAGCAGCACTCCTGAACTATAAAAATGCATACAGGCTCCATAAAAACAGAGAAATGAAAGCTTTACCTGACATAAAACCTGTGAAATCTCTCAGCAGGATAAGTGGCATGTTAAAAACACTGTCTGGATTTTTTTTAAGAGGCACTTACAGCCTGATCTGCTCAGGACTAAGTGCCTCAGCATTTTCTGTCAGTTGCTATTTGCTTAATCTAGCACACACCAAGGTTACACTTACATGTGTTCATTTGCACTGCAGCACTTGACCAACACAACAGGCAAAAACTGAAGCCCAAAATTTTGATATAATTATGCTGAAAACAATGGCAGAAGTCTGATGCCTCAGAGTGCTGAGAACACATTCCATGCAAGCACTTAATGCCTTCATAAAATTTAATAAAGGTTTTTTCTTGGAAAGAGAGGCACCCAAACATCCAGTCATGTGCATGGAGAAAGAAAAAAAAAATCCACAATTGAACCAGGACCCTGCATCAAAGGCTGTCTGAGCCTTGAAAGAATACATCAAGAGGAAGGAAAACAGGGAGCAGCAACTAAAATATCTTCTCAATGTCTTGTATTACTGAACTACACCAACTCTCAAACTGCACAGAATTCAGAGACCAGACTCCCATTTCCCCTCTCAGCACCTCGTACTCCTGTAGGACTTGCAAGTGGCCACCCTGCCTAACACTGCTGTGGCCTGAAGCTATTAGCACCCCACTAATCTCCTTCCAAAGCTAGCTTTAAAACCCACGTAAGCAGCCAGGGCTAATACAGCTGCTATAGATAAAATAGCAGCTTTAGACAATGTAATTCATTGCTGTTTTGTTGAGGATGTTTTTGTGT
Organism: Cichladusa arquata; assembly: GCA_026413545.1. Classification (NCBI taxonomy): domain Eukaryota; kingdom Metazoa; phylum Chordata; class Aves; order Passeriformes; family Muscicapidae; genus Cichladusa; species Cichladusa arquata. The sequence continues at coordinate 1,664,140 of JAOTQP010000755.1, forward strand.
GAACACATGGGGAAGATCAGATTGTTTTTAACTGCTGACTTGTAACAGAGCAAAGCTGGCTACAGGGATAGAGTAGAAGCAGCCTATCCAGAGAGGAGAAACATCCTCCCAGTTGCATTTTATTCTTATTTTAGTCATTGTTATTTGCCAAAGAGATGGCCAGTGGGAGACCAGGAGTACCTCATGTGGATCTGGGCAGGCTGCACTAGGTATTCTACACCTCTCCCAACTGCTCAAGAATCCCTGACAGTACTGCAAGACATCTTTAGAGGAAGAAATACGTTTCACAACTCATCTGCTTCAATGATGTTCACTATTAAGTGCTCTCAGTGATGGAAAGGGAAGACTGGAATGAAATCAAGCTGAAAAAGTGCTGACACCACTGCCTGTCCACCCACACTCACCCACCTCCAGCTTCAACACACTATTACTGTCATGATGCAACCATAAATTGTACTGAACAAACTAGGGGGTATGTTAAGTGTAATGAGAAGTTAAAGCAGTCTTGTCTTAGAGGCAGCAAAGCATGGAGATGAAATTCACAGGAAAACAACAGTAATAGTCTCATGTGTAATTCCAACAGCTCAGATTTTAAAGTGTCAAAGGGTGTCAGAACCTGACAGGCTGACTACATGTTAGGCAGCTGTAATGAAGTCCACAGAATATCTCCTTTCTATTTCAAAACTGATTTTGCAGAAGCACTAGAAGAATGCCCTGTGTTACTACTATGAACCACAGTGAGAATTGCCTTCCCCTCTGCCATCTGCTCTAAATTTTGGCACAAATTACATCCCTATGGATTCTGGCAAGTTTTGGAGAGCCTGATTTTTGATAGCACAAGTGGGTGTAGGACTCCAGCTTCCCCCTTGACACTTAATGTCTCTTCCCCAGCTCAGTTTGGGAAGCTTCAACCTCTGACTGCAATGCTACAGTTGAGCTCTTCCAACTACTGTCAACATCCTCTGGCATAGCAGAGAAACAAAGAAGAGCCCCCACAGAAGTACCTAAAGTGACTTTATTAATACTTTAAAAAAGTATCAACTATGCTTTTTAATTTCAATGAGGTAAGCCAGCCACAAAACCAAGAAAAATTCAAAAATCAGCCAGCCTGCAGTGCTAAACAAGACGGTCACTAACTAAAAGGAGCTGTTACTAAAACTATAATAACATTATTAGCAGCACAGGCTACAGCTGTATTTCCAGACCATGTTTTCTCCAGCTACAGAGTACATTTTCATTTTCCCTGCTGCTGTTGCTGCTCAAGAAATGGCTAGATATGAATATGACAGTATTAAGGTTGAAAACTGAGGTAAAATTAAAGCATCTCCTTTCAGACAAACCACCTCAACTTCACTGTATGGTTCATACCTAATTAAGGATTTAGCTCTAATTCAGTGTTAAGAAACAAGCCACCAGCTGTGATAATTTCATGTTTGGCTGCCAGTCCCACAGAACATACTCATACCATATGCAAGAAATGAGCTCTACTGAGTAGATTTACATTTCCAGGTCCTAGCTGTGGGTTTAAAATTTGGTTTTCAAGACACAGGTTCAAGAGTTTCATCACTGTGGGTTTGCATCATGTAAGAATTTACACACACTTATTTAGGATAATGGCCAAGTGTTGCTCAAAGAACATGGGATTCCAGCAGTACAGTGACAAACACCAGAACTGCCAGGTAGGAGCCAAGCAGCTTCAAGGATATTGCAGTTCTGACTTGCACTACACTGACAAATTAAAGAGTATCACAGAGCACACAAAACAGAGGTGAAACAGCTCAGCTGGAAGATCAAACCCAGCAATTCAGAAATAAATATAACTCCTTTCAAAGCCTGGACAAGCTGCTCACAGGTTTATATGGAAAAACACACATGACAGTCTCTTGACAGGAAGTATTGCTGCAGCAATGTGGGGAGCTGCTGAAAGGATCACAGGGCTCCAACTCTAATCTCTGCACTGGTGACTTGAGTTATTGCCCACCAGCTGCTCAGTGGCACCATTCTGGTGGCAGAACAAGCTCTCTCCTCCAGACCTGCAGCTCACAGAGCTCTGGGTCACCTGGGGCCACAGGGTCAGGGACTGCCAGTGGCACCAGGACAGCCAACCCAGGACCATCATTTCCTGCCCCCACACAAATCTGCCTGACCTTGGGACTCAAGGCTCAGCTAGAGGCACACAGTCTCCGTCACCTCTGCTTCCACAGAGTGGTTCTCAAGCAGACCTTGGTGAATGAAGCATTTTCCTTCCTCTTTCAGTGCTGGAGAACCACCAGGTTCCTTCCCTCTAGAAATGCATTTCCTTCAAATGTAAATACAGCAGCACAAGAGCCTTTTCTTTAGAATGTTTACATGAAATTTTCTGTGAAACACTATTTCACAGTCATGTTTCTATAACTGACTACTCACTTGCACATTTCAAAAAAAATTCCACTTCTTGTCCCTTAAAAATTACTCACCCACAACTCTGTCTCCGACTTTTACTCCCATCTTCCTCATGGCTGCAGCATACAAAGCTACAGCTTGTCTCAGTTCTTCAAAAGTAACTTTCACTATTTCTTCTTTGCCTTCCCCTGAGGAAAGAAAATTAAAGCAATCAGTCAAATCAAGCATTGCAATGAGTCTAGTACAAACAACTAATCCTAGAAGAACAGAAAGCAATTCTATGAGAACAGCTTCCACTAATATTTATGTTTTTGCTTCTGAAGTTCCTCTTATGCTGCACCAAAACCACTTCTTTTTAATGGGAATCAATTATTAATCAGTGGCATTTGTTCAGCAGGCATGAGGACATTTCTAAAGATAAACACATCTGTAGAAACACAAACTATTCCCTGGAGAAAGGTCTGCTCTCAAGGAGGATTCATGGTGAATAGATTGCACTCACCAAGGGTAATTTCTAACATAATAAAAACCTCATTTTCCCTTTTTGCTCAGTTTTCTCATCAGGTCTAGGAAGCAGCACAAGCTGCCAAGTTCAGATTTTATTACAGCAAGTCAGTGACTAGAAAATCATGCACATCCAGGCCTGACTTTGTGCTTTTGAACACCTGCCTTTGTCAATGCTGCACAAAGTAAACAAACCAAACTGGGCTCCACTCACCTCTGAAAGGATCTGCAGGGTGTTCTCCCCATTGTACTGAATGTCAGGTGTTACATAAGCTGTTCATAAATCTCTTGTGAAACAAAGCAAACCAACCTAAATGTTTATGAAAGCGAAAATCTGTCACCTCACAGTCCCTTCCTGCACTTCCTCAGTGCTGCAAACGTGTGGCCTGTGCTATTCCCACTGTCCAGCACTGCTCATGAACACACTCACCAAGGATGCCACAGGAAAGGTGAGCTGCTCACCCTGCTCCTTCTAGAACAGCTGTCCTCAGTCTGATTGCCTCAAGCAGGGAATGGTATTTTTTAATCTTTTGCCTTCTTAGACCTTCACACCAATAAATCTGGACTTGCACAGAGCAAGGGAACAGGTCATGATGCAAAATAACCCAAGTCCCTGTTACATGAAGTTCATAAACTGAGCAGGGACTGCCAACAGAGCCTGGGTTCCCACAGAACAACAGGAAATGAGACACTGATCTTGGTCCATGATTAAAGCCCCAGGAGAAGGGAATCACAAAAAAGATTCACCATGGGAACCAGTGACAAGTGAAATTGTTTAGGAAAGTTACATTTAGATTCCTATGCCCTGTGACATCCACACAGCTCCCACAGAATCAGCTCCAATGAACACAAACCTGACCCAGGCCCCCAAACCACCACTCTGACCTAGCAGCAGGGAGTTACCAAAAAATAATCTGACTTAAGAGGTCTTAAGAAGATTAAACACAGCAGAAGGTCAGGAAAGAAATGCAGGTGAAGTCTGTTCACCACAGAGGAGCCAATTGTTCATTCTAGTATTCATAGAATAACCAGCTAGGAAATAACTTTGCTCCTTTTGCTCTCCCCACCTGTGATTATGTGACAAAGCAGTCTCTGATACACCCCATGACTTCCTAACAAAAAGACCTACAGAACAATGTAATCACATGTCAAACCAAGCAATTCACTGAATTGTTAATAATTCCTGTGATAATTTGAACTGACAATATTTAACTCCACTTCCTCAAGTTGCATGTTCAAAGCTAAACATTAACAAATCAATCCCATCAATTCTACATACATTTAGAGCTGACTTATTAATCACTGTTTGGCTTTCAGGTGCTCCACAAGATGCACTCAACTACATTGACTTTTTTTCTCCACTAAATAATAGATAAGATGCTTTTCTAATGATCTCAAAGTGATACCTAGTATTACTTCAAAGTCACCTTTTGGTTACAAGTCTCATTTCTACCACACTTTACCAGATCAACTCTTACTCCAAAACTGGGTCACAGATTTCACCATTCTCTTTGAACAGGTAGTTGATTTAAATATATATGAGATCAGAGAAGTCTTTCAATACCCCTAACCAGTGAAATACAACTGATGAGTATTTCTCCAACAATGCAGAATGTGATTGTTGTCTCACACAGCTGTTTAAAAACAAGTTATTTGTAACTCCAAAACTGATTCCCATGTAGCTAAAAATCTAAGAAACTAAGATTTTTAACACCTACACAATCAATGCAGAGCTCTGCACCATTTTCTCTGCTAAGGAGCTGCAAGGTTTCATTGTTCATTGATAAGCCATTAAGAAGCATCACTGCTTGGTCAGTCCCATGATAAGGATTAGTTCAGCAGAAGGGAAGCCCCAAAGGCAGCTCCCTGCCTCCTCACACAACTGCACAGAAGATAATCCCACCAAACAGAGATTAGAACTGGTTCTTAAAGTTACCAAAGTCAGCAGACAAAAAAGAAAAGTCCCTTCTCTCCTTAGGAGTGTACACAGATTTTACTAGGCTCAAATCTTCAGTGCAATAAAAATTAAGACTGAGATTTAGTGCTCCAGAAAAGTAAAGTTCCAAGACTTCCAGACACAGAACTGTTGTTTCTGTGGTGCCAAAAGCAGAGTTAATTCCTGCCTAAACCCCATGTGGTTCTCAGTATTCCCAAAATAAAAAGCATAGGAAGAAGGTGGAAGGACACTATCAAGGTACAGTGCCAAAATACTTCCTGGAGGCAAGCAGGAGGTGAGTGTTTATGAGAAATGTGAAATAATACCTCAAATACTGACTGATGTTAACTACAGCATGACCTCCACTATCTTAATGCAGCTGAGCAAAACAATCTAGCTTGCAAAGGGTTTTCCAGATCTATACTCCCAGAGCATGTTCTGCTGTTTTTGGGGGTTTTTTGCAGAGCTGTATCACAGATTGTGCAGTGTTACTGACTTTATCACCTTTTTTCTCCTCATCCAAACCAGTTTATTTCCATGTTTCATCAGAGCTGTTCCATAAGGCCTAGCCCTGTGAGCAGCCAAGAAATAGAAGGCATTAATTCCCCTTACTTGCTGCATACAGTGCAATCTTATCGTTGTCCTTGTGCTTGAGGAGATTCTCTGCATAGTTCAGACGGCTGCCCTTGAACCACTCGGGGACATCTGCAACGCTTTTGGATGTATCCACCACCTGAAAGAAACACAGCATTCATTCCTAGAGAACTGAAACAGAATTGCTTCTTCACAGTTGTACAGAAGTCAGCTCGTCATTTCCAAGCTCTTTGCAGACTTTATTAGGCAAGAATCACTTCTCCCAGCTTGCAGATGGCAAAAAGACACTGATCCTGTAATTAGAGGCCTGGAAAGTTTAATTATTTGTCAATTGTCACAAGCTAAGACGTCATCACAACCAACCCCAGGGAAAGTTCCTTGCTGACAGTTCTACCTTTGGAGCAGCCTTTAATACACAGGTAAAACAAACCACTGTGACAACACCCAGAGCAGATCCCTCAGAACACTGGGGGTTTGCCCCTGGAACAGCCCAAACAGGGACTGAGCTGCAGCACATCTGAACTCTGTGCCAGCCTCCCTCTTTGGAAGGGAGCACCCACTCTTCCCCAGGAGCTCACACAATGGTAATTCAAAAACATTAAGTGTATAGTCCAATGTAACTGAAGAATTCCAGCTTGTCACTCAAGTTCTCAATTTTTTTAGGATTAACAGGATCCAACAACCTAATAAACCTGTATTAAGAAACTCCCCACTTAGGACTAAGACATGCAAAGAACTGAAAAATGCAATGAAAAAATCATCAAAAATATAGTCAGCTGGAATATCTCCCCACATCTTGAACTAATTAAACCTCAAAGTATTAAACTTTGTAAGTTTAACAACACTGATAGGTAAAGAGCCCCTTAGCACTAGCCAGAGGTCTAAATTCCTTCCAAAATGTCCCTCTGCTCACTGATTCAGCTGCTCAGCAGCACATTTCTCTGGGAATCTTTAAATAGAAACTTCATTTTATAGCTGAGTTTTTGAAAGCTTCAGTTTATACCCTCAGGTTCTCTCTCATGGATTGCACAGACATTACAGAAACAGCTTTCCTTCAGCCCAAGTGAAAGGCTCTTCTGAAAGCCAAGCAAGCCTCAAAATACATCCCATTCCAGAAAACTCAATGGTTCTGTGCTTTGAGAGCAGTGTATGTATCACTGGAGGCAATCTTAAAATTAACTTTTAAGTTAAAACTCATGTGGAAGTGCACAAATGTATTTTCTAAAAAAGGAACTTAGATTTCTTTTCTCCTAACAACTGACAAGAACTGAGTTATAACATTTATACTTTATCAACTCAGGCTGCACAAATGATTTTTATACTAACATACATTACTGCAGCAATTAGAAGCTGCTCTTAAAACTGACTCATTTCTGACTTCCTCAGCTTGAAGAAAAGCAAGCAGAATGTTTTCAACATTTTCCAGGACAAGATCCAACATAACTGGTTTTTCTGAACTGGAAAAAATCCTTCACAGAGCTTGTAAGAACACTAGCAAAGGAGCTGGACTCCTACTTGATTATTTCCTCCCCAGGTAACACCTGTGACTCCTAGTTATGCTCAATCCTTGGCAGTGGTACTTTGTTAGATGAACAACCTGATCCCTCTCTTAGAGGCCTCTCCACAGAGGGGTGTCTGGTGCTTCTCACAGCAAAAGGAGAAATTCATCCCTCATTTAAAAACAGCTGCTTGTAAGCTGACATTGCAATGGCAGTGCTGCCCTGCCAGCACAGCTTTGCACACTGCAGTTCCTCTGTTCATGTCACAAGTGACACAGATGTCAACTGCTACACATCACATACTCAAAACCTTTACTAGGATTAAATGAAATGCTGGTGGATTGTATTCTCTGTACACAAGGTTTTATTATTTTTCTTAGAATGACCTGTGGAAGTAGCTGTTTCACTGCTTGGGAACAAAAGAGTCAACTCTTTCATTAAAAATTTTATTTACCTCAAAACAATGTTTACTTCCAGCAGACAGCTGGGATCAAGCTGTAGGACACTTCAAATCAAACTTTTCAGCCCTCCAGCTACCACAGACCAGCTCATTAACTCTGACAGTTTCCAGAGTTTGAGCTAGCACCTACAGAAAATGTAAAATTAAGTTTATAGTGCTCAGACTACACACTTCAAAGCAGGCTAGCTCTTACACTCTTGCTGCATTCACTCTTATGAAGGGTGAAATAAGACATTAAATAAGACACCTGAGCACACAGTCCCCTGCAGGAAGAATCACCTGATCTATCATATCAGTACAGAAATCAGAACAGGAAAAGTCAAAACAAAGTTACCAGTCCCCTCTGCAGGGCTGCCAGAACTCTGAGGGCTCTGGGACAGATGGCTCCAGGCATTAAGACAAGTCCAGTCCTCCCTACTAAATCCCAGCAAGGCTTCACTGCATCAAGCTTTTCAAGTAATTAGCCCAACATCTCCCTCAGATGGAAAAGCACAGGGTGATGTTGATACCCTACACCAGAACTGTCCAAGGGCTCCATTGCAAGATCTGCAGAGTCACCCTTCTTCCAAAGGAACTCTGTGCCACTGTCTGGTGTTCCACTCGTGCTGTGTTCAACCACCTCCATTCCCTCAGAGATATTTCCAGCCCACACCTGACTGCAGAGCTTCCATAACCAGTTCTGCAAAGCCAGAGTGTAACAGGTGTGCTTACCAGGTAAGCTGGCTCAGGGAAGGCAAACATGAACTTGAGAGAATGCCAGCATTTACCAAACCAGGATGGTATTCCACCAGCACAGTCCTAAGGCAGCAGGCAGTGCCAGGAGTGACAAGGTGTGCAAGAGCACATGGCCACAAGGACACTACAGCACAACTGCTCAGGACAACACTACTCAAGGGTTTCACTGTCCTGAAGTGTACCAGCAACACAACACCACCACCCACCACACCAGGAAACTCAGAACTAGATCAATTCCTCCTATCACTTGCCAGAGTTCTAAGAAGAGGTCAAAAGACTGATTGTAATGTTGGTTTATTTCCCCTTTGTGTTGCACTTGCTGCAAGATAAGCACTGAACTTACCTCATCATAGAGGCGAGAGCAGACAATGTTACTGTACTTCCAGAACTCCGCCCAGAAGTCTGAGTAGGACTCCACTGACCACTGGTATAAATCATCATAGTTGGCTGGAAGGAACAGATATGTCAGCACCATGCAGAGTATACAGGGATCCACACAAACTACAATTAGGGATATTCTGGATAAAGAAAATTTGTGCCTAAAACAATCAGGAAGATAAATCTGACCACAGAGTAGATAATTTCTGCTCAAAGCAAGTGACAGTAGAACCTACCTGGACACCTGGCATCACTTCACCTGACTGTGATAAGAGCCATTTGCCACCACAGAGACAGTGACCTTTCCTAGTAACTCCCTGCAATACCTACACACAATCCCCTGCCACCAGTGCAACTGAAGATTAAACAAGTCCTGCTTGTTGACACTTCCTATCTATCAACATGATACTTTCACACAGCAAAAGATAAACAGAGCTTCCTGACACGGGACATTTGCTGTAAGGTCCCAGTCTGGGGCCAAAGGCCTCTGATAGCTGAGGGACACAGAGATTAGAGGCACTCATTGTCAAACCCTGGTATCAACATCACTGTCACAGGAAGCACAGCTGATTTCCAGTGAATATGAGGTCTGACAGACTGCAGCTCATCTTTTCATGCTGAAACAACATGAATGAAGTCCAACAAGATGTTCACTAGCTAGATATTGAAATCATGACCTGCCATTAAAAACACAGAAATAAGTAGTTTAATTCTTACCCGATTGTGAGACACCTGAAGCAGGCATAACAAACCCCACAATTCAAACTAAATGCTGAAATTCAGTGTAGAACAGTCCTAGGTATGAATAACTGAAGCCAATTCCTCATCCCAAGCTTGGAAGTGACATTTCCTCATCGTGTCCACAATATCTGAAGCTGTGCCAGCAACCAATTAAATATTTCTGCCATCAGTGACAGTAAGTTTCCTGCTCTGCCAACTGTTCCCTATGTGATGCTTTCAGTTAAACCACTCAAAGGCATTTTCACCAATTATCTCTGGTTTTTCAGCCTGCTATCCAGCCAATTGCTGCAGAAGTCATCTTTAGAATCCCTTTTCTACAAGGAGGACATCTTCCAGCATTTTAAAATAAAAACATTCAAAGCCATCTCTGCACTGTTACTCACACTTAGCCACAACTGTTTCCCCATCCAGTCTGTCCCTTCCACATCCATCCTCTCCATCAAAGAGAGATTATCCCCTAGGTATTACTGGTAGACAAGGCAAAGACTCTTCTCCATAACACAGATTTTATCTGTGCATTGCCCAAATCCCAGCCTTTTTGCACTCCAAAGTTACTCAGCACTATGCTCTACTCCACACATCAGCTGCACAGAGATAAGACTTGACACAAGAAATCAAGTTTCCATCTCCTCCTTCAAAATCCAATGGTACCACCTGCTCCAAATCATTTGATATGTGTGAGAAGCTACAGGTCACTACTGATTTGGGTTTTTTTACAGCACAAACTGTTTGTTGTGGTTTGTCTATACAGTTTGTTCCAAATAAGGTTCAGCATGCAAGTCCTTCAGGGCATAGGCCTGTTACTCAACAATCAAACACTGCATTTTGTTGCTACATTTCCAGGGCCCAGCAGAGCCATTGTCTAAGGGGCTATAGTGCCCTCAGCTCTCCTCAGAGTGCATCTTAATGTTACAGAGAGCATCTATTCTTAGTTGTGAATAGCACTCATGCCATTAAGCACCAGTGCAAGCCTAATGGAAGCTGACAAAGGTCTCTAGATGTACACAGGAATCCACTTTCCAACAGAGAAAGCCACTTCCAAGTCGGATGAAAAGAGTTCTGGTTATTTCAGCCATAAACACAGGCAGCTCATCTGAAACTGCATTTGCTCTTGATCATACGTGTACCAGCTACAGCATTCCACTCAGGAGCTGCCTAAAACCCTGGGTTACCTTGCTTCCCATCCAGCAGGAGAGTTAAGACACTACACACCTGGATTCCACGGGAAATCACCAGCAGTCACAATAATGACCTGGCTTACCCACACAGTAATCAAGGCAAGGAAATGTTTCCTAGACATGAACTGCCAGCAGCACTATTGACACTGCTAGTGCTCCAGAACGTGTCTGCTCACACCACTGACACCTACCCTGGACTGACAAACCTCCAAGACACTTGCCAACACTACTCCTCTCACCCTCCATCACACAAATGATTACAGAAAAGCTGCACCAGCAACTTGGGCCCCCAAATACTTAGTGTGAATGATACTAAATGAACCAGTCAGAACTGAAGGGTTTGACCTCTACATGCTCTGAGGTTTACCCGGTCCATGATGCAGCTGAGCCCACAGAGCCAGCACCACTGACTCCTGACAGCCTGGAGACACGACCTAGAGCCAGCAGTTATGGGAAAAACAACACTCTGAGTTAGAAACTCCTCTGGACATCAAACCCCTGCTCAAAGCAGGCCTCATATCAGAGGAAACAGGCTGTTTCCAAGTCAAAGAACCACACAGGTATTTCTGAACAAGCACAAAGCAGGGATTGCAGCTCAAGAGCTGTGGCAGATTCACAGTAAAACCCCCTTAACCCTCCACCATTGAACAAGCTTATACATCACCATTCACCTCCCAGCATACCTGAGTATTACAGGACACATACTCTCCATAATGAAATATGAGCATGACCATAACGCCACCCTCACAAGCCTGTGCTGCTGGAGTATCACGCTAAGGCTTCCACTCCCCTCAGCCATGGCGACAGCGATCCCGCCTTCCCGCATCCCTTTAAAACACCAAGTCACTCCGGTGCCCGCACAGCGGAGCCTCCGCGGGCAGCGCTGCCCGGGCTGACATCCAGCCGCAGATAAGGCTGTTTGCCTTTCCCATCGGTACATACCCTCACACCAGCGGATGCTGCCCCGCAGGCCTCTGGCTCAGGCTCAAAGCAGAGCATCCCGCCCGCAGCTCCGTGTCCCCCTGCCCCGGGAGGTGCCCGGGCACACACGGATGGGCCTCACGGGGAAAGCACCCACCCCGGGGAGGCATCGCCCGCGGGCCCCCGCAGCCCGAGCCTGCCCCCGCCCAGCGCTCACCCAGGCGGATCCCACAGCTGCTGGCCACGGCGGCGCGGAACCGGTCCATGTGCGTGTTGCGCTTCGTGTCAGGCTCCCACATCACCTGCGACTCCATGATCTCGGGCTCGCGGGACATGGCGGCGGCAGTGGAGCGAGGCGAGCACCGTCCGTCCCGCAGGCACCCCCAGAGCCCCAACCCGCACCGCTCCCGCCGCGCCCCGGCGCTGACTGCGGCCCCTCCTCCGCGCGCACGCTTTAAAGGCGCCGCCGATCGCATCACTCCGTAACCTTCCGCCGCGGAGAAAAGTGCGGGGCGGCGCGGCCCGCCCCGCCCGCCGAGGGGCGGCGAGGACAGCGGGGACGGCCCGGGGAGCGGCAGCGCCGGGGGCGCGGGGAGGGCGCGGGCGGGGCGGGATGAATGGGGCAGCGGACACCCGAGAGCGCCAGCGCGGTCCCTGTCCCCTCTAAAGGTCACCAGACACCGCGTCGGCACCGGCAGGAGCCATCGCTTCGCGCGCTTCACCGCATCTCCACAAAATCACCGCCGCTCTGTTCATTTATATTTCCCCCCCAAGAAGTACCAACAAGTGTCTTTGACCCAAAAATGAGGCAAGAAACGCGTTTCTCCGTGGCCTCGCCATCCCGGCTGCGCTTGTGTAACGCTCCCAGCCTACACGGCTTGCACCTTGGATTAAAACTTGCTATTGCTGCTCTGCTTTCTAAATGTGGGCTCTGCCAGCCACCATCGAGACCGGGAATTGGTGGTTAATAAAGCATTTAACAACGTGCAATTCACTGCTTGTCCCTGATCTTTAAGGGTCTTTTAGAACCTGAACGACTCCACGATTCACGGTGTATCCATGCTGCTTATGTAACTTATTTTCAAGGTCATGGGTTTGCTTCTAATTCATGGAAACCTCCAAAATGGGAATTTGATGGGAAATTATGCAAGCGTACTGTATATGAAAGTAAAATACTTGTAGTAGATAGTATACTTGCTCTATGTGTCATTTAGATTTTTGTGCTACAAGAATACAACTCCTTTATTAAATATGAAGGCCATGGAAATGTGATTTAAACAATGCAGAATTTTTATTTGCTTTGAGACAGACCTGAAATCTGGCATATTCTTAAGTAACTTTCCCCAGAGCCTAAGGGACTCGGGGAGGTGGAGGTGGAATGGGGACACTGGGGACACGTTATCTGCCCGATGTGCCTCCCTGGCTTTGGCAGTGCTCAGAGGTCAGTGGAAGTGTGAAATCCATGGGCAGACACCTGCCAAACACAGAGATAAGGGAGAAGGCAGGACAGCAGCTCCAGTGTCCTGGTCCAGGAGGGTTCAACGGGCTTGGGATCCGAAACTGCCTGGAGAATCCATCTTCCTGCAATCTGTGCCAGAGAGAATTTATATCGGTGTGCCAGTGGGTGTACCCACGCAGGTTAATGCTCTGTTAGTGCCATAAACACCTTCACAACCCAAAAGGGGCAGGAGGGGTTTGCCCTCAGAGCTCTCACACCATTTACCCCCGGTGATGAACAGCCTGCCCTGCTCTGGGGTGAGCTTTGGGACAGGTGCAGAATCACACCTGAGCACACACCTGGTGGATGCCTTCTGTGGTTGCAGAGCTCTTTGCAGGAGTGGAAGCAAAGCAGTAATTTCTTATTTTTACTGAGGCCACCCCACGTACCGAGGGGCTCACAGCTCGGAGGGTGAGGCCGCCCGCTGACCCCTGTGCTCTGGGGAGGCCACAGCACCAGTCCTGTGCCCAGTGCTGGGCCTCTCCGTTCAGGAAGGACATTGAGGGGCTGGAGGGAGTCCAGAGAAGGGAATGGAGCTGGGGAAGGGTCTGGAGCCCCAGGAGGGGCTGAGGGAGCTGGGAAAGGGGAGAAAAGGAGGCTCAGGGAGACCCTTCTGGCTCTGCACAGCTGCCTGACAGGAGGGGACAACCGGGGGGTCAGGCTCTGGGAACAGGGAACAGAGACAGGACATGACAAAGCCTTAAGCTGCATTAGGACAGGTTTAGGTTGGACATTAAAAAGAATTTATTCCCAGAAAGAGTAATAGATACTGGAATGTGCTTCCCCGGGAGGTGGTGGAATCACCGCCCTGGCGGTGTTTAAGCAAAGGTTTGACGGCACCGAGGGCTCTGCTCCGGTTGCCACGGCGGTGCCGGCTCGCAGGCCGATGCTGGCAGCAGCCTTTCCTTTCCCCCGGAGCGCTGCCGTGACCCCGAGCCCCGCCCGCCGCCGCCGCGCCCCTCAGGCCGGGCGGGCCCGCGCTGCGGACGGATCCCGCGC